>CAJQZP010000566.1:252500-852500 GCA_907164705.1 Parnassius apollo
CCCCTGGTGTTGCAGTTGTTGATGGGCGGCGGTTGTCACTTACCATCAGATGAGCCGTATGCTTGTTTGCCTCCTCTCCTATAAAACGAAAATCTTTCTTTCCATTGAATTTCAAGAGAAAATAGCCGTTTGTTAAGTCAATGTGCTTAACATCTTCGGCTACATCAACAATTATCGTCCGGCAACAGTGGTCAAAAGTGGAAAATTCGACGTCGTCGTCGTCGTCGTAAGTCGTACTCCTGTAGTCGTAGTCGCCATCTGGTGAGTTTGCTGTTTTGTTAATTTTTAAATTTTATGAATTTTTTAATGAATAAAGCCATACTAAGGGTCGATGGTCAGTGTAAATTACACATTTTCGTCCGTAAATATATGGCCGGAAATGTTTTACAGCCCAAATAATAGCTAAAAGTTCGCGTTCGATGGTACTGTATCTACTTTCAGTGTCACTAAGCGTCCTACTAGCGTATGCAACAAGTATATCGCTACCAATAGGTCCCTATGGTAGAACTGCTCCTAAAGCTATATTTGAGGCGTCAGTTGTGACAATGAACGTCTTTTCAAAATCCGGGTACTGTAGTAAGGGTACACTCGTAAGTATTTCCTTACATTTTTCAAACGCACTTATATATTTTTCATCGATGATTATTTTATTTCGCTTTTTGAGACCTGCAGTTGGGGGTTGTGTGATCTTAGCAAAGTCCTTTATGAAGCGTCGATAATACCCTACCAGCCCTAAGAAACTTTTAATTTCAGTTGTTGTCTTAGGTATAGGAAAATTTAGCACAGCTTTAATTTTGTCAGTGTTCGGTCATAGCCCTTCTTTCGTAATTGTATGTCCTAAATATAAAACCATCCTTAAAAATTCAGACTTGTCTAATTGAATCTTTAAATTAGTCGTCCTAAGTCAGTCAAATATCGTCCGTAACTTTTGTATATGTTCTTCCAGACTGGTCGAAAATACAATTATGTACAAGTATACCATGCAGTGTATCTCCTGTAATCCCCTTAGCACAATGTCCATGGTCCGCTGGAAAGTTGCAGGAGCTGTCTTCAATCCAAATGGCATCCTGAGGAATTCATAATGGCCGTTTTGAGTGCTAAAGGCTGTCTTTTGCTTGCTCTTCTATTTCAATTTAATGGTAACCACTTGCCAAGTCAATTGTACTGAAATAGGAACTCTTCCCTAACTTGTCAAACAAATCTGATATGTTTGGTAACGGATATTTGTCGTCGATGGTTATGTCATTCAAACGTCGATAGTCTATAACCCTACGAAATTTTATTTCACCAGATGCATCTTAACTTTTTGGGTACCAGGTGTACAGGAGCATTCCATGGCGAATATGACTTCTGAATAACATTGTCCTTTAATAACTTGTCTACTTGCCTATTTATCTCGTCTACTTGCATTGGTGCCTGTCGATTAGGTCTGACGTAAATTGGGTCTTCATTTTTGTGCGTATTTTATGTTTAATTTTATTAGCGAAGGTCAGTGGTAGTTAGTCGCAGTAAAATATGTCTTTAAATTCTTGACGTAGTCTAAAAATTTTGTCGCGTCCCTCATAGTTAGTGTGATTTAATCTATACTTCATAAAAGATAGCTTGATCTCTGCGACAGCTGTCAGTAAAATCACGCCTATGAAGTCCTGAATTTCTTAGTGGTACAGACAGTACCTGTCAATGTTATATTTTATGGGCATGGGTCGGCATGCCGAATCGTCGCAGAGATCAAGCTATCTTTTATGAACTATAAGTGTGAGTAAGTCTTAGTTTAAGTAGATTTTCTTCGAGTATCTTATCGATCTCTACGTCATCATAAGTACTTGTAAAGTTTATGTCACATTGAGTAGTCTCATACTTAGTAAAGGTAAAAGGTCGTGTTACTGTCAATATCATTTCATTGTCAAGAACATTCTGTATGACGGTTGTGGCATAACCGTTAACGCAATTTACCAATGCACTGGGCATTCGTACACCGCTGACAAACTCCTTATAATTAATGATTGCCTCTCCAGAACACTGGTCTGTTGGCAACTATACGCGCTGCTCTGATCGTGGTGGTAGTGTTATAACGTAATTCAAATTATTATTGACTATTGGTATGCAAGTTGTTTTGGTTTTAAGTACAAGGTCTTTAAGGTCTATTATTGTATCTAGTTGCTTCAATAGATCATTACCTATGAGGCCGTCGTAACGACAGTCGACATCATATAGATAAAATGTGTGACAATATGAACTCCTAAAGGTGGGTGGTAGAGGGATTTGTATCACCTCATCGTGTCTGCTAGAGGCGTGGGTGCTGACTACTTCGAATGGTTCATGTGTTATAATATATTGATAAAAATGCTGGTATGCCTTACGGGGGCTGATAAAGGATCTAGTACTACCTGTATCTACCATTAATTTTGCATCTATTTCAGGAATATTAATATAGGGTAGCTTGAGATTCGAATCACAATTTAATTCTATAACTTCTTGTCTCGAATGGAGGCTTTGATGTGTAAATTTTCAATAGTTTGAGTTTGATTTTCGTCTGGAAGTTCGTTGTAACTCGTTTCGTCAATAGTTTCCTCAGCGGATGGTGTCAGTTCATTGTCACACTGTTCTACATACTCGTCTGTGTCATAGTACTCGTCATTATACTGTCCGTCATTTTCTCTCAAAGTTAACTCATTTTATCTAAAGCCGGGCTGTGGCCTTGGAGGGGCTGTCCTCATGGAAACGTCAGTCTCCTGAAAATTGGGTATCTGAATTTGTGGCTTATTACCGAATTGCGTAGTTGGCATATGGCCAAATTGCTGTTGAGGTCTTTGACCAAACTGTTGTGGCTTTTTTGTCGTTCTGCCTGTGGTTGTTCCATCGTTATAGAGTAATGCACGAGTCAGAGGAGTCAGTTAATATAGTGCATATTTTATGCAATAATACAACATATAAGGTAGACACACAAAAGCATATAACAATATAATTTATAAAATAAAAGTTAAACTAACTATAAATTTTGTAAAATATGTAAACGTAATTAAAAATGAAAATAAATGAAATAAAACCGTATTATATCTCTAGCATTATCAAAATATATGTTAATCAATTATCAAGTAAACTTTTAATTAGATTTAATTTATTACTTTTACAAAAAGTCTTATTTTTTTTAAACGTTTAATAATCTTTCTGCGAAAGTCACTCTGCGTCCCTTAAGCTTATCAGCGTTATGTTATGTCTACAGTAATAGAGTGTCTATTACTAAATAGAATTAATTAAAAACCAGATACTTTATAATGGGAGAAGTCCGATCTCAATAATAACAAATTAAAGTAAAAGTGAATGATAACAGTGGTATCAAGGATGGTGAAAAGTTTTACTCACCAACCAGTTGCTATTCCCATGCCTTCCGCTTCCACTTCCCTTGATGATAAATTTATTTGGTTCTTGAATTTGCCCAGCAGCTATTCGCACCGCTATCACGAATCCAGGCGAATTTGGACATCTGAATATTTCGAGAGACGACACAGCTTTTACGAACAAATCCTACCGGCTGCACCAGTCAAATTTCGGGAACGTCGTAAGGAGTTTTTAAAAACTAAAATACAATTAAATTAGTACGTCTCGCCGATTTAGAGGTGGCTTTAATAATGAATCAATTTTAAAGAGCCTGTTCGTGCGCGGTCATTCGACTCATCAACTAAGTACTAGGAATCTTATATAAAATGCTGATGTGTTAGTTTTATTGCTTAACCTAAATAATACAATATAATATATTTTAATATACTAGTCTAAAACAGAGGAACGGGGTGTATCCACAACTACTTTGTTATATGGGCATCGTTTAATTGCATGACCTAGTTTCCAACAGCGCGAACATTGTGACTCCGGAAGCACATAGGGATCTACTTTTATCCTCAAACCCTCAACTTGTACGTATGCTGGCAGAAACGATCCCTTGAAACAAAGTTGTATTGATTCACTAGGAACCTAACCACTTTCTGATGCACTTCGTCTTTGCAGTCGCTTGATGGAAAGAAGTTCTGTATTGTTGTGACATAAAAGTTCATAAGGATTTCCTCATCACCTAGTTCGAGCCAGCAAACGTCTGAACCCACGACCAAAACCCGGTATGGCCGCAAAATGAACAACAAAAGGTTCAACGAAGGGTCACTATTATGGTTGCATAATCCAGTTCGCAGGAAAGGGAAATCCCCTAAGCTTCAAGCTAAATGGGACGGACCATACCGGATTATGACGAGAATCAGTGACGTAACCTAACAGATACGGAAAGGTGCAAGAGATGCTCCTAGGTCGTCCATGTGGATCGACTGGCGTGTTATTATGGGACCGATAATGCTCGGGATGAGCATTTATTAGGAGGGGGCAGTATTGCGCGCTATAATAAATGCCTGGAACATGGCACTAGCGCCATCTAGTATCGAGTAGCAGAACTATTTTTTCTAGAAAATTCCACACTAGAACTTTTTATACCTAGTCGGTCGGGACCGATATGGGCTCGAACATTCTAGATATTTCAGTGGAAGAGGCCCCTATATAAAGCCGTTTAAGGCTGCGACCGGGCCAGTATTGAATTGGCACTTCAAGCGAATACTTCGAAGCGATATAACTGCGAATTGTGATTTATTAGTAGTGTGTTTTAAGTTGTAATTAAAGTGTCAATTTTGGTAATTCAGTCTGCAGTTTTCACTGTCACGAACCCCAAGCTCGTAACAATATCATAGTTAATTAGGATAACGTTAAAAAAAAACAATGAAAGTTTAGTTATTTGTAATCACAGTACCTAAATATGTGATCTAGGATGTTGATTTTTACCAAAGTATACCTATTATCACTTAACCAAATGACATGGATTTTTTTTGCTAGAACTGGTACAGCCTAGATGATCACCCCGTACCCGCTTGACGTTGAGTTTCGGGACATCCTGCATATGATAAAATCAATATTGATACATTTACGTGGGACGTACTGAAAATTTCGGGAATCAAGGAAGTGACACAACATCACTATTTAAAAATGTATTTATTACTTTTCGAAGTATTCTCCGCGAAATTTAACGCATTTTTCCATACGATGGAACCATTCCATTCGGAAGTTGGGGTCTCCAAAATGGCCGTTTTGTAGGCGTCCACAGCTTCTTCAGGTGATGAAAATCTCTGTCCACGCAATTCATTCTTTATTTTAGGGAAAGTATAGAAATCATTAGGGCTTAGGTCGGGGCTGTACGGCGGATGGTCTAATAATTCTATGTTTTCTTGCTCTAAAAACTCTTTTATTCTGTGTGCGGTGTGAGAACTCGCATTTTCGTGATGGAGGATGATGCGATGGTTGCAGTTCTCTTTACGGAGTTCAGAAACGACCTGTGGCAAACAAATGCTAGCATACCATTCTGCATCAACCCAGTGGTGAAGCTAGAGCTCCAAGCTAGGGCAAGCCCAAGATATAAATTGATAAAAATATAGATTGTTGTTTTAGCAGTTTTATAAAAATACACCAATCTTGATCTGTCTTCACGCTTCAGTTTCATATTCAGTGCTGTCAAGGACGTGTTTAACAAAGCACACAGAAGGCATAACACTGCTAGATAGATTGTATTACATATCAGCAATTGCATAGCTTCGGTGGCTTTGAAGGAAGCCGTTTGGGTTTGTTTAAGCGAAAAAAATTTTTACATCCAATACAATAACATGAACAAAAGTAAAACATGAACAAAGTACAAACAAACTATGTACAAAATTAAAAAAACCAAATTATTTACATTCTAATGGATAAGAGATAAGATAAGATAAGTGGAATCGTCTCGCTTTCTTATGGAAAGATTTAATTACGTCCACGTAAAATGTTGGTGAACGTTTTAATTGTACCAATAACTGTTTTTTAATTGCGATAATTGATAAGTCTGAAATACACCTTGAGTATTATCTCAACAAAGTTTAAAGATTTCCTCTCCGATTAGCACTTTAACACACTTCAATTCATCACAAGGAACACTATTATCCTCCATTTTCATTAACAATCTTTAAAAAAGCATAAATTTTGAACTCGTTATATTAAATCGCTTAAGATAAGCACACAGAGTAAATAAACATTGAAACGTGAAATGAACTTGCAAACGTATTGCCCGCGCGCCTCCGCTTTTAACAAATTTATTCCCAAAAGCCTGGCTTTAAATCTCTATACTGATTGCTATATATACAATC
This sequence comes from Parnassius apollo, assembly GCA_907164705.1. Classification (NCBI taxonomy): domain Eukaryota; kingdom Metazoa; phylum Arthropoda; class Insecta; order Lepidoptera; family Papilionidae; genus Parnassius; species Parnassius apollo. The sequence continues at coordinate 258,701 of CAJQZP010000566.1, forward strand.
GTAGTTATATTTCACTATAGTATATTTTGCCATAGGTTAGAAAGAGAGAAATCGTCTTCTCGAAAGCCCCGTAAAAAGCCCACGCGAGTGAGGGAGACAACTAATCGCTCTATTAAAACTCATTTTTTATGACAGCAGCAGTATCGCTAAGGTAATACGTGGTCATCGGTCGACATGTGTCGAACAGTGGAGTGCGCGGGAAATTTGAAACAGCTTGAAACATTTTATGAGTTATTTTATTAGTTGATATTATTGATTGATATTATTGATTGATTCAGTTAAGGCAAGCCCGGCTTTTCGGCTTTTATGGAAGCTTCGCCACTGCATTAACCGTTCTTTGTCCCTCAAGAGGAATAGTCGTAACATGGCCTGTTTTGGAGACAAACGTGGCCACCATTTTTTTTGCAACATCCGTGAACGAACAATTTTTATTGGCTTTAACTCATTTTAGAACACCAAAACTCGTGATTGGTTTTTTGTTTCGGGTTCGTACGCGTATATCCAGGATTCGTCACCTGATACGACGTTGTATACAGCATTTGAGGATCCTGCGTGGAATCTTTCGAGAGTTCTGACGCACCAAGTAACGCGAGCTGCTTTTTACTCTTCACGGAGCGAATGCGGTATCCATCGAGAAAACAACTTTTTTACACCTAATTGTTCATGCAAGATTATTTGTATTTGACTCATGCCAATGTCTAAAGTTGCCTGAATTTCGCGGTATGTCACATGTCGATCTTCCTCAATCAGCTTACGCACATCATCAACGTTTTCTTGGGTGACTGCAGTTTTTGGACGACCTTTTGGACGACGACGACGACGACGGGGATCATCACTGAGCTTGACACGTCCACGTTGCATTCAGCAAAACAAAACCAAATCCGGTCAACACACTGTTTTTGTGTTAAACCACTTCGAAAGTCATAATAAATCATCGCTCTTGAATTTTCTCGAGTTCAATTCCCTTTTCTCAACGACTAAACAAGTTTGACAAAACTTTGTGACAAGACCGAGAATCTTTTTTTTTTTAATAAATAAATGGTATTCGATTTTTAAAACCAAGGAGTTTTCAATTAAAAAGATTTTAATATGACAGGAACAGTGGAAATATTCCATTCCCGATACTTTTAGTGCAGCCTAGTACATAATCAGTATAACAAAATCAAACGTCGAACATTAAAACTGAGCTTACCATGATTCCCATCATATCTAATTTTCCGTGCTACTGCACTGCTGGTTTGAACGCACGTCTGGTTGGGTTGGAATCCTAACAAGAAAAAAAATAGTGTAAAAAAATGTTGAATTTGACGGATAGGTAGGGTTGAAATTTTATCTATCCTGACTGGACTGGTCCAAATATGTTTCTGAGCACTTTCCTTTCAAATACCGCCAGTCTCGCATGCGTAAATCACAACAGGTCTTATGATCGTCCCGTAGATGGTGAGTTTGGATTTTCTGCTCAGTATTTTGTAGTTAAGTAGCTTTTTACATGAATAAAAGCATTTATTACCGGCGACTATTTTTGCTCTGATCTCTAGTATCAGTGCTGTTTTGGGAAGTTAATGTAGACCCTAAGTATTTAAAAATTTCAACCCCTTCGAAAATGTTGCTCATCATAGAGATGTTTTGTAGCGGCTCGTGCTTCCGAGTCGTAGCGAGATATTTTGTTTTTTCGGTGTTGATCTTGGGGCCGAAACATTCCGCTTCTTTACTGAGGTTGAGGCAGTGATCCACCATTCTGTTTTTAGATCTACTGGATATTACAATGTCGTCTGCAGAGGCAGTAATCTGCCATGTATTATAGTCTATAAATTCCGTTATATTAACTTTCCGAATGATTGATTCCAGCACCAAATTGAAAATAAGAGTTGATAACGCATCTCCTTGTTCGACTCCCGTGGATATACTAAAAGGGTTTTGAAAACTCATTTTGAATTGCAACTACGGACTGTGAATGCTCTAAAATCGCCTTGACAAGTCGTACTAGTTTACTAGGTTAGGGTTGAAATAGTAATTCAACAATATTATGTGTGTCAGTGGAAATAGAAACCCGGGTATAGTACTTGAGCAGTACTGTAATTTTTTTACGACAAACGCCTTGCTCCTGAGCTGCCATAGCTTTTTCCGGCACTTTTTAATGGCTTCATCTTAATCGTCTCGTAAACTTGCAGTGCTGAACATGGATGAATCTCTCCCGATGCAGGGACAATTTGCCTTAATCGTCACGCTTGGCATAGGATTGTGGATCGCAGAACCAGACGTGAGCACCTGTGACAATGTTGCCTGTTGCCGGTTTGGCGACAGAATTTCACATCGGAAGTAGAGGAGTAAGATATACTATACCACCATCTGTCGGAAGCCATAACATTTTTCTGGCGAACCCATAGTCGCTTCTTTCGAAACCCACGGGACAAAATATGTTAATAAATTCTCTTACGCCGCACCTACACGGCAACTTCGACTATATTCGAAAAAATACTGGTCAAAATGTATGTATGTATAACATTTTTTCCGTGTGGGGTTCGAAACAGCGATTATTAGATTAATGTAATTATAATATTGTCAGAAGAACGTCGTCATTATCATTCGAATTTAGTTTCTTTACCATTCTTCCGCCCGAAAATCAATGTAGGAGATTTTGCAGACTAATTGGCTAAAATAATTTATTCCTATTCACATTTCATGACTTTAATTTTTTTTAAATATAATTTCTTTATTTCTCCCTGGGCTGAATAAAATAATAATAAATAAATAGAATGCCATAAGGTATAAACTCCGCCCATTGTAAACCGTCTAAGGTGTTTTACAATAAAGATGTCACAATGTCTTACAATAAATAAAATGTCCACAAACAAATAAATCAAATTCTACTGATTGTAACATAAATGATGTTCGTAAAAGAAACCTGAAAAAAGATGTAATTGTCTAAAATACTTACTATCTAGCAACACTATATGAGTATGATTATGTAAAATCTTATAATTTCTCCCTGGGTTCACTGATATAGAACGCCATAAAGTATGAACTCCGCCCATTATAAACCGTATAAGGTGTCTTACAATAAAGGTACAATGCCTTACAATAAATAAAATCTTTAATTAGTTTGTATTTCAGAACAACACTGCATCCTAACAAATAAATCATATTCTTAGTACCATAAATGATGTTCGTGAAGAAAACTTGAAAAAAGATTTTTCAATCAATTCAACCAGTTATTAAAAAAGGAATCATCCTGCAAAGATTATGACTTACGAGAAAATCGTCAGGAGCATCAACAAAATACAATTTAGAATGTGATGATTGTAGCAAAAAAATTTCAACAAAAGACATTGTCGTCGAACACATTTCACACAGTCATAAGACGCAAAAGAACTCGGACATCACTGCAGTTCGGATACAAGTGGAACGAACTCCAGTACTACAACAAACGGAAATATTTCATTGTTTATATTTTTGAATTTAAAACATGTCGTATACGTTGCATTTTGCTTAGCTCCTTCCAGTTCAGATGTGTATCAATATTTATTCCCAAAAATAGTTATTTACTTTCTCAATTTTTTTATTGTCGTATAGAATATTAAAGTGTTGTGTTTCCGATCTTGATTTTCTAGGGTGAAGTATCGATTCAGTACTACATATCTATCTCATTGGCAAAGGAAATCGATTCTTCGATTAATCGAGCTCAGATTGCAACGCCTAATACCCCTATTACACTACCCTGAATCAGGCTCCCTACGCCCTGATTCAGGGTGGTGTAAAATATCGATATATCGTTCATAAACATGGTTCTTCATGAGCTACATATGTTTTATGAAAGATGTTTTGGGTTGCCGTCAAAGGTTACGAAATAACCAACTACTCGAAGGTATGAAATTCCGTATGTTAAAAGTTGCGAACGATGATAATCACGAAGTTTATGTTCCCAAAATTAAATATTCGAAACAAAATATGTCAAAGTTAGATAACGTAAAAATTTTTAAAGTTAGAATGTTTACGAGTATTTAGCAGAAATAACTCAATCCCGAAAATTTTAATTACAAATCAACAAACAGGCGAATGGTCTTTCAGCCGAAAATAAATATACTTGAACTTCAGAAATACAACTATCTTCTATCGGTGATAAATAATTAAGATAAGTTTACAAATATTGAAAATAAATTGAAATTGTTTTATTCATTTTCTTATTAATAAATATATTTTTTGAGCTATAACTTAATGAATAGCTTAAATACTGTCTTATAAGTTAATACTCGTAGTTATTTTGTAATGGAAATTATTTTATCGGCTTACGGTACTTCGTATTTCGTTGCTATAATTTTTCTGAAATATAGATTTTTATGAATGAACGGTTATTCACCTGTTCGTATTTCGGTATAGTTTCGTAGATGTATTCAGAAAATGCGATAATACTGAAAGTAACATATGAAACTACCATAAAAAAATTAACGCTCCAAATCATAAGAAATAAAATTAAAGCAGAAGACGAGTTTCATATATTACATGTGGGATAATCATGAAAGGGTTATTTCCCGGGCTTTATAGCCTAGATAAGATCTATTTGCCTATCGTGGTAACTTCGGTATCCCGTGAGCGGTTATTTTCAGAGGCTGGATCTACAATCACCCAGGAGAGAAACTACTTACTAGAGACCACGTTGTCAAAATTGTTATTTTAAAATTCAATTCTAAATAAATTAACGTAAAAGTAGAAAATATTTAATTAATACTTGTTTTCTGATAGTTATTCGATAAAGTTAGATGTGTAAAAATAAATAGTGTAAAACTTCCTCAAATAACATAAATATAATATTTGATTAATATACTTCTTTGTTTCATTTCTGTTCAAAATGATTATTTATCCCTTATGTATGTATGTATATATTTAAATGATGATAAAAAACATCAAAAAAATCGATATGTCGTACATAAGCTTTGATGTTTTTAATGAGCGTAGGAAAAATTACGATTCGAGTTACTCAAATTCAAATTCACACAACTCGAACAAAACTCGAGTTTTTTTTTTCATTTATTTATCATATGAACAAGCATTACACATATTTGTAGTGATAGCATTTAAAAAAACCACTAAGGTTTATACTTAAGCTATCGAGAGATTACAATTTTATAAAATAATGTTACGAGCTTAGGGTTCGTGACAATAAAAATTGCCGATAAAATTACCTAAATTAACACTTTAATTTACTTTACACAAATTAAAGTTAAAAACACTAATAATTAAACACACTAATTCACTTAATTCCGCTCCGAAGTTTCGCTTTTCTCGCCAAATCAACACTGCCTCGATCGCATCTTGCAGCGCCTATATATTTAAATTAGCAAAGAAATATCCAGAATGTTCAAGTAAACACGCGCAAGGTACCGAGCGTTCGAGTTTCGACTAGGCGCTGTCGGTTGAGTAATTTGTGATGTCATTTTCTCAATGCTCCCCTCGCTCTCGTTCCTGACACTAGATGGCGCTAGTGTATTGTCGATTTGAGCGCGTAACAATAATATAGCGTTATGTTGTATTGCAGATACTATAAAAAGGAAAAACAAACAAAAAACATGAAATGAATATGCAAACAATCAAAAAAATGACAAAATACGTTATAATAATATAAGAAAGTGACCCTTTACTTTACACCTAATGTTATTTTTAGTGATATTGTCCACTAATTCTGATGGTAAGTTATTGATAAGCTGAGGTATTAAGTAGCTACATGTTCTCTTACCGTACGCATTGCTAGCACGCGGCTCGTTGAGACAGTTTTTAGAAATTGCTCGAGTGTTTACAGAATGCTCAATCAGGATTTTTAGCGATTCATTAAAAAATTGTTCTTTTAATAAAATATTTTGTACTTGTATATGTATTGGTAAAATTTTACAATGTTTAAAGAGACCATTAACGTCATCCCTGAATTTATTTTTTATTTTATTTGGAAGTATTGAGTATTCTTACTTGTAAACTATGGATCTGGTCAAGATATGTTTTGTAAGTTCGGCCGTAGCTACTTAGCCCGTATTGAATGTGCGACTCCGCAAGTGCATTATATAACATTAACTTTATTTTAAAAGGAATGCGATTATTGAGAATAGTGATATTTGCTAAAAACTGTCTTAGTTTAGTACATACACGGTCAATATGCTGGCTCCAATTTAATTTACTGTCAATAACTAGTCCAAGATACGTTTGTGTGTCAACTATCTCAATTGCTGGGCAGCAGCATTCAGCAGCGCGGTTATTATGTAAGCAGATGTGGTTGTGTGCAACTATTTTTTTTATTGAAGCGGGTTTTAGGTATGGAGATTTAATTACTAACAACTTAGTTTTACTATCATTAAGGACAAGCCCAGCATCATGGCACCACCTTGATAGGATATCTAGGTCAGACTGCAAAAGGTCACATGCTTTTTGTGGATTTTTATCACCGATTACAAGACAAGTGTCATCTGCAAACTGGTAGCATGTGCAATTGACGATGTAGTTGCCCATGTCATTGACGTAGGACAAAAAGTTACGCAACTCGAGTTAGCAGGACGAAACGTAGTAAATATTTTGTTACAATTTACAATTACTTTAAAAATATAATTACTTTTTTCACTTGTCCATCCCTATGAATGAGTAAGGGTGTGAAATCAGGGTGTAATAACTGACGTCCCTAACTTAGGGGCCACGCCCATCCTTCATTCAGGGCCCTGATTCAGGGTGGTGTAATAGGGGCATAAATTACATAAGGTTCCGCAATTTTTTCAAAAGTATGGATACCAAGTATCGAATCAAAAGTATTGATACCGATAATGGTATCTGGTTACGCGGAAATGATTCGTGTATTTTATAATTTTCTTCGAGGGTATAATGCTCGCAAATTTTCTATCCTTCCTATAGCCTCATATCCCTTCCGTACACACTGAAGGAGGAAGGGGGTCTTATAGGTGACGCGATTCTTTCGACCAATAAAACGCGCGCCCCACCGAGATGACGTGGTGGGAAAGCCGACTCAATAAAGGCTCGCGCGCTGCCCTCTTGCTTCACACCGCTAGTTTGAATCGCATCCCTGGGGCAGTCGCGTTCCAGAAGAAACCGTCTCACGTAGTGTGAGTGATCGTCGCGCAACCGCTCTTGCTTCGCACCGCTAGCTTGGATTGCATCTCTGGGGCGCCCCAGAAGAAACCATATCACGTAATGTGAGCGATCGTCGCGCCAGCTCCTCTTTCAACGCACCACCGCATCAGAAGCGTCGCCCGCAGCATCAGGATCCCACCCCGGTAAGTGTGTTTCCCTTAACTTTGTTCCTACTTGAGCTTTTTTGTTTGTTTAGCTAACGTTTGTTTAGTTAACTCGCCCCATTTTTTCCCCTTCCCGGCTAAAGTAAAACTCTTCTCGACCTTGGCGAAGCAATAAATTTGGAAGAGCGAGTGCATTGTCCAAGGCTGTCGCATGCCAAGTCCGCCATCTTGTTGAGGCATAAGAAGCCGCCCGCGTACACAGTCCACCTAGCAACATCTCGCGTAAAAGGGTCAAGGACCGACCTGGGAATTAAAACTCGGGAACCCCGAGTCGCCCGTCGCTCAACCATTTTCTGGTCCATTCGAGCGGATTTGGAACTGATGCCCTGTGGCCTCATCGAGTCGAACTGCTGAACCAATTCCTTGGACAATACACTCTAGTTTAATATTGGATAGATTTAACTTCGTTTAACATCAACATTACGCTGAATGTTAAAATTGAAATTTATTTGTAGCTAACTTTATTCGCATAGGTAAATAGACGCTTATTTATTTAATTAGTTTGAACCGCTGCCGTTTCTGTTTACCTTACCCCGCTATTCATAACATTTATACAAGTAACGCATTCTAAATTCCTACCTAGTTGCCGCGTGTTTTTTAGCAACCTACCCTAACGCAAGAAAAAATAGTAGTGACAAAGTGTTCAATTTAACGTCGTGATACGGAACTAATAGGCAGTAACGCATTGTGAAATTTTCGTCTTCCAACGTTCGTGATAATCTAATATTAATTAGAGTGATTCAAGATGTCAGTTAGTGGAAATTAAATTAAACTTAAAACTCTTTACGCCAAGAGGGACGTACTTTTTCACGTATACAATACGTAAGTGATCACATAAAAATATTAACGTAGATTCAGCGCGGGAAACGTTTTTATGTGAAATTGAAACAGTGGACTCCATGAGATCGGATTACTAAAATATACGAGTATTACACAAAATTAATAGTTTTGAATTACAAATCGACCCTTAATATACAGTGAATCACCAATCACTTTTATCGTTTGAAGATATGTTGTGTCGCATAAAAAGGACGGCAAAGTTCTTATAGTCTCCAGTCCAGAGCGAAGCAAAACCAGAAATTCAGGTACGCCCATGTGAATCACTTAGATTGCCCCCTATAGATATTCCGGTATTCAATGGAGATATTAAAACTTGGCCGTTGTTTATTAATAGCTTTCAAAACACTATACATAACAATCCATCGTTATCGGACGCTGAAAGATTGTATTATTTAATAAGTAAATTAAGTGGTAGGGCACAGCCCATTTTTTCGGGTTTCACACCAACAGCAACAATTATTCGTTAATTTTCGAAACGCGGAAAACAAATATGAAGATAAGTGAATGTTAGCCTCTTCATATCTTGACCAGATATTCGATCTTAAAGTTATATCATCCGCGAACATCACTGGCTTAGAGCAGTTTTTGGATAAATTCGTAACATCGGTAGCTGCGCTCAAAAACCTGAAATTTAATGACCTTATGGACTTTGTGTTTCTACATATCGCATTAAAGAAGCTAGACCCGGACACCGTGCGTGCGTTTGAAATGGAGCATCGTTGCTCTGGGTTACCGTCATTCGACTCCTTAGCTTCCTTTGTACGAGATTAAATTAAAGTAATACAGCGTTCCTCGAAAGTCAAACAAGAAATGAAGAAATGTGTCCAGCGCAGACCGATCTCATCAACTAGGACCGCTAGGTCTCTGACGTACGTAGCTGCTGCGCCTACATCGTCTCATAGCGCCTGTGTTCTATGTAAGAATAAACAACACGGTAATTTGTATAATTGTGCGACCTTCCGTAAACATTCACCAAGCGAACGTTATAAAATAGTAAAGACGAACAACTTATGTTTAAATTACCTAAGCGATAGTCATCTAGTCGCAAAATGCAATTCTGGTTCCGTGTGTAATACGTGCGACAGCAGACATCACACGTTATTGCATTTCGAAAGTGGCAACAATTCCGCGTTAAATAAATCGGACAGTGAAACTCCACGCACTAAAGTCGACGCTTCTAACGGTCCACCGGGTGACGTCGCCCTGTGTTTACTATCGAACACGGGAACGCGGTCTCCTTCCACCGTGTTGCTGGGTACAGCCAGCATCGTAGTTAGGGATTCGCATGGATACGAACAGAGTGTTCGTGCATTACTAGACAGTGCGTCGCAGAGTAGCTTCGTAACACGGCAATGTTGTCAGCGTTTAGGATTGTTAGTAAATAAGACGCCTTCATGCCCGTAGTCAGAGGTATTGGAGGTACCTATAAAAATATACAAGGCTCTATAAATTTAAAATTTTATTCTCGTCTAGATCGTATTAACTTTAATATAAATGAATTAGTAGTAGATAAGGTCACCGAGCGTCTTCCAACCGTTTCGGTCGACACCTTAGCAATGATTGATTTTGAGAATTTAACTCAGGCAGACGATACTTACGCCGTTCCCGGAGATATGGACATGCTCATTGGAGCATCTGTTTTCCCTCATCCTTTGTTACACAATAAGGTCAGGGGCAACTCCTCGTATACTACTTACGCACTGGAGACCGTCTAGGGCTATGTCATCGTTGGCTCCGCCCTCATCATAGATAATATTTCGGCAACCTCCTATTGTTGTATGACTGTCGAACCGCTCGAGTCGTTAGTTCGCAAATTTTGGGAGATGGAGGAGGTGAACGTTCCGCCTATAATTAGACCGGATGATAGATTATGCGAGAAAATTTACGTCCGCACGACCGTTTGTGATCGCGATTGTCGATATAGTGTAGCGCTACCCTTTAAAAGAGATATTTTGCCTCCCGGTAACTCGCGTTAAATGGCGGAAAAACGTTTCTATTGTTCGGAGTACAAGATGCTCGCTTCGCCCAGATTGAAAGAAGCTTATGACGGTGTCATTAATGAATATATAAAGGAGGGTTACATATCACTTGCGGCTCCAAAATTAGATAACTATGAAGACACGCCGTCGTATTTCATACCACATCACGGTGTCATTAGGGAAGACAAACTTACGTCCAAGTTACGTGTAGTGCTCAATGCTAGTGCTAGAACTAGCACTCACCTTTCTCTTAACGATATTCTCTATAATGGGCAAAATTTACAGGGCAACTTATTTCGTATAATAGCAAATTTTCGTTTGTTTAGTATTGCATTATCCGCCAAATGTTTCTTTGCATAGGGTTCCGTAAATGCGACCGTCGATTTCAGCGCATTTTATATTGCTTTGACCCAAAGGAACCTGTAATGTTGTTTGAATTTTATCGCGTTTGTTTTGGTTTAAAGTCGAGCCCATTTCATGCGCTACGCACGGTGAAACAGCTCGCCGCTGATGAGGGTCCCTTTTATCCTAAAGCTTGAGAGTGGTTTGTATATGGATGACTTTGTGTACTCGGTCGATAGCGTAGCCATCTTAACCACCGCCGAGGTTATAAAGTTCATGAAATAGGGTCAATTCGATCTCTTTAAGTGGACTAGTAATTCGCGTACGGTTTTGGATACAATCACACCGCCTTTAGGTGATAAAAGAATTCGACGATTTTGATACGCACAAGGTGCTCGGTTTGTGTTGGTCACCAGAGTCCGACGTATTTAGCCTTAAGGTAAACCCGCCAGCAGAAACGTGCACAAAGCACACAATGCTGTCATGCGTTGCTAGATTATGGTATGTCATGGGTTTCATTGCCCCGGCGGTGCTATACGCTAAGATTTTGATTAAACAATTTTGGTTATGTGAATGCGATTAGGATGACCCGCCGCCTGATAGGTTTTATAGGTTATGTAGTAGTATAGTATGCATGCATTATGTAGATTATAGGTTATGCATGCCTTAGGTGTGACACTGCCATCAGGTGTCTCCGAGCTGGATGGAAGAGCTTGAATCTCAGGCTCAGGCGGCAGCAAGATCTGGAAAAATATGTCAGCACCTAATAGAATGTGTATGTCACTTGGTTCATTGAACCTTTTGTCAGCTAGCATAATTTTGGAAGGTAAAACTACGTTATGCAAGTCAAACTTTCTTTGTGGTAACTTTGAAGTTATTTTGTCCAATAACTAGCATGTGACTGACATTTTGAAATTCTGAGTGAGGGAATGTATTTCCAAATGGACCTTCTCCTTTAATTTATTTAAAGTATTGCCTATACCAATAACTGGAGTGTTGGCTGTATCAATTTGTAATTTTAATAGATTTGCAAGTTTTCTAGTCACAAAAGATGCCTGTGATCCAGTATCTAGAAGAGCCTTGACATGAACCTCTGTACCATTGCTCGCTAATAGTTTTACCTGTGCTGTAGGCAATAGTACCTGCTCGGAAGCAGCCTCAGACATCAATGTTACTGGAGACGATGCTTTATCTTCGTGGAGCAATGTATTGTGCCCTTCTTTGCAGACTTTACATTTAAAGTGATATCTGCATTTTTTACTATGATTATTTAAACAAACCTCACATAGTTTGTTAGATGTAGCAAACTTGATTCGATCACTCGCAGACATAAGTTTAAATTGTAGATAAGTAAAAAGCTTGTGGTTGGACTTACAGAGTAAGCAGCTTCTTGTTCCTACAGTCTCCGCAGCAGCACGTGTCTGGATTCGTTTTCTTCACAGCTGCGACATGAGCCACCTTTGAAGTTGGCTGGGATCGCTCCAGTGGCCGCTCTGCATTCTCGAATGCAAGTGCACGCTTATCTAGAAAATCAATAAGGTGCGCAACCGTAGGATCTCGTACTCGAGCCAATTGGAACTCCCTACTGCACAATAAGTCTAACTTTCTAGTCAGAATGCAAAGTACTATTGGATCCCATTGATCAACTGAGTGACCTAGGTTTTTTAAGGCAGCTAATTGTTGCTTAACAATAGATACAAAGTTTCTCAAATTACTCGCTGTGATTTACAATATCTAACAAAATGTGTATATGTTCATTTGTAATTTTATATTTGTTGTCGTATCTATCAACTAGAATTTTCCTGGCCTCATGGTAACTCTCAGTAGACAATGTGAGATTTTTGACCAGATCGTGAGGTTCCTCTCGCAGAAAATTACGTAAATGGAAAAACTTTTGTACATCATCTAAATTTTGATTGTTATGTATGAGTGAATCGAAGAGTTGTATGAATGGCTTGAACTCGGAGTACTTACCAGAGTACGTTGGTACATTTATGGTATGGTTGGTAACTTTGTATTGAAGCATTTTGTAACACGCTCGTTTTTACAATCTTTTTCATAATTTAGTGTTTCCAATAATTCTCTGATGACGGTGAGCGTTTTGCTGTACTGCTCTTCTACATCATCGCCATCATCGAGGTCGGGATCTATGGCGCAAATCTCCAATGTATAGTCTTCGTACTTTTTGAATGTGTCGCGAAGACGCTCTTCCTTTAGGAGTAACGCCTGTTTAGAAAACTCCTTGTAACCCTCTTCGTTTTTGAACATGTTTTCAATTTTCGTTAGAGTACCTTTGATGGACGCTCGTTTCCTGACGAGTGTTCTAATTTGTTCGCCATCCATTGTTGAAAACTTGTTTCGCACACTGTAAAATTGCTGTTACAAGAATATAAATCGGTTGTAACTGAAATTATCTGACTGCACAAGCACGAAACAACACGTTTTTTCTGTAAAACTGAATCTGTCTGCAGCAAAATGAAAAAATAAGACGGTTGCGACGCGTTTCGATTCGAAAAAACTGCTTCATTCGGAGGTGGCGCGCCGGCGAGGCCACGTGGTGACGCGTGCTCCTCGAACTCGATAAACTCGCCCGTCGCTGATTGGCTCTTCTGAGTGGCGTGGTGTAACGCGAGCCAATCAATTGCGTCCTGCTGGCGCGGCGACGAAGCACTCTCGGCGTCACCGAAAGTTGCTTTTTTCCTGATACTCGAACCAAACTTGGATTTCCAGAACACTCAAACGCAGCGCTCGAACTTTCTGGAGCGCTTTGGACTCGCCCTTGAAATTTTAAAGTGGACTTGCCCGTTTCTTTTTCGCTACGGCCGGGACGTGGCGTGGGTATCTTCTGGAAGTTGTATGATCCAAAGTTTCACACGTATTCACCGTTCTTTCGCTGGATAGATTATATTGTTATTCCTCGAAGGACCATGTTGGGATTTTAGTTATTTATAAATAATAAAACTGCAGATCGGGTGAAAAATGCGTGTGTTCCGTGTAATAATTCTCTTGCCCAGTAATGACATTAGTGACATTGACAGATAAAATTAGACAATTAATATTTTTGGAATAGCTTATGGGCTTTTGTCCCATACAGATAAAAACTTAATGTTGTGTTGCCAACAGATGGCCTTAAGTGAAGTTTGTAGAATTTGTTTAAGCGTTAATGTACGCGTGTTAGTACTATAGAAGACTGGTTTCCAAAATTTGTACAAAACATTGACGAACACTTATAAGTTTGTTAACATTTCTTATTATTGATAATTATAGTTGCGGTAATTTGTTGTTATTACCGGAGAAATACATAACACCTTGCCTGTCATAGAATGCGATAGATCGTGGCTAGGCTAAGTTGCAGCTTTAAATATAGTGACAAATCCAACCAGAACCTGAAAGACAACAGTTACCCTTAAACCTTCCGCCACGTACTAGAACGGACACTAATACTTAGTTGTTTGCAATACGCACTAGATCCCGCGGGCTCTTACTAAGCCTGTGCCATAAAAAGGTACCTTGTTCCTTCCACGCGACCCGCACTGCTGCATAGATATTTAACAGTGCCTGTTCAGTACATATTACCGAGTATTGCGATTTTATGTCAAGAAATTAACAGCAAACCTGCCTGCAACAGGAAGCACGGGCAACTAACTTTGTCAATGATTTTTCTTGCTGCCGGTCCCAAGCCCGGAAAAGAGGAGGGAACGGTTCCGCCTGAGAGAGTGGGTATATCCGGTGGACTAACCACCCACCTGCGCAGTTGAGCGCCGTATGCGGGGATGAAGGAGTCCTGGAGGGTTGAGCCGATCGTCACTGGGGTATATAGTGTCGAGAGGCAACACGCCCTCTTTGGTCTGGATTTCAAGCTAAACGGTGGCCTTATCTGCTAGCCACAGATAAGGAAATGGCCAAGCGTCCCGTCAGAGGGTCGCAGGCGAGGGATGTGGGGGCTGCCTAGTCTCCCTGAAAAGGGCTAGGTGGTGGTAAAGGCCATGCTGACGGGGCAAGTGAAAGTCAACTCGGGCAGTGGGGATGGGCCTTTTCAGCCCTATCTGCCAGTTGCATCGAGCTCCCGATGTCGCGCTGTGAGCCAACTCTGCGTCCCTATATTCCCCCGGTAATCCTAACGCCTGAAATTATTTTAATAAAGTAGGGCGTTCCGAAAGGTGCGGGCTCCACGGAGGGTGGGAAGCCGAGGGGACGAATTATTACACATGTCAAAAACTATGGACAACACAAGGCCCATTAGTAGAGAGGGAGAAGTGTCAGAGGTGTTTACCTTACTGACACTGATAAACCAGAAGGAACCACTTCCACTGACTGTACCACCCAGCGTAGGTGGCCCCACCAAGGGGCCTATTTCCGCGCTGGATGTCTCTAAATCCAGTTCCAAATTCAAGGAGCTGGACGAGAATAATGAGCAAGGGCCCGCGAGTAGCAAAACTCCTGCGGAGCCCCAAAGGACCGAAGACCTTTTCTCCGCTGCCTGGCAAGTGGTGAGCCGTAAGGGGAAGCGCAAGGCACCCAAAATAGTGACTTGCCGACCCGACGCACCATCAGGTGGGTCTATCCCAGCAGGCAGTAGCGCAAAGGTCAAAAAGAAAAATAAGAAGCAGCGAGAAAAGGCCGCAGAGAAAGAGCCACGCTCGCTGCTTCCAAGAGCAAGACTCAGGGAGCTGGGCAAGCTACTGTTACTGCGGTGCTTGGGGCTGGACCCAGTAGTCGCGCTGAAACTGGGAATGATGAAAATCCAGCCTGAGCAGTAGGCACGGCCGCCGGAACCAGCTCTAAGAAATCCGCCGGGAACCAGAGGGCAGCCAAGCGTTCTGGAAAGAAGGAAAGAGCAGCCAAAGGAATGCTGGAGGAGTCCACCTCGCCGAGAGGAGAGCACAAAAAAGTGCGACTTGAACAGCAACCAAAGGCTGCAAGAACAAGCTACGCTTCTGCTGCTAAAGCAGATTTGGGTGTGGCCTTAGCGTGTGCGCGTTCAGGTCACATAACAAAGGAGGTAGCTGATGACATCCTCGTGGCCATACAGAGGAAGATGATCAGCGAGGCCTGGAGTAACCAGGACCCTGATGCGTCGGGCCCGGTTTTTAGAGGCAAACCCGTTTACACGGAGGGTGTCCTAAAGCTGTGGTGCGATGACCAGAAGGCTCTGGACTGGTTGAAGGGGAATATTAATACCCTCGACCTCAAATCCAACACCTCGCTGACTATTAAGAAACAGTCAGAGATACCACAAAGAATCAAATGTATCCTTATCCCTGATGCCCAAGGTGCCTGGAAGGACTCACGCGACATTAGTCGTGTGCTTACGTACCAGAACCGCTGCTCATGGGTCTAAGCCCCAGTGAAACTGAGTCAGCGGCAGCTCACTGAGCGACGAAGAGGACAGCATTTTGCCGTCCAATTCCAACTCCATGGCTGACGATGAGACCCGAGTTCTGCTTGCAGGCTTATTTTTAGGCGGGGATGGGGATGACGCGAACGATATCTGCCTCCAAAACTAGCCTAGTGCAGGCCAACCTCCACCACAGTGAGACAGCGTCGGCTCAATTACGCAAGTGGTTGGAGGCACAAAGGACAGCCATAACCCTAATCCAAGAGCCATGGGTTGGGGCTGGTAAAATTAAAGGCCCAAAAAACCTAAGAGGTAAGTTATTCTACAACTCTGAGCACAACAAGCCTAGAGCGTGTATTTATACTACTAAAGATATCTGTGCAAAACCATTAACAGATTTCTGTTCCAGAGACATGTATGCCGTAGCATTACAAACACACAGAAGGAAAGGTTAGTCGTCGCCTCGGTCTACATGCCTGAGGAAGACACCCCTCCCCTTCACAACCTCGTCAGGCTGGTGAATTTCTGTGAGTGGGCCGGACTAGAGGTTGTGATCGGGACGGACTCCAACGCGCATCATCCCCTTTGGGGAATGGAAAAACCTAATGAACGAGGTAAGGTTTTAGTTGAATATTTATTTAGCACTAACCTAACCATTTTAAACACTGGTTCTGAACTAACCTTCATAAATAAACGCTGCCGCACAATAATCGACCTCACACTTGCAACAGAAGGAACAGCTAAGCTAATAACGGGATGGCATGTGTCGAAAGAGGCCTCATGCTCAGACCAAAGATGGATCTGCTGCGTACTACAGGTCGATATCCCCGCCATACCACCATGGAAAAATCCCCGCTAGACGGATAAAACAAAAACCTCAATAGGCTGACGTCTTCGCTCGCGGGTGTTGGGGGAACTAATACCAGAGCAGAACAATCGCTCCTAGAGGAACAGGTAGCAGCTGTCACTAAAGCCATGATCGATAGCTACCATGAATTATGTCCAGTAATCACTCCACCAAAACATGCTGAGCAAAAGCAACAGCGGTGGGGTAAAGAACTAGACAGGAAACGTAAGAAGGTAAGAAAAGCCCTAAATAGGGCAATGAATACCTCAAAGGATGAAGACTGGCTTCTATATAAGAAAGCTAAGTCTGAATACAAAAAATGTATCAGGTATCGACGCTCAACAGGGTGGCGCAAATTCTGTGGTAGCATAGAAACCTGTGAACAAGCAAATCGGATAAGGAAAATCCTAGCTAAACAGAACACGCCGGGATCTATCTCTTTAAAGAAACCCGACGGAAGCTACTCAACATCGCCGGATGAAACCCAACTCATCCTAATTGGTACTCACTTCCCAGGTTGCTGTGTAGTTGAAAGGGTGAACCGGCATGAAGATGCACTGACACCAACAAAAGAAGACTGGGAATTAGCACAAAGATTTGTGATGATGGACAAAATCCATTGGGCCATTCATAGTTTCCAACCCTATAAGGCAGCAGGACCTGACGGCTTATTCCCGGCGCTTCTACAGTGGGGGGGGGGGGTAAAGTCCTAATAGTCGGACTTGTTGCCATAATGAGAGCATGTCTGGCTCTTAAATATGTTCCTAGAAGATGGAGGGAAGTGAAAGTCACGTTCATACCCAAAGCAGGTAAGAACGACTACACAGACCCTAAATCCTACAGACCTATTAGCCTCACATCCTTTCTCATAAAGACGATGGAGAGGATGTGTGAACGGGAGTTGAGAGGGTCGGCGCTGATTAACTTACCGCTACACGAAAAACAACACGCCTATAGCTTAGGTAAATCAACATGATCGGCACTTCACCAGGTAATAACAAAGATTGAAGAGGGCATCCAAAACAAAGCAATATGTCTAGGCTCCTTCATAGACATAGAAGGTGCTTTTGGCAGAACAAATTTCTCCAGCATATAAGGTGCCCTAAGTAGACATAATGTTGAACCGGCACTGATTGACTGGATAGTAAACATGCTCAGTACATGAACAATAAAGATTGCTGGTGCATCTCAGACAATTCAGATCGTGAAAGGATGCCCGCGGGGTGGGGTTCTTTCACCTCTCCTGTGGAATATGGTCATTAATGAACTCATCAGCAAATTAAACGCTAACCATTTCTACACAGTCAGTTATGCAGATGATCTGACAATACTGGTATCTGGTAAGACAGCAAGCATTGTGTGCAACCTGACCCAAACGGCTCTCCGTATTGTGGAGAGATGGTGCAGGGAATATGACCTAACCGTTAATCCAAATAAAATGGTTATAGTAATGTTCACACAAAAACGAATGCTGAATAACTATCATCTTCCAAGTCTTTTCAGCACAAAAATCCAACTTTCTTCCGAGGTAAAATACCTAGGTCTTACCTTGGACAGTAAACTTAACTGGAACAAATACATAGAAAACAAAATCAGCAAAGTTAGTTTAACTTTCTGGCAATGCGGAAACATGATTGGCAAACGATGGGGTTTAACGCCAAAAATTATACTGTGGCTGTACAAAACTGTAATTCGGCCCATGATCACATACGGTTCTCTGGTATGGTGGACCAAAAGCAATGAAGCCACCACTATACAAAAGCTTCAGCGTTACCAGAAATTAGCTTGTAAGGCTGCCACGGGCTGCATAAGGACTACACCAACAGCAGATTTGGAGGCTATGCTGGAGCTAACACCGCTTCATCTACATATACAACAAGAAGCAACTTTAGCTGCCATTAGACTCAAGACCCTAAATCTTTTAAGTAAGAGTAGAGTCCCCCATACAGATATAATCGATAGAATTTACTCAAAAATTCCTATCTTACAAGCCAAGTATGATAGGATCCCAAAACAATTTTTATTCGATAAGAAGTACAGGATACAATTGAAGGAAACTGACCATCTGGAAGAATTGGGTACAAGAGAGCTCAAAGTTTTCACGGATGGCTCTAAGACAAATGAAGGTGCGGGGTCTGGGGCTTTCTCTGAAGACCTTAATATCCACATATGCACACCGCTGGGTACCCACAACACAATCTTCCAGGCTGAATGCATGGATATCATCCAAGCGGCCATAGCAATAGATGCTAGGAAGGTGAAAAACTTCTCCATCAGAATACTGTCCGACAGTATGGCGGTACTACAAGCTCTGAGTTGCAATGTGACGAACTCGGGACTGATATACGAGTGCCATCAACGATTGAACGAGGTATGTAAGCACAACAATGTGACTCTGCAATGGATCAAGGGACACAGTGGATCTAGAGGCCACGATGCAGCAGATGAACTGGCCAGAAGGGGATCGGCCCTCTCAACTACAGGGCCGGAACCAATAATACCAATCTCCTTTGGCTACGTTCGTTCACTGGTACGTAGATACTTAAATAATCTACACGCTCAGCTTTGGAAAAATTTAGTAGACTGTAGACAAGCTAGGGAGGCCCTACCTGAAATAAACAGTCGTCTAACCAAGGTTCTAATGAGACTGAACAAGCCACAGATCAGGATAGTAACAAGTGCTATCACAGGACATGGCTCTTTTAACAAACATTTGTTCACCATAGGTGTTACTGACAGCCCCCTGTGCAGGGCATGCATGGGAGAGGAAGAAACGGCGGCTCACGTGTTGCTGACATGTCCAGAAGTCGCTTCATACAGGGCTAAACATCTCGGCACGCCGGGATCGCTCCCCGAAGTTGCTTGCGACACCAAGGGACTGCTGAGCTTCTTCGGGGGAGATATCATGGCTCGAATAAGCATATTATTCCTGCCCACACGCAAAATACTCGCTTTGACGTGGAGTTGCGGAAAACAGCCCGTCGTAAACTAAACTAAACATCAAACCTGGTTTAATTTTTAGGTATTTGTACTCAAGCATTGTCTAAAAACTAGTCTTTCGCCGGTACCGGGTCGGTAACCCGTTAATAATTATTTTCTCATCAACTTTAGTCAGTTTGCAAATAGTTTTTCATTTACTCATAATCAGTATTTTTATTTAGCATCGTTCAGCACCATAGTACACATGTCTACATTAGGCTCACTCACGACGACCGAGCTCGGGATGAGTCAAAGTCAAAGTGTATCTGCATTTAGTAAAATATATTATTACAAGACTGCTCGAGACACCGAAAATTTCAATTCAGTTTCAATTAAACAACTTTGACAAACTTTTAAGACGAAACGTGACCCAGACAGTGTAGATTTATACATTGTAGAGCCACGCTGCAACTATATTACGGTTGTATCATGAGTGCGTCTGCTCGACCGGGGAAGGACATGCACAGAATACCAACAACAAATTGCAGCTTAATACTACTGTGTTTCTTATGGTGTGTGTAAGATCTGGAGACCCTTTTTTTACTGAAAACGAGGCATTTCATCTCAGTCCTCAGGGGTGACAACGTATCTGCAGGATAAATTTAGATGGGCCACAGTATCCACTTACCATTAGGTAGACTGTGTGCTTGTTTGTCACCCTTATTCTATAACAAAACATGATTGCCGTGTAACGACGCTGAGAGTGAACTGAATTAGGAGATGGACAGCAGCAGTCAGCTAAAAATTCGAAAGTAAAAAAAAACTGTGGTGCCCGCCAGCCTGCCAAACATGGCAACTGTGGCAAATATCTCTGTGACGCAATCTTTGGGAAGGCTTCATAACTTTTAGGGTTTCTGGGGTCACCCTTATTCTTAAAAAAAAAAAACGTTTGGGAGGCGGGTTGGCATTCGCAGATTTTATTATTTTTAGTTGTTGTTAGTAAGCCGCGGCTGCCCATCTCCTGATTTGTTTCCCCTGTCGCTTTTACGACAAAACTAAATGATTCCACTATTCATTAATAGGTCTATTATTTTATTACCTATTAATTTTTCTAAGAAAGCAACGCAACTGTGATTCCATTGCGTCGCGTAGTGTATATATTCTTTGATTGCGTTGCTGTTGTTCATTCGACGCGGTTAGTTTATTACCATGGGTATGTACGCCACATGTACATTTGCCCGCTCTTTCTAGCGTTTTACGTGTGCTATACACATCTGGGACATCTGAAGAGAAACGCCGCCGTCTGTCTTGGTCCCATAAATCTTATGGGTCGTTGGTGAAAGTGGACATTAGAGCCTTAAGTTGATGATGTTAATTACATTTTATTTCTTCTTGATTATTTGAGAAGTTGCTAGTTGCATATAAGGCAAATAACGTAAACAGAATTAAGGTTAAAAAATGATCTCCAGTAAAGTAAATTAATATGAAATGAAATGTTTTAATAGAGGCGGAAACAAAGGATCCTGTTCAATTAATGAGGTTAAATGACAACATTTTAGGAGCCCTGTCCCAATTTATAGGGGTAGACCCTTTTTAATTGTTAGCATTAAATACTACTCTACTCTACTCAAACAAGGAAAATGTCGATTATAACTTTAAGATTACACTAAAAGCGTCGCTTTTCATTTACATAATACAAGATACATAATAAATCACTTTACAGAGTACTTTTAAGCTTTTAATATTTATTACACATTAATATTACATGTAATAAAACCCTATTCATATTTAAAAGTATCGGAGTATCGACTTGTCTGATTCCTGAACTAGTAACGTGCAATGTGCACAAGTGTGCTTATGTATTTTTATGCGCAACATACATATACGAGTATGTTAAATTCCAATAATATAGATGAGTAAATGATAGAGGTGATTAGGAAATCAAAATTCTCATAACACCCATGTAACATCTCAGGGAGGAAGGAGTGCCCGAAAACCAGCGCTTCATGCGATCTTAGTTCCATGTGAGCAAAAGCAGTCACCTACGTTTTCCTAAATTTAATTAAGGTTAAGTAATTAGTTTATATGTAAACATGTTTGTTAAAAATGGCAATAAAGTGATATTTATTTATTTATTTACATACATACAACACAGAACAACATACACAGAAAGGGGGATGCCCACTGTTCATAGACACTTCGGCCATGGGTGCCCACATATAAAAGCATATGGAAATGATAATATGCAATTAAAATAATGAAATGGTTAAGGAATTGGTTTAAAAAAAAGTCGGGATTTTTATGATATAAAGCTTTTTATTTTCACAAATACAGCTTTTTAACGACTACTTTTACCAATTTTATTGCTTTTAATTTCTTTAACTTTTAATTCCCGACGCGTGATTTTTCTTTTGGAGGCCTATGCCAAAAGGCACACCGAACAGAGGGACTTACTTTAACTAGTATTACAATAGGAACTCAAACACAAATATTATGTAACCCCAAAGTTCGGAAATAAATGGCTATATTATTATTATACTATTATTACTAATTCCTGACGT
The DNA here is from genome assembly GCA_907164705.1 of Parnassius apollo. NCBI lineage: Eukaryota > Metazoa > Arthropoda > Insecta > Lepidoptera > Papilionidae > Parnassius > Parnassius apollo. Next base: position 280,813 of record CAJQZP010000566.1, read on the forward strand.
TTCAGGTGCTTTATAGCACCCATGGTCACGGGGTACTGAGGTGACTGCCATCCTAATGTCAGTATTGGGACATGGAGTACCTTCAGCTTTTTATTATTATTTTTATAGTCCAATCTACGCAGATTGAACTTACTCTATCTTTAAGTCTTGCAGTGGTATGCTTGGGGTTTGTTTTAATTTTATTAATTATAGTGTCCCAAGCAGGTGGCAGTACCCAACCGCCTTCTCTACTGAAATTAGGATGTTTTTTAATTTCAGTAGGCTCACATATAATCCTTGGTAGGAATTAATGTTCTTTAACGAGGATTTGTGGTCTATCAAATCTGATGTATGTCTATCTGGTTGGGGTGACACCCTTGACATACGGTAGTACAGCAGGCACACGCTCAACTGCGGTCGGCTTCACTCGGTCACTGTGACGAAGACGTGGGACCCGAAGCTTGATTTTGTGCTGAACCTGCTTGACGTGCTGAAGCTCCGCGGCCAGGTGCTTGTTCTCACAGATCCCATATGCTCTCTGTAACAAAGATTTGCTCATGGTAACTAACTGTGAAGGATTATGGTGAGATTCAGCGCTTAAATATCAGTTTGTATGGGTCTTTTTTCTATACACAGTGTGACCTATGATGTTGTTAGGATTTTGGATAACAAAAACATCTAGGAAAGCTAAGAAATTATTTGCCTCAGATATAATATCATAATTACTGAATAGAATTTGGCACAGAGAGTGGTAACGATGGATAAAATTCATAGGAACAACATCCTGATTTAATATTTCTTGGGCCATATTCATGAGCCGCTCTAATTTGTTTCTTGGTACTTGCAATAATGCCTATATGCATTCATCACTATCTCCTGTTCTTACTTTTATCAAATATACAGCAAGTGCAAAGCATCCACTATGTTTACTTGACATTTTGGGCACTTCAGACAGAATTTATTGGCATTGTGCCTTTGATAAGCGTAGATAATAATGTACAGTATATTCGGGCATATTGTAAATATTTTCAAAGTCTATATGATGGTAAATATTATCTTACAATAATGTAGAAAAGTCTATAATTTGTGCTACACTAAATGTTTTAATATGGTTATATATTAATTCTAAAAGTAAATACCAAGAGTTACTATTTAAATGGTAGTTACTGATTCTACATTCTGGAGGTACATAGTAATTGTATTCACAAAAATACATACCCGCAATGCTGATGGAACAGTGAGTTGATTGGAATTGTTACAACCAGGAAAAAACATTGATTTTGTGTGAGTGGTGCTCTTACAAAATTAGGCAGCAGTATATTGTATGATGTATGATCTAAGCTTTGTTGTTCTAGGTTCAATACATTACTCACTTTAGATTGCTACAAGGATGGACTAGACGATTCAGATGGTTCCCGTTCTAAAGTTTAACGTGTTGCTGCTTTATCAATCCTTCGCAATCATGACACTCACGCGATGATGATGGCAACTGAAATAATATTAAATAAAAAAAATAATACAAAGTGAACAAAATAAAATAGATTTGTTTACTTTAAACTCAAATACAGGTAAATGTTACCTAAAAACTTAATGCCCTATATTATTTAATAATTAAGGACTGACTGCCTACCAGTAGTCCAAAAACAATTAAAAATCGACTGTCTTATTTCTTGGTATTTGATAAAAATTGTCCATTTCGTAACTATCTGGTGTTAGCTAGCTAATCTTATCGCCGTGTTACAAATAAGCTATTTTGTTTGTCAGGTATAGCTTGTGCATATGTTAAAAAATAAAACAACTTCATCATTTCATACATTCATCACTATCAAATATCAGCACTAGAATTAATAAATTAAAAACTGTTGAACACTTACTTTTAACTGTTGTCACACTATAATGTGATCGACAATCTCACTCCATATGAGTTCTTGAGAATTTATTTGAAAAATAACAAACAAAATAACACAATGGCAACTATTTAGTTGTGAATTCACTAGTACCTTTTTACTTGTTGAATTGTGATTTCATTTCGCATGACATATTTCCTATAGCTGTCAGATTTGATGTTGCCACATAACTAACATAAATACAACGAAACGATATCGATTTGTATTCGATTAGTAATTTAATGAAAAAATAATAATATTTGAGTTTCGCTTTCAGTTCTACACGCTTTTTAAAATATATTTTCTTTTATTTTTTTAAATTATGTTTTAAACGTATTTTTAAGAACAGTTAAAATGTGGAGTAACGTATTGTTATGCTCTAAACAGTTCATGGTAAATCGGCTAAAAATTCACTTGTTTAATTATCATAACATGATTCCATTTTAAATGTATTGTTAAAACAGATAACAATAACAGTTAAATTGTGCAGTAGCATTTTATTGTACTCTAAAGAATTCATAGTAAATCAGCTAGTAATTCGCTTGTTTAATTATCATAACATCATAATATCCATAGCGATTCGATTATTATTCGATTAATAATTTCATAAAAAGAGAATAATCTTGGAGGTGTTTTAACTTCTGCTCGCTTTTTAAAATGTATCTTCCTTTTTTATTTAAATTCTATTTTAAGTGTATTTTTAAGAACAGTTAATTGTGCAGTAGTGTTTTATGAAGCTCTAAAAAATTCATGGTATATCAGCTAGAAATTCACTTGTTTAATTATCGTAACATGATTTCATTTTAAATGTATTGTTAAGAAAAGATAAGAATAACAGTTATATTGTGCAGTAGCGTTATGTTATACTGTATAGAATTCATTGTAAATCAGCTATTAAATCGCTTATTTAATTATCATAACTACAGATGTGAAGGCGGTTGTTAACGTTTTCAACCAAGCCGATAACAACGGTTGTTTTTGTCTTGAAATTGATAAAAATTGTGCAGTTGCGTTTTGTTAAGCTTTAACCTTTTGAGCGCCACGCCAAAAACGCATTACCGTGTCCTGTACGCCAAAGCGCCAAAACAAAATAGTGTTGCCAAGAGTTGATATATCGATAACGTGAAATAACTTGTTTTTGTTGGTTTTTATGCTATAAATGACTCTTAATAAACTGTATGTTTTATTTAATCTTGTGCCGTCTTCCACTCTTTTTATATATGTACCTTGTACATATAAACATAAATAAAAAACAAACAATAACAATAAAATAGTAGTAAACATTAGCACTACTCTCCATCCTAATGACGACACTGTCGCGACTGGACGACAACGGCGTAGCTGACCTTCCCTTCTGAAACATTCTTAGAATGTTGTGTATCGATTTCAAAATCGATCTAACCAAAATATACAGACATCGATTCATAATATTTTATGTGTCGGGGAAGGCGTAGGCCAAGTGACGCACAGAAGAAAAGTCTTACACTCTTATGACAATGGGGATTTGATATGATGCTGATGCTGCTAGATGATTTTGAGACTGAGAAAGAAAATGGCACAACACAAAATGAAAAATTGCTCTTCACACCCTAAGTAAAAAAAACATTAATTGTAATTTTGTATTATTATTAAAAAAGGTACATAATTATTCATTAATCAACAATTGTGTATAATTATTCGCACTAGGTAAATCAGCCTTATAATACTAAAGTCTTGGTCATGGAATAAATAAACATATTTGTTCACCAATCAATCAAAAATTCAATTCATCAATCAAAAATCAAAATTCATCATCATCAACGCTTTCCAAAATCCGAATGAGTTCTGAGGAATCGTTCATGTTGCATTGCTCTACTTTTCTCGGTAATCACTTATGACGTCATCAGGGTGTCGTCTATCCTTGATCACGGTGCCCAGTGAACTGATTTTCGATGACGCGCTAAAGATGCGCTAGAGTTGAGATATTAGATTTATTATGCGAAGATAATCTGATAACATTTTTTTATTCATGTAGCTAATTATAGTTTTATGTTTATAACCTTTAATTTTATTCAAATATCAATAATAATAGAAAAAAAAACACCATTGAGCTGAATTTTGGATAGTTTTCAAGAAATCTATGCCTCCCGCGTTTGACACTAGCGGTCAACCATAGACGACTTTGGCGTGCTGGACATAGTATTTGCTTAGATAAAAATCCATTTTTATTAGTTCAATGTTTCTTAGTACTTGTGGCTATAGAAGACTTGTTTTTTATACTCACATGTTGCTGGGTTATTCCTATTTTGAGGAGTGTGGAATTAAAATACCTGTAATAATTTTCCAATATCTATATTTCATATTTTTCGGAGCCGGGTTTTTTGTCAACTATAGACGTCGTTGGCGCTCAGGGCCCGCAGGTGTTGGTCAAGTATAGGCGACTTTGCCGCATAAAAGGTTAAAGGATTCATGGTAAATCAGCTGGAAACTAACTTGTTTCGTTATCATAACATGATTCTATTTTAAATGTGTTGTTATAAACAGATAAGAATAACTTAACCGATCTTCTTTAAAAACAGATAAGAATAACAGTTCTTATCTGTTTTCAAAGAAGATCGGTTAAGATTAACAGTTAAATTGTGCCGTAGCATTTGTTACTTTCTAAAGAATTCATTAGAAATCAGCTAGTAATTCGCTTGTTTAATTATCGTAACATCATAATTATTTAAAAATTATATTAGCACTGTAATGATGACACCGTAAATAATCGATCGAAAAAGAGAATCGATTTTTTAAATGTGTTTTGTGATTGGCAACACTTTTTTTTATTCACAAACTAAATGACATAATGTTACCTAATTTTTATTATTATGTTTCCGGTACTTTTAATTTGTGCAAAAATATTCCCATTGTTTGAGGATAAATGAATACCGCGATTAATAACCATAAATAAAGATATAATTTTTTAACAAATTCACATTGTTGGGCTTTCCATGGCCGAAAATGGACGTCCCCCTTTCCTCACTCTCATATTTGTTTATATAACTATCGGACTGAGTTATCAGAGAAGGGAATAATAAGCACATGTGCTTCCTTATGTACATATGCAATATAATCCTGCCCTGTGCTGATAAATAGTCACCATTGTGACCAAAATTTTATCTGAAAGACATTGTTATCATTATTTTATAACTGGTAATACCAGCGTAAAATAGCAGCTTAATATTGGCTCTGATTTTAATGGTGAGTGTAAAGCATGAGACACCCTTTTTACTAAGGCGACATGTACCATCTTGGTCATCAGGGGTGACAGCACATCTGAATTTGGATTCTTAATTAGATATAAATTTAGATGTCTATGGGTATTCACTTGCCATCAGGTGGACTCTGTGCTCGTTTGTCACTCACATAGAGTGCTTTCTATGATCTAGAAACTTGAATATCTGTGTTGAAGTTTCTCCAGCAACTCAATATAATTTGAAATACATATTCTAAAATAGGTTGAAAACATGTTTTATATATTTTAGTATCATTTGTGATATTGTTACGCGCCTAAGTCGACGGCACTAGCGCCATCTAGTCTCGAACCGAAGAACTAAACTTCTTGAAGTTGAAACTCGAACTCTCGGTACCTTGCGCGTGTTTACTTGAATATTCTGGATATTTCGGTGCTAATTTATATTTTAAGGCGCTGCAAGATGCGATCGGGAAGTATTGAATTTGGCGAGACAAGCGAAGCTTCGGAGCGGAATAAAGTGAATCAGTGTGATTAATTATTAGTGTTTTAACTTTAAATTTGTGTAAAGAAAATTAAAGTGTTAATTTAGGTAATTTTATCGGCAATTTTTATTGTCACGAACCCTAAGCTCGTAACAATTGGTGTCAGAAGTGGGATAAAATCCTGCCGATTTTACCTAAGGACGAGATGGAGGGTGTCCGTACCCGAAGTCAACACCAGCAGGAGACGGACCAGAGGAGATTTGGTGGTGCAACGCCGCAGATGTCTGAGGGCCAGCCGCCGGCCACGGAATCCGGGCCGTCAGCAGCTCCTACGTCTGTGGCACCTGATTTAGGTGCTCTGATGGTGATGCTGCAGCAGCTGCAGCGCGGACAGGAGGAACAGGCCCGCCGATTGGAAGAGCAGCTGCGGGGTGGACAGGAGGAACGCCCCCCAGGAGGAACAGGCCCGCCGGCAGGAGGAACAGGCCCGCCGGCAGGAGGAACAGGCCCGTCGTTTAGAAGAGCAACTCCAACGCGATAAGGAAGAGCAGATGCTCCTTATGAAGGACCTTCACGCTACCTTCGGAAAAGAGATACGGGAGGTAAAGGATAAGGTTGCTCAACATGACAACCGCCTGTCGGAAGCTGAAACCCGAATCGGCCAAGTAAACAATCGGGTTGACAACGTAATGGCTGACGTGAAGAAAACGCTGGACGACCTCAAACTTGGGGATGGAACAACAGCTCCCGTAGTAGCTACAACACCTTCGCTACGTGGATTCAAAGTGCCACTGTTCGACGGGATTTCTTCCTGGTCGGCCTACAAAATCCAGTTCGAGGCCGTCATGGAGGCGAACGGCTGGGATAAAAGCTAAGCCATGACAAACAACACAGTTAAGGCTTAGGCCTGCGCGACTAAGCCTTAACTGTGTTGGAAGCTCTCGGTAAGAAAGTGACCTACGAGCAGCTCCTTGAGGCGTTGGAGGCGAGATATGGCGACGCTCACCTGGAACACGTCTTTCGCGCGCAGCTTAAAGATCGCGTGCAACGCAGCAACGAAAACCTGCAGCAGTGGGCCCTTGAGGTGGAGAAGATGGTTCGAAAAGCATACCAGTCTGTACCTGCGCTCATTGAAGGAAACCTGGTGCAGACATTCATCGACGGCATCCGCGACCTTGAAGTCAGAGCTGCTGTGAGGCTGGGGCACCACGAGACGCTTAAGGACGCCTTGGCCCATGCAATGGAGGTGGAAGCCGTGCGGCAGGATTTTCGCTCCCATCGCATCAGGGAGATTGCAGCAGCTACGGTACGCGACCGCAATAAAGGATACAGCCCTAGGTGCTATGGCTGTGGGGAAAGGGGCCATCTTCGATCCAGCTGCCCTAAGCGAACCCTAGAAAGGGAAGGTGAACGATCTCAGAAGGGAAGTGCGGCTAAAATCACCGCCCAGCAGCAGCCGGGATACGACTTTACTATCAGACATCGCAGCGGGACATCTCATGGCACTCACAGATGCATTGTCAAGAAGACCTTGTCCTGAAGATCGGAAATATTGTACTAGGCAAGAGAGTAAGGAAGTGGTATCCGTGAGGATGCTCAGGACAGACCACCTCAGCAACGAGTGGAAGGACAGCCTACGACATGCACAGCAGGAAGATCCGGACATCAAGCCGATTCTGGAATGGATGAAGGCCCGTGCTACCAAGCCTAAGTGGAGGGACGTCTCAGCGATGAGTTCAACCACGAAAAGCTATTGGGCCCAATGGGACAGCTTGCTGATTCAGGATGGAGTCCTGTGCCGTAAATGGGACAATTGTCGAGGAGACAGCTGTCGTTTGCAAATGGTTGTCCCTAAAGTTAAAGTGCTGAATGTTCTACAGCTGTGCCATAATGGTCGTTCAAGAATCCATCTGGGAGTTAAACGAACTCTGCTGAAGGTCCGAGAACAGTTTTACTGGGTCCATTATCGTGACGATGTCGAGGCTTGGTGTCGTACATGTATAAGTTGTGCGGCCGTGAGGGGACCTCAGACACGTTGTAGAGGAGAACCGAAATTGTACAATGTTGGTGCAGCATGGGATGGGACAGCCCTTGACATTGCGGATCCGTTACAGAAAGGCGCAAGAGGGACTCCTAAGATCGCCCATGTGGATCGCCTGGCGCGTTATTATGGGGCCGATAATGCTCGGGACGAGCATGTCTTAGGAGGGGGCAGTGTTACGCGCCTAAGTCGACGATACTAGCCATCTAGTCTCGAACCGAAGAACTAAACTTCTTGAAGTTTAAACTCGAACTCTCGGTACCTTGCGCGTGTTTACTTGAATATTCTGGATATTTCGGTGCTAATTTATATTTATAGGCGCTGCAAGATGCGATCGGGGAAGTATTGAATTTGGCGAGACAAGCGAAGCTTCGGAGCGGAATAAAGTGAATCAGTGTGATTAATTATTAGTGTTTTTAACTTTAAATTTGTGTAAAGAAAATTAAAGTGTTAATTTAGGTAATTTTATCGGCAATTTTTATTGTCACGAACCCTAAGCTCGTAACAATATTATTATTATTTGCCATAGTTGCCACACTAGGCTGGCTGGTTGGTATCTGCAGTATTTTTATTATTTTAACCTGTTATGAGAAACATGCTGCTACCCATATCCTTATGAGATAAAATAATATATTTGTTAGATGTCCAAGCCTACCTGGAACTTACTCTATACTGCAATTGATATTAAATTAAAAAGGTCAAAATTGCCAAGGAATGTATATTGTTGTTATTTCACTTGAAACTAAGTAACAGTGACCTAATAGTTAAGGGTGCAAACTGCAAATCTCAAGAAAGTAGAAAGTTAAAATCTGCTATTTGTCTATTGTTGTAAATTACTTCTAGCGCAAGCATTTTAAGTTTACCTGAGGCAAATAAGAGAAGTACAGTGTAAACTCCATGTAACGTTACTCGATTTAACGACAAACTCCTTAAAGCATCGAAATCACTTGTCTTTGGTTGGTTTAGCTTGTTTTCCATACAATGACACACTCTTTGTAGCATTACACCCACTCTAAATAACAACACCAATTAAATAATAAAACGTACTTTATAGTTGCAAGTAGGTATTAGTAAAAACTGCACAGCTGTGTACGTTCTTTTGTTCTTTTGTCGCTTTATTATCCTAGCCCATAATAAACTCCACTCTCGGCATCATACATAATTCATAATTTTTAATTCTTTATTGCATGTCACAAAGTATAAATTTTATATTTACAGAACATGTGACAACCTGTATGGGCGTAGCATATTAAAACAGAGTTTAAATTTTAATTAATATGGAATTCATTTTCATTTCATTCAAATTACAGTATTTATAGTACACAATATATAAATTATATTATAAAATGTCAGACTAAATAATACTTACACATTTATTTTAAAAATTAAATTTCAATAAATATTGTCAACTGATCATTCGTCATTTATATTAAATAAATAAAATTTAAAAATTTTGATGAAAAATACTAACAATATCAAATATGTAAATAGAAACTAAGAAAATTGTCAAATAATTAAAATTGATTTATAATTTATCATTAAAATATTCTTTCAAACTGTAATATGTTTTTACAATAAGCATTTTCTTGAGTGCTATTTCAAATTTACGACACTGGAGGGCTTTTATTGTATTAGGTAAATGGTTGTAAACCCTTATAGCCATGTAGTAGCCATTTTTATATAATTTGAGATGTGTGGCCGGAGCAACCAGATTATAACCTCGACGTGTGCCGTAGCGACTGGGTTTATCTTCAAATCACTGGAAATAATGAGGATTTTTCCTAACAAATCGGCATAATTCAAAAATGTACATGCTCGTTACAGTTAATAAGTTATATCTGGGGAACAACCTTCGACATGAATCTCTTGGAGCTGCGAATGTGATGATTCTAAGGCAGCGTTTTTGGAGCATGGATACCGCGTGTACCTCGGTAGAGTTTCCCCAGAATATGATGCTGTATCTTGTCCAGGCAGCTGCGTGTCTGTGGTACGCAGTAAGTGCGCACTGCTCATTAGTATCCTTACGTAGCTCACGCAGAGCATAGCAAAAACTGCTCAACTTACTCACAACTCTTTCTACATGACTTTTCCATGAAAAAGTTGAGTCTATTATTATCCCGAGGAGTGAAAATGTGCGAACTTCCTCAATATTTATACCTTGGTAAGATATAGCGAGCGAGACTTCTGATCTCTGATATGGACGAAACTGCATTATTTTGGTCTTTTCAAAATTTAGTAATAAGCCTAAAACCTCACCACAATCGTCGTCATGAGAGCAATAGGCGGCTCGTGTAGATTGGTGCCGGAATGCTCTGCAATGCTTCAACGGGGGGACGTCAAATGCTGTTTATAATATCGTCTCAGGTGACGAATCATGTATTTATTCATACGAACCTGAAAGAAAACTTCAGTCAGCAGTTTGGGTCTTCGAAGACGAGGTCAAACCTACGAAAGTGGTTCGCTCCCGCAGCGTGTCAAAGAAAATGGTCGCTACGTTTGTCTCGAAAAATGGGCATGTTGCTACAATTCCTTTACAGGAACGCGGAACGGTAGTATATCACGATTTGTTTGCCAGAAATGATAGCCGAACTCCGAAAAAATTACCCGAAACGTCGCATCATCTTACATCACGATAATGTGAGCTCTCATACGGCTCGGAAAACAAATGATTTTTGAAGCAGAAAAATGTTGAGCTGATGAGCCATCCTCCGTACAGTCCTGACATGAGCCCAAACGATTTCTTTACATTCCCTAGAATGAAAGATTTATTACGCGATCAACGGTTTGAAGACCCCGAAGCAGCTGTGGAAGCGTACAGATCAGTCATTTTGTCAACATCAATTTCAGACTGGAAGTACTGTTTTACTCGTAATGAGTGGTTTGAACGAATGGAAAATTGCATTAAGTTGAACGAAGAATACTTCGCAAATCAATAAAATACAATTTAGCTATACCGTGCATGTCGTTTTTCTTATTTCCGATCATTTCAGTGTGCCCCTCGTAAGTGTAGCTATTCTACCTGTTAAGTCTAACTGAATTTCAGAAACCAAAAACCAAACTGGAAAGGTTATTAAACGTTGAACGACCTCTTCTAAAACTTTTTGTGTTATTCGATAAAATGTTTTTTTTTTTTTTGGTATACCATTCCAATCTGTTTTTAATAATAGTGAAAAACAATGATTTATATTAAATAAATGATTTAGAAAAATTTTACACGTACACGAGATCATGGAAATGGGTCGTAATACTGAAACTAAACTATTATCTATCCCTGGTTTAGAGATTGGCACAATTAATATATCTCTCCACTAATTAGGGACAAAACCACTCCATAAAAACTTGTTATATTGATCAAGCAATAAGTACGTTCCATTATTCGGGAGATTTTTAATCATAGAATATGAAATATTGTCCGCCCCTGGGGCCATGTCAGAAGGTCGGGAAACAAAGTATTAATCAACTCGGAATCTAAATCCTTATCAATAAAATGGTTGTGAGCCCTGTAACCCCTCAACCATTTCATTTTACGCCACACGTCATTTTGAGAGGCTGAATGATCAATGGTAGAACAAAACTTGCCAAGCACTGTTTTCCGCTGATCGTATTAATTTTTGCGCTATATGAATTTTATCTTTCAGGATATCGAAATTCCGTGGAGTAGGGTTTCGTCTAAATGTTGATAGTGCCAACCGTCGTTCAGCAACTGCTTTAGAAAGTGCAGAATTCCAATAGGGTAGAGGTTTAAGTCGTTGCTTGGTTCTTGGTTGATTTTTATAGGAGAGATTTGCTCTTAAGCCGCTTCATTTATGCATTCAATGAATAAATAATATGCGTTTTGTAGGTCTATACTTAGGTAGCGATATGACAGAAAAATGCCTGTGAAGCGCATCTTTGTACCCAATCCAGTCGGCTTTCTTAAAGTTTCTTCTTATAACCTTCATATTACTAGTTTTAATATTTATAGATATTTTAATTATTTGATGATCACCGCCTAAAGTTTCATTTATTATGGCCCAATCAAGTTTTAGAGCGATATCCGCAGATGATACAGAAATATCCGGAGAGTATTCCTGTTGTAGTATTGAGTGGTTCGGGGAATAAATAAAACGTCCAGTAGTCTAGACTGTAGGTTTATTACTAATCCTCTCTTATTATATCCTACACATATATATGTATAAGCACACACTACACGCCCATCGGCAAAAAGAAAAAAAATCATTCACAAAAATATTTTTTTTAATGTAATATAACTTTGTGTATAAAAAATAAAAAGGTGTACCCTTTTTTTTAAATATTAAAATTCTTTTTCTATAACATACTTATGTCATAATAAAAAATATCGTAAACACAGTAATTTTTAAATAATTTTATTTGTATTTATAGTAATAATAACAATTTTATTGATTTATGTATATGGTCTAGTGCGATTTTTATGTATTGATTTATGTTTACCTTTGTAGTCTATTGTTACATTTGGTTCACAATCTTCGATAACCTTAAATGGTCCTATATATAGAGAATCAAATTTGTTTACACATTGTTCATTCTTAAGGAGTATTATATCACCGACATTATATTTAATTGAATTGGTATAGTAATCATACTTTGTTTTCCTACTTAGTAAATGTATATATTATTAGTGAGAATACGGCACACATCTTTCATGACGGTTGAAACAAATTCGGTCCCTTGGTCAGATATTATTTGTCGTGGAATACCATATCTCAAAATAAAATTATTGATAAAAGACGATGCCACCGAAATAGTATCCTTATGTTTAAGCGGATAGGCTTCAACATACTTACTTAAATCACACTGTAGTGTCAGTATATAAACATTACTATCGCTATCTTTACATAAGGGCCCTACTAAATCTAAATAAATTCTATCAAAAACAGAATATCCCGTATCGGTTATAACCATTGGTTCTTTTATATGCTTATTTAAGTGCTTACATCGCAAACACTTGTCACATTGGTTTACATAATTAGTCACATCCTTCTCTAACCCGGGCCAAAAGAATCTTTTCTTTATATTGTTTATCATTCGCCTTATACCGGCGTGACCACTAGTTGGCAATAAATGATAGTCGTTTAATATTATGCGTTTTGTCTCACGATCGTCGACTTTATGGACACCATTTAAAATTAATATTCGCGGTCCGGACCTATTTGGTGTCTCATTTATAATACGAGTTAACTCCTTAATTAATATATTGTTATTATTATTTTGTATAATATACAGACGATCTATCTTTCGCTTATTACAAAAGCAATTCAACTCCCTCACAAATGCATCTCGTGCACAATATGATCGGAAAGAAGGATTTACATAAATTGTTGACTTTGCTGAGACAAAACAAAATAACTTAGAGTTAGAATAGAACTTTTCTTTCACTCTGTCTATCTTTTTCCATTCTTTTTTGTCTACAAATAATAATTCAGTGCAATCCTTCGGTTGTTTAAGTGTTCCCACGACTTTTGGGTGATCAGTCCAATCGTTGGTGGTAACCTTATCCGCCGTAGGGTTGTCACTCTTATCTTGCGCATTTTTTTATTTATTCGCTTTCTTTGCGGTCTTGTTAGAACAGATATGTAATAGCACGAGAAAAGGAACTTGGGCTTGTTTTTAAGCCCATTGGCATTCTGGTCATCTGATATTGACCAGAGGGTGTAGTGAAAGCCGTATACCTTCTACTAGATGGATTAAGGCTTAATTGGTTTTACCAATTAAGCCTTAATCCATCTAGTAGAAGCTTGATTGAGATCAAGGTGGGTAAAGTACATTGCTCCTGATAAAGAATCTAATATGTCTGTAATATTGGGTAACGGAAATTTGTTATCTACAATACAGTTGTTTAATTTTCGAAAATCGATAACCAAGCGCCAGCTCCTGTCCTCACCATTTTCTGGCTTTTTGGGTACAAGAAGTACAGGACTTGACCACTCACTACAAGCTGGTTCAATAATTCCGTCTTGTAACATATTTTTGACTTCTGTTTCTATTTCGTTCCTCTGAGAATAGGGTAATCGATACTGTTTTACATACACTGAGTCAATATTAGGTTTTAACTGAATATTATGTTCATATAAATTACAAGTTGTTAATTGATCTCCTGGCAATAAAAATACGTCGGAAAATTTTGCACAAATATGTATAATAGAAGATTTTTCCTCTAAACTATAACATATTTTTCAATTTAAACCTCATATTTTCAACTTGACGCATTCGTTGTCTCACGGCGGTCCTCGTGGCGGCATTCACAGCATACACGGGGTACACGAGTTCCTGGGTCCGGTGACCGCACAAAAGAACGACGCAAATTGTGCATTACCATCTCATTCCGCATCCAGCTTGTATGGCAACTTTTATATATTTTGTATACACCGTAGAGAAGAGCCAAGCCCAAAACTGTGAATATTGTTACGAGATACGAGCTTGAGGTTCGTGACAATAAAAATTGCCGATAAAATTACCTAAATTAACACTTTAATTTACTTTACACAAATTAAAGTTAAAAACACTAATAATTAAACACACTAATTCACTTTATTCCGCTCCGAAGCTTCGCTTGTTTCGCCAAATCAACACTACCGCTCCGATCGCATCTTGCAGCGCCTATTTATATAATTAGCAAAGAAGCGTCCCGAACATTCAAGTAAATGCGCACCAGGCAACGAGTATTCGAGTGTAGATTTTCCAGAAACTTAGTTCTTCGGGTGGCGCTGTCGGTCGAGTGATTTGTGATGTCATTTTCTCAATGCTCCCCTCGCTCTCGTTCCTGACACTAGATGGCGCTAGTGTATCGTTGACTTGAGCGCGTAACACTGCCAACTCCTAAGAAATGCTCGTCCCGAGCATTATCGGCCCCATAATAACGCGCCAAGCGATCCACATGGACGATCTTAGGAGTCCCTCTTGCGCCTTTCTGTAACGGCTCCGCAATGTCAAGGGCTGTTCTATCCCGTGGTGCACCAACATTGTACAATTTCGGTGCTCCTCTACTACGTGTCTGAGGTCCCCGCACGGCCGCACAACTTGTACATGTACGACACCAATCCTCGACATCGTCACGATAATGGACCCAGTAAAACTGTTCTCGGACCTTCAGTAGTGTTCGTTTAACTCCCAGATGGACTCTTGAACGACCATTATGGCACAGCTGTAGAACATTCGGCACTTTAGCTTTAGGGACAACCATTTGCAAACGACAGCTGTCTCTTCGACCATTGTCCCATTTACGGCACAGGACTTCATCCTGAATCAGCAAGCTGTCCCATTGGGCCCAATAGCTTTTCGTAGTTGAACTCATCGCTGAGACGTCCCTCCACTTAGGCTTGGTAGCACGGGCCTTCATCCATCCCAGAATCGGCTTGATGTCCGGATCTTCCTGCTGTGCATGTCGTAGGCTGTCCTTCCACCCGTTGCTGAGGTGGTCTGTCCTGAGCATCCTCACGGATACCACCTCCTTACTCTCTTGCCTACTACAATGGTTGCAATCTTCAAGACAAAGTCTTCTTGACAATGCATCTGCGTTGCCGTGAGATTTCCCGCTGCAGTGTCTGATAGTAAAGTCGTATTCCTGCTGCTGCTGGGCGGTGCTGTTAGCCGCACTTCCTTTCTGAGACCGTTCACCTTCCCTTCCTAGGGTGTGCTCAGGGCAGCTGGACCGAAGATGGCCCTTTTCCCCACAGCCATAACACCTAGGGCTGAATCCTTTATTATGGTCGCGAACCGTAACTGCTGCAGCCTCCCTAGCGCGAGGGGAACGACGATCCTGTCGCCGCCAGGCAGTGCCGTTAGCTGCACTACCCTCTCGAGATCGATCAACTCTCCTTTCCACGGTTTGCTTAGGGCAGCTGGAGCGATGATGGCCCTTTTCCCCACAGCCATAGCACCTACGGCTGTATCCTCTGTTGCGGTCGCGAACTGTAGCTGCTGCAACCTCCCTGACGCGATGGGAACGATGATCCTGCCGCACGGCTTCCACTTCCAGTGCATGGGCCAAGGCGTCCTTAAGCGTCTCGTGGTGCCCGAGCCTCACAGCAGCTCTGACTTCCAGGTCGCGGATGCCGTCGATGAATGTCTGCACCAGGTTCCCTTCAATGAGCGCAGGTACAGACCGGTATGCTTTTCGCACCAGCTTCTCCACTTCTAGAGCCCACTGCTGCAGGTTTTCGTTGATGCGCTGCACACGATCTTTAAGCTGCGCACGAAAGACGTGTTCCAGGTGAGCGTCGCCATATCTCGCCTCCAATGCCTCAAGGAGTTGCTCATAAGTCACTTCCTCACCGAGAGCTTCCAGAACTATTAAGGCCTGGTCGCGCAGGCCTAGTATGAGAGCAGTCATGGCCTGACTTTTATTCCAGCCGTTCGCCTTCATAACAGCCTCGAACTGGATTTTGTAGGCTGACCAGGAAGAGGTACCGTCGAACGGTGGCACCTTGAACCCACGTAGCGAAGGTGTTGTAGCTACTACGGGAGCTGTAGCTCCATCTCCAAGTTTGAGTTCGTCCAGTGATTTCTTCATGTCAGCCATTACGTTGTCAACCCGATTGTTTACTTGGTCAATTCGGGTTTCAGCTTTCTCGATTTGGGTTTCAGCTTCCGACAGGCGGTTGTCATGCTGAGCAACCCTATCCTTCACCTCCTTTATCTCCTTCCCGAAGGTAGCGTGAAGGTCCTTCATGAGGAGCATCTGCTCTTCCAACCGACGGGCCTGTTCCTCCTGTCCGCCCCGCAGCTGCTCTTCCAATCGGCGGGCCTGTTCCTCCTGTCCGCCCCGCAGCTGCTCTTCCAATCGGCGGGCCTGTTCCTCCTGCTGCTCTTTCAACTGACTGGCCTGTTCCTCCTGTCCGCGCTTCAGCGCCTGCAGCATCACCATCAGAGCACCTAAGTCAGGTGCTGCAGATGTAGGAGCTACCGACGGGCCTGCAGCCGGTGGCTGGCCCTCCGAAGTCTGCGGCGTTGCACCACCAAATCTTCGTTGGTCCGTCTCCTGCTGGCGTTGACTTCGGGTACGGACACCCTCCGTTTCCTCCTTAGGTAAAATCGGCATGATTTTATCCCACTTCTGACACCAATTGTTACGAGCTTGAGGTTCGTGACAATAAAAATTGCCGATAAAATTACCTAAATTAACACTTTATTTTACTTTACACAAATTAAAACTAAAAACACTAATAATTAAACACACTAATTCACTTAATTCCGCTCCGAAGCTTCGCTTGTGTCGCCGAGTTCAACTCTACCGCGATCGCATCTTGCAGCGCCCATTTATTTAAATGCTAAACCAAAGTCGCTACTACATGGCAGTAAAAACACAACATTTACAATAAATTACATATCCACATAAAAACTGAAAATAAGATTCCACTTTTCATTATAAAACTAAAAGCATTATTATTACTTAATTGAAAAATGTTTCTACTCAATCAAAGAACACATTGAAGCACTAGTAACAAAACACAAATAACAAATTACATATTTTTAACACAAATAAAATACATAAAAAAGGAAAAAGCCGTTTTGATACACAGTAATATTATGAACAGTATCAGTAGAAGAAAAATTATGTGTTTATGTAAAATGTCACAAATACCTTTGTATTTTGCATGATTTATTATTGTTCATTTATTAGACTATATTATTGATCATTAATCTAATTTATCTATAATGTTTGTATTTAATAATTTATTTTATCTATACTTTCTCAAATTTGCAATGCCTAAATAAAGACAAATTGTTATTATTATAAGACCATTTATGTACACTTGGTTGGCAACTAAAAGTTGATTGATTGATTGTAACACTAACATCATGTGTTGTAGTCATATACCACATGAAGCTTTATTATGGTGGTAGTATGAATCAACTCGACTAGGGTAGAATCACACTCTCATTAAATGCCCACGTAAAATAGCAGCCTAATGCTGCTGTGTTTTGTACGATAAGTGTAGACATCTGGAGACTTTCTACTGGAAACAAAGCATTCCATATTAGTTCCATCAAAACAGCTGCATTTCTGACATTTGAATTAACATCTGATGAAGAATACAAATACATGTTGAATCAACCTGTTATAATGGTCATAGGTGTTATGGGTGCTGCAAAGCACTGAAAATATAGGAAGTTAAAAGTAAGAAATTTAAATGGGATAATATCTGTATAAGTTTTATAAAAACTTGTTTTGCTTTTAGTGGTTTTGTTTCCTTTTATTCTACTGTTAACAAAACTTACTTTATCATCATCATTACAACCCTTAATAAGTCCATAGCTGAACATTAGCCTCCCCCAAGGAATACCACAAAGCACAGTACTGAGCCACCAGAATTTATAACTTCCTGTATATCTTCACAGATTGTCACTCCATCTAGTGGGGGGCTGCCCTACACTTTGGCTACCGGCACAAGGCTGCCTCTTGAGAACCTTTCTTCTATATTGGTTGTCGGTTCTTCGAGCTATATTGACGGTCCATTGCCACTTCAGATTATTAATCCGCTACGTTATGTAAAAATATAGCCGTATCTAATATCTAAACTGGCGACAAAAAAGTAGAATGTGAATGTTATCTGCCAAGTACAATAGTAGATTGTTTACAAGCTGATGTGAAGTCAAACAATTGAACTATTTTATTAATTCAATTGTAATTCTCATTTGTTTATGTTGGATTTTGTTTTATGAATAACTTGACCATTGAAAAATTAACCCTTAGTGACTGATTGTATCTAAAAAGAAACTTTGCAATACTCACACAATCTTAAATAAAATCATAGATAAATAAATATGTAGCAAGCTAAATAAAATGCTACTATGTTTATCAACTCATTATTACTTTTTTTTAATTTTATTTTTGTTGCAGGTTGAAAACTGCCTGGGAGTACTCGGCTGTTAAATAGATATTGCTGCATATTTGGTAAATGGTGGAGCAACAAGCACAAACCATAAATACAAGGAGAAAAATTTGAGAAAAGTTGTTACATCATTTGAATTGAATATGTGACCTATGTGCAAAGAACCATCAGTTCCTTCGATAAAAAATTAGATTGTAATTATAAAGGTTTCAATGGCTGTGGCAATATTTAAAAGAAATTGATGTTTTGCGCCTAGAAGGAAAGAATTTGCTTGCATTTGTAAATTTACACTAAAACGTAAAAATAAAAGACTTAATAAATATTTCTGTATTTTATTTCTTTATATTTAAATAAACGTTAATAAAGTTTTAAATTATGTACGTGGTCACGTTGTGAACACGTACATAAGTTTAAACTAATAAAAATAAATTTTCAAAGTTCTAAGAGGGTGTTTTACAGCCACTGGCCACTAGGCTGAAACAAATAAAAACCTTTGCCTTAGATAAATTCAAAAACGTAAATGTCACTTTCAATTTTTGAGGCTGCTATAGACCAATTTTTTAGTATGGAAGATTGTCGTCTGTACGTTAGTACTCTTATTAGTTTGTGACCTTCAGCGAATACCGTTTGGTGATTCTGAATATCAGGTACGCGACCCTCGTCGACACACTCCCAATCTTTACAACGTTGTTGACGAGAGACTTGTGGACGATAAATCCGACACCTTGGGACAGATGGTCGCCCTCCCGGTGATAGAACAAGTTGCCGGACTCGAGGATTGCCGTGTCCTCCCCCTCTCTTCGGAACTCGGATAATCCAATAATATGCCAGCGCAAATTGTCTACCTCTTCTTTCAGCTCCAGTATCTTCTCCTTACCTTTAAATTTTAAAGGAACATTGCCTTTGATTTTTAGTTTTGAATTGGTTATTTTTATTCATATAATTTTATTTGATTTTTAATCTGGTAAATTGTTAATATGAATCTCTTAGGTTTATCATTGGAATATGAAAAGCATGTAACTTTAAACAATACTGGAAATCGATTTTTTGACAAATCGATTAATTTTGAATAAAGAAAAATCCCGTAGAGCCGTGGTAGCTCAGTGGTTAACGCTCGCTGTAAATATAACAGAACGCGAGTAACCCGGGTTCGATCCCCGCCGGCACCAATGAAATTTTTAATTGCAATTTTAAGTGCTGATTTACCACGTGCACGGCGGTGAAGAAAAACATCGTGAGGAAACCTGCATGTCTGAGGAATAAGAAAAAAAAATATTTCGAAGACATGTGAAGTTCGTCAACACGCATTTGGGCAGCGCGGCGGACACTTCCTTGCCCTAAACCCTCTCAGAAATGAGGGGAGGCCTGAGCCCAGCAGTGGGACGTATATAGGCTGTAACTTTACTTTTTACTTTAAAGAAAAATCGATTATTTTCCATTATCTCACATCCTTAGTACTACGACAAATGGAAATATTTAATTGTGATATTTGTGAATTCAAAACATGTGTATAGGTACGTTGCATTTTGCTAAACTCCTTCCAGTTTAGATGTGTATCAATATTTACTCCCAAAAAATTTATAGTTACTTACTTCATCAATGTTGTTATTGTCATATAGAATATTAAAATGATGAGATGACCTGTATGATCTAAATTGCATAAAATTTAATAGAAAAACTGTTATTCTTTATGAGTTTGGGTACATTCAACTAATTGTAAATAAGTTTTAGTTCTTGTTAAAACAGAAAAAGTTCCTATCTTTATTTTCTAGGGTGAAATATCGATACAGTACTACATATCGATCTCATTGGCAAAAGAAATCGATTCTTCGATTAATTAAGCTCGGATCGCAATGCCTAACATACATAAGGTTCTGTCAGTCTACGGGTTCTGCAAATTTTTATAAGTATCGATATCTACTCTAAACCAAGTATCGAATCAAATGTATTTATACTGATAATGGTATCGACTCAAAATAATCGATACCACTTGGTATCTAATAATATATTCAAAATTTTAGAAATCACAAGAAAATAAACAATAATGATTCAATTTCATATACAAAATATATGAACTAAAAACTAACTGAAACCCCAGTAGTGTACATCGCAATCTGACATGAAAAATAGTTTATCAAATAATTACTGTTTTTAAACAGTACATGGATATAAAAAATGTATTTGGGTCAAGCTAACTCAATCGTTTTCTGCTATGAATTACCTGAAAAAAATTAATGGAAAAGTACTTTAAAAGACTAACCAGGTATTGCTAATACGTTCTCATAGATTCTTATAAGCTGCTTTATTTTCTATTTAATATATATTACTGTTACGGCCCTGAGTTACCCTGACAAAGGTCGTTGAACTAGGACCCATCAGTAGTCCAACTTCACGAGTAACAGAGGGGAGGGTCCAATAACCTATGGATAATTAAATTATAATGGTTAGATACGCAAACACAAAACTTACAGAAATCCAGAAGTGTAGGGTCTACCACAAGGTGGCGTCAGGGGCAAGTAAATGGTAGTGGGTGTGTAGTGTAGGAAAGTGTATAGTGTAACCTGACGTCACCAATACAATCAGATAGCAGCACCACGGGCGCCGAGCGCTCCACAAGACGCTCACCACTATCGGAACCCAAGTCCAGCGTCACTTAGCACAAACTACAATCGCGCGCGATCTACACCGGGATCACAAAGTTCAGCGTTCCTTCGATAAAGTAAAAGTCTTATCACGCTATCAAACAAAGCACTAATAACTCGTCGTTGCAATTAACGGCATAAAAGTTCCTTTAATCACTTAAAACTCAAATTAGGCCTCTTAACACGTAACACGTTCAAAACAGACAACTAAATTCGAGGCGGTCTAGATTAGACCCAAATATTCAATAGTAAATTCAAAATGTCGGGCACAATTAACTCAGATTTTAGGCCTTCAATCAAAACACCGGCCGCCCGCAACCGTATACCAGTCACAAATAATACTTAAAACGGTTACAACAATAATTATATTATTCCGGCCTCGTTATCACGAAAACAAATTAAGATAACACTGTAAGAGGCTCGCGCCGTTCGACGCAAACTATTATGTAACATCCTACGTCTAACCGGAACGGCTGTAGCCCTCCAAAGTTCCTGCCGACTGGGTCGCTTGCTGTGCGCGTACGGCCCAGCAAGACCCCGCCTCCTGCGCAACGCTAACCGATTCCTGACCCCGCTCGAGATGCGCGTCTGGCAAGCTGCAGCTTGTAACAATCGTGCGTGAACAATTACTATGAACTAAAACGATTCACTTTATCCACAATTGTTGTTTTAAACTGTACGCAAATGAAAAATCTGTATTTCGATCAACCCCATACAATCTGATGGTCTTCTGATTCGGATTATCAGATAAATTATTTAACTGATAAATTCTCATAAAAACCATTATGAACTCGTCAGTAATGTCTTTATCAAAACAATAAGTTGGAACTGCCGATACTTTACTCTGCATTCCTCTTAATTTTTCTGATCATAATGTCATGGAATACAACAAAAAACGTGTGTAATTTACCTCATTCACTCTATCGGTAAATTCTAGTACCGCATTTCCGGATCATAATTAATTGGGAATACTGATAAAATATATAATAGAGCTGATAAAATATATAATATAAAATAGAGCCGTGGTAGCTCAGATGGTCAGCGCTCGCTGTAAATTTCACAATACGCGAGCAAACCGGGTTCGATCCCCGCCGGCACCAATGAAATTGTTAATTGCAATTTTAAGTGCTGATTTACCACGTGCTCGGCGGTGAAGGAAAACATCGTGAGGAAACCTACATGTCTGAGAAATAATAAAAAAAATATTTCGAAGACATGTGAAGTTCTCCAACACGCATTGCACGCACTAAAACCCTCTCAGAAATGAGAGGAGGCCTGTCCGCAGCAGTGGGATGTATATAGGCTGTAACTTTACTTACTTTACTACTTTACTGATAAAATCCGATTTATCGGTTATACACCAGATAAAACCAAATTAATCCATTATAATTTGTATGTGATAGAGCCATGCTGCAGTTATATTAGTAGTATAGTTGTAGCACGAATGGATCGGCTCGACCGGAGAAGAACCACGCTCTCACAGAATATCAGCGTAAAATAGTAGCTTAATTCTGTATATTAGTAGTATAGTTGTAGCACGAATGAGTCGGCTTGACCGGAGAAGGACCACGCTGTCACAGAATATCAGCGTAAAATAGTAGCTTAATTCTGCTACGCTTCTTATGGTGAGTGTAAAGAACCAGAGACCCCTTTTACTGGAAACAAGGCATTCCATCTTAGTCCTCACGGGTGATATGACATAGAAGTTAGATGTAGATGTCTATAGGCCACAGCAACCATTTACCATCAGGTGGATTGTGTGCTCATTTGTCACCCTATCCTATAAAAAAATATTTTTCAATCTGTAAGTATCTGAAATTTCTGTTTAAAAAACACAATAGCTATGGTTAAAAATAACTTCCAATAAAACATCGTATTTTATTTGGATCTATCAGGCTTTTCCATAGGGTATTTGTTTTCGTGAAAACACACCCAATCGATAATAATCTTATCAATTTGTTTAATTTTACTTAACTCTGAGTATGTATTATTTACTTACACAACATGAACAAACAAATGAAACACATTTAAATCCAAATATTGTACGCTATGATTCCATTGATATACAGGGTATTTTTGAAATGCTCCCGATGTCTTAATTTTCTTGGTTTTTTGATTGATTGACTTGGGACCAAAAGAAAATGTTTCCAGATGAAAAAAAAAATCATCTTTTCACAACGTGGATTGACAACCGCAGTTTTTTGAAGTGAAAGTTTTTACGGGAGGGCTTTGATGAAATTCTGATTCGCAACCTTTTCTTGTGTCGAAAAGTGGTGGGGGTAAACACTACGTACTTACCGGGTCATTCGGTTGATCATTCAAATCGCGAACGCAGGCTATTATGTACCATAAAATATACAGCAATGCAATTACAAGATTACAACCTTCTTTCGTTCAAATACAAATTTTATACATATTAATTTTATTTAAGACAGTTACCAAGGTACACGTATTTATTTTATAAAGAGTGAGCGCATTTCAGTAATAACGCCATCTACTACATTCTATAGGTAAAGTAATTCTATCGAACAAAAATTGATTGACTATCATGATAGTGCTTAGAGTAGATGCTAAATGGCATCAACCCAAAAAAATATATTATTCTCTTCGTATTTGACGTTTTTATCAACCTGCACAGTAGCATTTTCTCCGATTAACCAACATAAATGGCTTAAGGATTAGCATCCAGACCGGAACAATTATTATGAAAACAAACAAAAATTATTTTGATTTAAAATGGTCAGTACTGTGGAACGGCAATTGCATATTATATGGAAATTATAATCAGAGTAAATGTGAAAAGGTGTACTTTTATTTTGTACGATATATCGGATGAAATATTTCGATACCATTATCGATATCGGATGATTCGATAATATCGGAATGGTTGGATATATCGATATTTTATGAAATATCGAATATAGATGTCAGTGAGCATTTCTCACTTATGTTTATCGATATGATTTGATATTTGGAAAACATAACGTTAATAGTTATGTTTTGATATATCGGTTGATGCCAAGTGCGGTGTTTTTTTGTGATATTTTTGTTTTTGAAAACGCTGAATACCTTTGTGTATAAAATGAATTTTAAACACTCCAATTTATCGATGAAAGAGAGATTTCAATTATATTAAAGCCACGGCATAGAATCTTAGAACAAAAAAATTTGCCCTTATTTTCAACCATAGATTCAAACCGGTAGTTAAGAAAATGACATTTCTTATTACCACAGATTGACTTCCAAACTTCTATAACTTTTATTCACAGAGAACAGAGACCATTAAGAGGATGTAGCATAGGAACAGGATACTCCTTTCATTATTTTCAGTTTATACTTCCTATTTATAAAAATTAAAAAAGTACTCTGTGGTTTATACAAAGATACTCTGTATTCATTATTTCAAATTTTCAATTTCATTACAGTTTGTTGGAGTTTTGGAAATTTGGATTTGATCGAATGAAATTACTTTGAAGTGTTAAAACTCTATGCTTATCCTCTCACGTTAAAAATTTTGTACTCATCATGAAGAATGCTTGTTGTGTTTCGCATTGCAAAAGCAAGCGTCATAATGTAAATTACATTGTTTTCCAAAGACTGAACTAAGACTCAAGTGTGTGGAAAAAATAAATTGTGAAAAAAGCAGCTCAATGCAGAAGAGCTACATAACTTTTTGTGTGTCATAAGCACTTCGGGTCGAGATTTGTTACCGGTAGTTTGCTTCTTCACCATTTTGCCTTACCACCTTATCCACGGCTGACAAAATAAATACTGGAATACCTGCTCTGGAAATGGACAACTATGGTAATCTACTTATTTTTCTATTAGGGACATTTGCTTGATCTTGTATTTTTAGTATAATTCTGCATAACTCTCCATCACAATTGTAAGGCTCTTGCAGAATAATCTGTCAATATCACTGAAATAATTCTTTCCTAATTTTTGTTATCTAACTAAATTCCATTATGTATTGATGTTTTTATAGGATGTGGCTGTGCCTCTCAAGTGAGAGGTGAACAGATTGCCTATGATATAATAAAATCAATCTTAAAATTGCAATATCAAAATTATTATTGAAAGGTTGCCATCTGCCAAGTTATTACATGTAACTGTCAGCCTGTTGAAGAGTATCTGGTATTGAACAATTCAGCCACAAATAACCTGTAATTTGCGAATAGATAATTGTCCACTAAAAAGAAACTACATAAGACCTATTCTTGGATTACATATTCAATCGAACAAGTTTGCTTTTTTAATGAAAAATGTGCCAACACCAAATCGTGACATATGCGGAATAGTTGAAAATTTCCAACATATTTTGATGGAATGTGTCTTGAATGAAGCAATGAGAATATTTTGGTAGTGATAGGAATTTTCACTTTGGCACCTTGAACAGTATTTTGGCTTATCCAATGTCAAAGGAGGCTAAAATGCTGGTCAAGCTAGCTGACTTGAACAATAAATTAACAAAAAAGTCTACAAAAAGATAAAATAATAACTGTTTGGAATGAATAGTCAGTGTTCTAAAATGTTTTTAAGTATAGTCAAATTATTTATTTAGCAACAACCACTATAAGTGTCACCTAAGTCTTTATATTATAGAAAGTAAAGCAGCTTTGTAATTTTCTGATATTTAAGTAAACAATTTTAAGACATTATCAACTAATATTTGTTAGTCTTATGTCATTAACATCCTTAGATCAAGATCGTTTCTCTGAATAAGAAAGTATCTTATATAACTTATTTTTTTATAAAAATTTAAATTTTTTGCAATTTTGGTCCAGTTCTCTAGATACATTAACTGCATAAATAACTTTGTAATCCCATATAAATAAAGGATTACAAAATTACATTTGCAGTAAAACAATCAGTGTACCTGTATATTTATAATATAATGGAATAATAGGTGTAGATAGGTACTTTGTTGGTATTCAAGAAGTAGATGGTACCGGAAAGGAAAAAAGTAGGGCTATATACAAAAAGAAATGAGATGCCATCAAAAACATAACATGTAAAAGAAACCAAGTCTCGTAACTCAGTTCTTCTACCGTAAACAGTTGTGTGAACCAAGTCGGTTAATTTATTCAGTCCTTACTACTTAGGGTCCTTTTGTCTTAAGTTATTGCGTAATTAGCCAACCTAACATCTTATGTTGGCCATATCAATATTAAAAACCTTTTATGTTTTAAATAAATAGATTGACTTGGCAATCACACTAAACGATCTAATTTAATATCATTTGTATTATTTGCTAGATTGTTGTGTTTTCATGCTCTTAAAAAAGCTATATAGTATACCACACAATGTGCTACCAAGTGACTATCATTTTGATGGCATAAAATTTAGGGAATGTGCCTGCTGTTCACTGTTAACTATAAAAAGTATACATATTTGTTTCCAGATATCAATGAACCACCATCCATCTATAAACATTTTAAAATGATAGGACAAACAGCAGTGTCTACATCATGACAAAACTGGTAAATACATAATAATTGTAAAAATTTTCATAAATTCTTCACAAATAGTATATTATTATGTTCAGTTAATTACCTTATGTTTTTATTCCTAGGTTGCAAATCGGCAAGAATCGAAAAAATATTGCTCGCTAATATTTGGTGAAGTTTCGATAGAGCCAGGTCTTACATATGACAAATACAATGACAATATCTGTGGACCTGTAGAGTTACTGTATACTCAGAGTCACAGTTACTGTGACTATGCCGACCATGCCTTAATGTTCCTCATTTGAGGTACTCTACACAAATGGCAACAGCCCATTGCCTTTTATTTTTGTCAGGAACTAGACCTGCACTTATATTAAAAAATATAGAAGAGAATAATAACTGGATTAATTCCTGTGGCTCTGGTATCAGATCAGGGAAACATCAATTCAGTCAGCCATTAATAAGTTGAAGAAAGATAAGAAAAAAAATATTGGCAAATGAAAATACTGGTAAGATAATTAAATGAAAGGTTTAAAACCACAAATTAAAGTTTTTAATAAAGTGCTAAAATTATTAGTAATGTATTTTTATACTTTTGATTGCCCATTAACAAAATTTTTGTTTTCATTTCAGATGACACAATAACAAGAAGTCAAAAGATTAATATCATATTTGATCCTCCTCTCCTCATTAATGGTCTAAGAAATAATTTTCTTGACAAAAATACAGTATTGAATGGGAAAACATCAAAATGGGATGATATTGTAGATGTTTATTTAACAGACTGCAAACATGCAGAAATATATTTGCCGCATAAGTTAAATGATGAACATGTCATTCCTCAGAAAATAAAAAAATAAAGGTAAGCTTACCAATGTAAGAAAATAAATATATACATACAATAGAATACATCTTTGGAATAAAGCCAAATTAATTAATATTAACATTTGGTTTTTCAGGTGAGAAACTTCAGTTGTGTGTTAAGCAAAACTGTTGCAGAAGCCTTGGCATACACATCACAATTTTGTAAGTCTGTTGATCTAAATATTATTTTATTTTAATTTACAATATGGGGAAATCTATCAAACTTTACCAAATTCCAACATCACTTGCATGAAGTGGGCCCTGCTTACTAATAAATAGTGCAATCTACTTCTGTAGGTAATCCATTTACATTTGCAGAACCAAAAATCTCACAACTAGATGATGGAGAGTGTATTGTGGCTACAGGCACATTGAAATATTGTATCATCTTCATTATTATAGCCTCTTAAAAAGTCATTTGCTGAACATAGGCCTCACCTGAAATGTCGTTATACACAGAACTCACGCATGTGCACACATCATATTCCTGCATATCTTATCAGGTCATCACCTGATAAGACATGCAGGAATATAAACCTTAATGGGGGGCCGTCTTACGATTTGCTTACAGATGTGTGCCTACCAATGGAAAAATATTCACTGATTTATAAAGTCCTAAATCCAGCAGAGGATGTTAATGTAGAAAGCTGATATTTATTTTACTTTTTTATACTTTTTATTGCATACAATATTATATTACATAAACACTGACAACAAACTATATACTAAATGTACAATTAGCGGGCCTTAATACTAAACAGAGATCTGTTCCAGGAAAAACTATAGAGGAGATTATCTTTATATAAGGGTGCATGGATACTTATAAGCTGTATTATGTAGGATTGACTGCTTTGTTGGTCTAGTGGTTGTAGTAGTGCGACTGCTGATCGTGAGGTCCTGGGATCGATCTCAGGTCGGGCCAAAAATCAATTATTGAGTTTTCTGTCAAGAAATCTTCAGTTGCTGCCTGGAGTCAAGAAGTTGGTGGTGTCTTACCACCATGCCTCGGAAAACTCGTAAAGGCGTTGATCCTGCGCCTGGTGTCTCTCCGGTCGTGTCTGTTTAATGTTCCATCGGATTGAGAGTGAGGAAATAGAGAGTGCACCGGTACTTGCGCATAGATTTAGGCAATATAATCCTGTCCTGCGCCGATGGCTAGTTGAGGCAGGCCACCATGACCGAAATTTGATCTGGAGGACATTATTATAAAGAACTAGCTTGCCAGGCAAACCTTGTTCTGCCCTTTTCGACGACCCTATGTCATGTCCTATTAAAAATTCTTAAATTCGCAAAAAAAATTGTGGGGCACTCATGAGAAAAAAAACTATCCTATCTCTCAAGATGGGCCAAACTGCACACGATATGCAAATTTGATTAAAATCGGTTAAGTAGTTTAAGAGTCTATCGCGGACGAACAATGTGACACGTAATATATATATATATATATATATATATATAATATATATTAAGATATATTATAAAGAATATAACATTTCATGACTTAACCAACTTTGTCAGCCTCAAGCACAGGCGCAGAGTAGCCAGCCTCTCAGTATTCTATAGGATGCATTTCGCAGAGTGTGCGTAGGAATTGCACGCTTTAATTCCTCCTTCTCCTTTTCACCATCGGACGACCAGGCGGTCGGCGGGTCTTTACCCCTTTGTTGTTGATATTCCACGCATTAGAACCAAACGGTTTACTTCGAATTTTTTAATGCGTACAGCAAAGGAGTGGAATAATTTGCCAGCGTCTATCTTTCCGTCCGAATACAATGTGGGCGTCTTTAAGGCAAGAGTGAATAGGGTTTTGTTACGCTAAGACAGTGCGATTTACTATCTAAGGCTGCATCACCACTTACCACCAGGTGGGATTGTGGTCAAGCACTGGCTTATAAAAAGTGAAAAAATATATAAGAATAAAAGAGAAACAAATAACATTAATTTTGGGGTTTCTATGGCTAACATTATATTTATTTTTATGTTACAGCTCGCTAAGCTGATAGAAAACCTGTAAACTCGACGTCAAAAAATACTTCAGAAGCTTTGTCATTTTTCGAGGACTTATTTGATTCATGTAAGGAAACAGCTCTTAGACGGAGAAACAAAGTGAAGCCCTTAAAGCAAGCTGTAACGAATTCATCAGAGCACGAAACCCTTTTGACTAATTCCATAAAAAAATTAGAGGTAACGAGATTTGTTAATAAAGAGGACAAGGAGTGTATTGTGTCCTCTAAAAAAGTCAGTCGTCAGTCCACCATTGGATTTCTCACAGAGAGTATAGATACTTAAAATAAAAACAAAAATCAACCTATTCCTCAGAATATGCAGTGAGGTATATTTCAACCGTTGTAAACGAAACAAACTAATATTTGGAAGTGAAACCAAATTCTTATGAAATTTAAAAAAAAAGCATATGGAAATTAAATCCAAATATTGGAACGGAAATGGAACTGGTGTAACGTTATTAAAATCTTAAAAGAATTTGATATTGTGAGATTAAAATAACGTAACCAATTGCCGCAAATGCTAGATAAAGTTTATAAATAATTTAAAAAGAAAAAAAAGAAAAACTTGAATAACTAATATATAAGTTGTTTTATTTTTGTATTATAAGTTCTAAAGATTTTAAAATTGTCAACTTTTAATGGTGAATAGCTTTTGCCTTATAACTACAAAATTTAAAAGTAACGTAAGTAGGCTTTATCAATGATGTACTTTTGCCTGATACCTCAAAATTAGAAGTAAACAAAAGTCAAACTCTAAACTACTGGGTGCGTTTGGCAGAAAAAAGCGCTAGCAAGCGCTTGTAAGCAAAATGGTGATCGTAAGCGGTAAACGCTGTCAAATCGTAAGTAGCTATTTTCCTCTAGGACACGATGTTAGTTTTAACCGGGGAACCTAACCTAATTTAAATATATGTTTGTAAAGTATTCATATTAAAAACTTACTAATCATGAATTTTTAATAACATGTATATTATGTTTATTCACGTCATTATATTACTTAAAACTAATATTGCACAAAACAACTTATAAACTCTACTTCAAAACAAACAAATTAAATAAGCAAAATGGCGGATTGTGTCAGCGCTACTGAAGTAGCAATCGTGTCCTGGCCGAAAACTATTTTAGCACTTATAAGCGCTTGCTAGCGCTTTTTTCTGCCAAACGCACCCACTGGTTCCGTATTGGTTGTTCTAAGATTCCTGTCTGATGCGTAGTATCCTCTTAGTAGGGATGTTCCGATACCATCAAAGTATCGATACCTACTCATTTCGATAGTACTCAAATCTTTTTTCGATACTACTTATATAAATACTCCTAAAGTATCGATACTTTTAGCAATTTTTTTTACTAACGTAAAAACAATGAACTTTGAAGGACTTTACACTGTTTACATTAATTTGCAACCGTTTCGTTTGTTTTAGTAAAATGTGTCCATATTATTGATTTTGGTGGTGCCATGATAACATTGGAAGAATAAGCAGATGATTACAATAATTAAAATTACTCGTAAACAATCACTCAGTATAAACAAAGTACGTATAGTTTTATTTGTTGACAATAACATGACAACTTAAGTGGCGGGCGGGAAGGTGGCTCTCTCGCTTTCGGCTCGGCTCGGCTGAAGTCGGACAAGTTCGGCTCGCGTCACTCACGCTGCCATGCAATGACTAGTACCTGTAACTGAGCGAGAGGGCTTTGCTCTCTCATTCTGACTGATGCGTTCGACAAAAATAATTTTTTTAATTGTTTATTTTGATTCGATTTGATACCAAGTACTTTTGTTTCGATACCGAGTATGTATCGTAAGATTGATTCGATGCTATAAATACTTGTTATCGAAACAAAAGTATCGAGTACCTACTCGTATTTACTAGTATCGGAATATCCCTACCTCTTAGTAGTCTGTGGTATTGGTTGTTCTAAGATTCCTGTCTGATGCGTAGTATCCTCTTAGTAGTATGTGATTAAAGCTAAAGGAAACAGGGATGGCCTTAAGTAGCGGTGGGTAGTAGCGGCTTTTTTGAGTAACGAAACGAAACTATCTATCGAATATCAATAGCGGCTTTTGAAACACTCTATTTTAATAGAGGGTTTTGAAACACTCTATTTTAATAGCGGCTTCAATAGAGTGTTTCACGACGTGTTCTTTTGAAAAACGTTGCGACCGTTGTTACCGTTTCGTATAGAATTAGCCATGGTGCTAATGGTTAAATTTATTTATTTGTTAAATCAGTTCGCACGGTTTGATAAAAATATCACTTGAAAAGTACACTGGCATTACTTCGAGACATTTTTTGAAAACTATCACATAAAGTTTTAGTATTATTTTTACACTTAGTTACACTAATTACCGTACAATTATTATTATTAACACTAATATATACAATTGTATTTAGTTCTTATTTTAAAAAATATTATTATTATTAACAAACGTGCCTAAAAAGTAAAAACAAACCGTGTCATTAAACCTAAACACAAAACTAATTTAAACCGGGCCAAGGCCATTTAAATTATGGTATTTGAACTATTTTTTGTTAAAAACATGTACTCACTTTCTCATTTCTAATATCGCATCTATACGAAGGGAATAGAGTCATAGGTCAAATGCAAAAGCACCCGCGCTCACTCGACATTCGACGACCGGTGGTACTTCTACCACAGCGTAAAGAGTCGGTTTCTTTACTCATGTGTTTCTACTTCAACAGCCGAAGTCGTCGCCGATGCGTCGCGAAAATAGCCGAATAAACGTTTTGTTACTGATCGCTCGTTCGTAATTCGTGAAACGTGAGTCGTGTTACTGAGTAAAACGTCTACTGTAATAGATAGTTTCGTTGCACTGCAATAACCCGCTACCCGCTATTGTGTGAATAGATAGTTTCAGTAACTAGTTACGTTTTGTAACGACCACTCCTAGCCTTAAGTGAAGTTTGTAGAATTTGTTTAAGCGTTAATGTACGCATGTTAGTACTAAAGAAGACTGGTATCCAAAATTTGTACAAAACATTGACGAACACTTTTGTAAGTTTGTTAACATTTCTTATTATTGCTAATTATAGTTGCGGTAATTTATTGTTATTACCAGAGAAATACATAATAACTTGCCTGACATAGAATACGAGAGATTGTGGCTAGGCTAAGTTGCAGCGTTAAATATGAAAATGACAAATGCAACCAGAACCTGAAAGACAACAGTTACCCTTAAACCTTCCGCCACGTACTAGAACGGACACTAATACTTAGTTATTTGCAACACGCGCTAGATCCCGCGGGCTCTTACTGAGCCTGTGCCATAAAAAGGTACCTTGTTCCTTCCACGCGACCCGCACTGCTGCATAGATATTCAGCAGTGTCTGTTTTAGTACATATTACCGAGTATTGCGATTTTATGTCAAGAAATTAACATCAAACCTGGTTGAGTCTTTCACCCACTTAAAGCTGTTCTATCGGACTATTAAATTGGGAGATTAGAGTACATATGTGCTAACAGACACAGAAATTTCCTCACTCTCGTGTTTATATAACTATAGGACTGAGTTATCAGAGAAGGGAATAATAAGCACATGTGCTTCCTTATGTACATATGCAATATAATCCTGTCCTGTGCTGATAAATAGTCACCATTGTGACCAAAATTTTATCTGAAAGACATTGTTATCATTATTTTATAAGTGGTAATACCAGCGTAAAATAGCAGCTTAATATTGCTCTGATTTGAAGCACGGGACACCCTTTTTACTAAGGCGAGATGTACCATCTTGGTCAACATCTGAATTTTGATTCTTAATTGGAGATAAATTTAGATGTCTATGGGCATTCACTTGCCATCAGGTGGACTCTGTGCTCGGTTGTCGCCCTAATTGCATAAAAAAGTATTTAGACACTCATATAGAGTGCTTTCTATGATCTAGAAACTTGAATATCTGTGTTGAAGTTTCTCCAGCAACTCAATATAATTTGAAATACATATTCTAAAATAGGTTGAAAACATGTTTTATATATTTTAATATCATTTGTATTCATATTATTATTATTTGCAATATTTGCCACACTAGGCTTGCTGGTGCCCATATCCTTATGAGATAAAATAATATATTTGTTAGATGTCCAAGCTTACCTGGAACTTACTTCATACTGCAATTGATATTAAATTAAAAACGTCAAAACTGCTAAGGCATGTATATTGTTGTTGTTCCACTTGAAACTAAGTAACAGTGGCCTAATAGTTAAGGGTGCAAACTGCAAATCTCAAGAAAGTAGAAAGTTTAAATCTGCTATTTGTCTATTGGTATAAATTACTTCTAGCGCAAGCATTTTAAGTTTACCTGAGGCAAATAAGAGAAGTACAGTGTAAACTCCATGTAACGTCACTCGATTTAATGACAAACTCCTTAAAGCGTCGAAATCACTTGTCTTTGGTTGGTTTAGCTTGTTTTCCATACAATGACACACTCTTTGTAGCATTACACCCACTCTAAATAACAACACCAATTAAATAATAAAAAGTACTTTATAGTTGCAAGTATTAGTAAAAACTGCACAGCTGTGTATGTTCTTTTGCTCTTTTGTCGCTTTATTATCCTAGCCCATAATAAACTCCAATGTCGGCATCATACATACCAAACTCTCTATAAATCCGTTGTTTTGTTTACAGAGTGGGATTGCTTGCATGTGTAGACTGTTGTTAGTAGGAGTCATGGATTAAAATTGTGTTATCATATTCTTAGTTGCTCACAGATTTTCAAACTGTAAACATAGCAAGTAAGAGAAAATCACTGTGTATTGATGAAAAAGTGTTTCTAATACAGATTTTTCTTCATTCCATTTAACAACAACTCTGTATAATGTCAAATTATGCACCATCCCTTGAGTGTCATTATATAGAGTTTACACTGTTTTTGTATTGCTAATAGTGATGCTAGTAGTTAAATGTTAAAATTTGAAAGTAGATTTAGTAAGATTGAATTTTGAGAGCCAAAACTTGAAAAATTCTAAATCTACTGCTTTTAAAATTATATATGCTAATGGCATGGAGATTTCTACAGACTTCTAGGATGCTTGCTGAACTAACGACAGATGGGGAAACATAATTCTCGAGTGGTAGCCTCATACTGGTAAGAAAATTATGGAGTGGGCCCCCACTAGATAGTGGCAATCTAGTAAGACAGGATGTAGGTGGCTTAGGACTGTGTTGTTGCAATGATGATGATACACTAGGTGATAGGAGCTTTGTGTGCTTAGGATTCTGTCTGGGTCTCTTACCTCTTTCTAAGCAGCAGTAAGTGCTTCAGTCTGAAGGACATTGAGAGCCAGTAATAACAGGCTGTGAACTATTACATCCTTTTTTTGTATAGGGTAGGGTGACAAACAAGCACACAGTCCACCTGATGGTAAGTGGTTGCTGTGGCCCATAGACATTTATATCTAACCTCGATTATGAATCAAAATGCAGATGCATTGCCACCCGTAAGGACTAAGATGGAATGCCTTGTTTCCAAGTAAAAAGGGTCTCCGGTTCTCTCTCACTCACCATACAAAACATATTGAGCTACTATTTTACGTAAGTATTCTGTGAGAGTGTGGTCCTTGCCCGGTTAAGCTTACCCATTCATACTACTATATTACTAATATATCTGCAGCATGGCTCTACCGCATATATGGCATACCGCATATCTACGCAGCAACACGTGAGCCGCCGTTTCTTCCTCTCCCAAGCATGCCTTGCACAGGGGGCTATCAGTAACACCTATGGTGAACAAATGTTTGTTAAAAGAGCCATGTCCTGTAATAGCACTTGTTACTATCCTGATCTGTGGCTTGTTGTCTCATTAGAACCTTGGTTAGACGACTGTTTATTTCAGGCAGGGCCTCCCTAGCTTGTCTAGAGTCTACAAAATTTTTCCAAAGTTGAGCGTGTAAATTATTTAAGTATCTACGTACCAGTGAACGAACGTAACCAAAGGGAATTGGTATTATAGGTTCCGGCCCTATATTTGCCAGAGCCGACCTTCTTCTGGCCAGTTCATCTGCTGCATCGTTGCCTCTAGATCCACTGTGTCCCTTGATCCATTGCAGAGTCACATTGTTGTGCTTACATACCTCATTCAATCATTGATGGCACTCGTATATCAGTTCCGAGTTCATCACATTGCAACTCAGAGCTTGTAGTACTGCTATACTGTCGTTCAGTATTCTGATGGAGAAATCTTTAACCTTCCTAGCATCTATTGCTATGGCCGTTTGGATGATACCCATGCATTCAGCCTAGAAGACTGTGTTGTGGGTACCCAGTGGTGTGCACATGTGGATATTAAGGTCTTCAGAGAAAGCCCCAGACTCAACACCTTTATTTGTCTTAGAGCCATTCATGAAAGCTTTGAGTTCTCATGGACCTAATCCTTCCAGATGGTCTTTTTTCAATTGTATCCTGTACTTCTTATCAAATACAAATTGTTGTGGGATCCTATCATACTTGGCTTGTAAGATAGGAATTTTTGAATAAATTCTATCAATTATATCGAATGGGGGACTCTACTCATACTTAAAAGATTTAGGGTCTTGAGTCTAATGGCAGCTAAAGTTGCTTCTTGTTGTATATGTAGATGAAGCGGTGTTAGCTCCAGCATAGCCTCCAAAGCTGCTGTTGGTGTAGTCCTTATGCAGCCCGTGGCAGCCATACAAGCCAATCTCTGGTAACGCTGAAGCTTTCGTATAGTGGTGGCTTCATTGGTTTTGGTCCACCATACCAGAGAGCCATATGTGATCATGGGCCGATTACCGTTTTATACAGCAACAGTATAATTTTTGGTGTCAACCCCATCGTTTGCCAATCATGTTTCTGCATTGCCAGAAAGTTAAACTAGCTTTGCTGATTTTGTTTTCTATGTGTTTATTCCATTAACATGTATATCCACCACATATATCTTAGTGCTCAAAGGTAACATCGCATCCGTAGTCTTTGTTTGAGGCTTGTTGCAGGTGCCCATGGGCTACAGGTTCCACTTTAAATATTTAATTAAAAACTATATAAAAGGGGTTATTATAATATAAATGAATACATGGTTGATAATAATCTCTGGGAATGAGGTGGTTGCTTCCAAGCTGTTTCTTAAGGGGGATGTCCACTGTTCATAGACACTTCGGCCATGGGTGCCCACATATAAAAGCATATGGAAATGATAATATGCAATTAAAATAATGAAATGGTTAAGAAATTGGTTTTAAAAAAGTCGGGATTTTTATGATATAAAAGTTTTTATTTTCACAAATACAGTTTTTTAACAACTACTTTTACCAATTTTATTGCTTTTAATTTCTTTAACTTTTGATTCCCGACGTTACAGGTGCTTTATAGCACCCATGGTCACGGGGACTGAGGTGACTGCCATCCCAATGTCAGTATTAACATGGAGTACCTTCAGCTTTTTATTATTATTTTTATAGTCCAATCTACGCAGATTGAACTTACTCTATCTTTAAGTCTTGCAGTGGTATACTTGGGTTTAGTTTTAATTTTATTAATTATAGTGTCCCAAGCAGGTGGTAGTACCCAACCGCCTTCTCTATTGAAATTAGGATGTTTTTTTAATTTCAATAGCCTCACATATCATCCTTGGTAGTAATTAAGGTTCTTTCACGAGGATTTGTGGTCTATCAAATCTGATGTATGTCTATCTGGTTGGGGTGACACCCTTGACATACGGTAGTACAGCAGGCACACGCTCAACTGCAGTCGGCTTCACTCGGTCACTGTGACGTAGAATCGGGACCTGAAGCTTGATTCTGTGCAGAACCTGCTTGAAGTGCTGAAGCTCCATGGCCAGGTACTTGCTCTCACAGATCCCATATGCTCTCTGTAACAAAGATTTGCTCACGGTAACTAACTATGAAGGATGATGGTGAGATTCACCGCTTAAATATCAGTTTGTATGGGTCTTTTTTCCATACACAGTGTGACCTATGATGTTGTTAGGATTTTGGATAACAAAAACATCTAGGAAAGCTAAGAAATTATTTGCCTCTAATATAATATCATAATTACTGAATGGAATTTGGCACAGAGAGTGGTAACAATGGATAAAATTCATAGGAACAACATCCTGATTTAATATTTCACGGGCCATATTCATAAGCCGCTCTAATCTGTTTCTTGGCACTTGCAATAATGCCTATATGCATTCATCACTATCTCCTGTTCTTACTTTCAACAAATATACAGCAAGTGCAAAACATCCACTATGTTTACTTGACATTTTGGGAACTACAGACAGAATTTGTTGGTATTGTGCCTTTGATAAGCCTGAATATTTTCAAAGTCTATATGATGGTATATATTATCTTACAATAATGTAGAAAAATCTATAATTTGTGCTTCACTAAATGTTTTAATATGGTTATATATTGATTCTAAAAGTAAATACCAAGAGTTACTATTTAAATGACATAAGACAAAGTGAAAAAAATAAAATAGATTTGTTTACTTTAAACTCAAATATAGGTAAATGTTACTTAAAACTTAATGACCTATATTATTAAATAATTAAAGACTGACTGACTACCAGTAGTCCAAAAACAATTAAAAATCGACTGTCTCATTTCTTGGTATTTGATAAAAATTGTCAATTTCGTAACTATCTGGTGTTAGCTAGCTAATCTTATCGCCATGTTATAAATAAGCTATGTTTGTCAGATATAGCTTGTGCATATGTTAAAAAATAAAACAACTTCATCATTTCATTCATTCATCACTATCAAATATCAGCACTAGAATTAATAAATTAAAAACTGTTGAACACTTACTTTTAACTGTTGTCACACTATAATGTGATCGGCAATATCACTCCATATGAGTTCTTGAGAATTTATTTGAAAAATAACAAACAAAATAACACAATTGCGACTATTTAGTTGTGAATTCTCTAGTACCTTATAGCTTGTTAAATTGTGATTCTTCTTCTTCTTTCTTTTGTGGCGGTTTGATAAAATTCGCCAATGACGTATTGAGTGGAAAATGAAAGCTTATGAGTTTAATTAAAATAAGAGTCTGTGATAATACAAGGATTCAGTTTTCCTCCGAGAATTTTGACAAATCTATTTGTTGAATTACCTAGAACAAATATGACAAACACAGGTGTTAGACTCTTACCAGTAGGTTAAATGTGACAAGGATTTAAAGTTTCATATTATTAGTATTAATAAAATCACATAAAATATACACAAAAGGAGTATTGGTATATGTTAAAAGAGAATTAAAATCTATAGGTCGAGGAATATAAGGAGGAAGGTAATCATAAAGGGAGGAGGATAATTTGGGACAGTTGAAAAAATATGGTTTGCTTCATCTAAGCCACATTCACACAATGAGCTATCCCTTACTCTGATTTTTGCCAGATGTGCATGTGTACAAGCGTGTCCAATTCTTAATCTACAAATGATTGAAGTTGCATGTTTATTTGCTTTGTTAAATTTAAAGAACCAGGGCTTGGGAGGAGTAACCTCTTGGATGGCAGCATAGTGCTTACCTTTAACATTTTTGGAAACTTCCCATAATTTATTCCAATTTTCATTCAGTTTCCTTTTAGCTAGCAAAATTAGGTCTAGTGAGTAAATTAAATTTTGTAGAATGCCATTAGCAATTGCATTTTTAGCGAGTACATAAGCTGTTTTGTTACAATGGATACCACTGTGGCCTGGAATCCAGGCCACTGAGACATGGATTCCTTTAAGATGGCATCTGAATAGGGTATTTTTTATTTTAAGAATTAGTGGAAATTTATGTTTGTTATGGAATTGATTGGACAAAATAGCTAACAAACAACTTTTGGAATTTGTGAAAATAACTGTTTTATTAAGATTATGTGACTCTACATATAACAAAGCTTCACTGATTGCAGTTGCTTCACCGGTAAAAGTGGAGGATAGTGAGGTGCATTTAAAGTTAAGAATGATTTTGAACTTAGGAATCCAAACAGCAGCTCCAGTATAGTCTTCATCAGACTGTTTTGAAGTGTCTGTGTACATGACAAGCCAATCTTTAAAGGTGTTTTCTATAATTTCTTTTAATTTCAAATTTGCCATTGGAGAATCCTTTTCTATACCTAGATCTAGATGAATATCGGGTTGGTAAACAGTAGCCTCGTAAGGAACATCAAAGAGTGGATTTATTTTACATTGAAAGATTGGGTAAGGAAGCTAAAAAATTACAAAACTTCTAAACAAGCAGGGAGAGTTCTTATGGGTCCAGTATCGGTCAGATGAGATATACTCTGAAAGAAGATGCAATTTAGGAATTAGGGGATGATCTGAAAGCTGGCAGATCTTAAATAAGAATCTGTCTGAAAGGTATTGCCTTCTTAAGCTTAAAGGAGGATCTAC
The DNA here is from genome assembly GCA_907164705.1 of Parnassius apollo. Classification (NCBI taxonomy): domain Eukaryota; kingdom Metazoa; phylum Arthropoda; class Insecta; order Lepidoptera; family Papilionidae; genus Parnassius; species Parnassius apollo. Next base: position 320,601 of record CAJQZP010000566.1, read on the forward strand.
GCACTCAACCTGAAGAACATTTATTGGTGAGGATTTCATTGCCCCTGTAATAATGCGAAGGCATTTCGATTGAATTTTGTCCATTACTTTCAGGGATGATTTATTGCAAGGCTCCAACAGAAAACATCCATAGCCAAGGTTTCATTTTCATTTGCAATTCGCATGACATATTTCCTAGCTGTCAGATTTGATGTTGCCACATAACTAACATAAATACAATGAAATGAAATCGATTTTTATTCGATTAGTAATTTAATAAAAAAATATTTGAGGCGCTTTAAGTTTTACACGCTTTTTAAAATATATTTTCTTTTATTTATTAAAATTCTTTTTTAAATGTATTTTTAAGAACAGTTTAAATGTGGAGTAGCGTATTGTTATGCTCTAAACAGTTCATGGTAAATCATCTGAAAATTCACTTGTTTAATTATCATAACATGATTCCATTTTAAATGTATTGTTAAAACAGATAACAATTAAATTTGCAATTTGCAGTTAAATTGTGCAGTAGCATTTTGTTATATTCTAAAGGATGATTCACGCTACAACGTGGCGCGGCCGGGCCGTGCCCCGGCCGGGGCACGGTCAAACATTATGGTGTACTTTTTGTATGAAGCGATTCATGCCTGACCGTGGCCCAGCCGTGCCCCGGCCGTACGCCGCCGGGGCACGGCGTTGAAATGTCGGTGGGTATTGTTTCCCGGCTCCGGCACGGTCCGGCCCCGACACGTTGTAACATGAACATATGCGCCCGGGCGCCCGGAGACCAGTCAACGTCAAATCTTAGTGAAGTGAGCAGCTCAACAGCAAAATGGACCATGAAAAATTATTAGAACGTATGCGCAAGTACCCTGTGATTTACGATATGAGCCATCCTAAGTATTTAAATAACAAATACAAAAATATTATTTGGAAAACCATTTCGGACGAAATAAAACAATCTGGTAAGTTGTAACTTTTATTTCAATTTACATTTATAATAGTTATTCAAGTGTCACTAATTACTTTACGACAACATGTAAGTACATGTGAGTGGGATTATCGGTTTTTAGTAGGTATTTTAGAATATGTTAGGTAAATTATAAGAAGTATATTATAGTGTAAGTATGTATTTATTATTGATACTGTTGTCCTATAAAATTACGTCCCGCTGTTGACGCTAAATATTCTTTAAACGTTTCTCTTACCGCAAATGCATCATTAGCCGGTCTTCCTGGTTGAACGCTCAATGGACTTAATAAATGTGGTTGCGCATTTTTTGCACTATGATTGATAAGCCCTGTGTAATCTTTTTGTTCACATAAAAAATTATGCAGTACGCATGTAGATAGAATAATGTATTCAACATTTTCTGGAGCAAGTTTCATTCTTTGAAATATTCTAAATCTTTGTGTCAAAATACCAAAGGCATTTTCGACTAGTCACCGGGCCAAAGACATCCTATGATAGAAATTCGTTTTATTAGCGTCACCTGTTGCTTGGTGTCCTGGATACGGTCGCATTAGGTATGTTTTCAAAGGAAACGCTTCATCACCAACTGTTACATATGGTGCAAACGTAGAGGAACCGTGTAAATTTTTACCAATAGGTACATGAAGCGTCCCATTTTCTAAACGTTTTCCAAGATTACATTGTGCAAAAATGCCACCATCACTGTTTCGTCCGTAAGCGCCAACATCAACTGCAATAAATTTGTAGCATGCGTCCACTAACGCCAATAAAACAATTGATAATGTGTGTTTATAATTAAAATATATAGAACCACTATTGGCTGGGGCTTCAATAACAAAATGTTTTCCATCCAATGCGCCTATACAATTTGGAAAACCTCTAAGGTTTTCAAAATCTTCGACAATTTTACGCCACATTTCTTCTGTTGGTTCTGGTATAACGTCTTTCTTAAATCTTTTAACGATAGATTGACATGTGCTATGTAAAATTTCGGTCACAGTTGAATGCCCCAATCGAAAACTGTACGAAATAGTTTTAAACGAATCCCCAGTAGCCAGGAACCTGAAAAAATAATAATGGTATAATTTCGCGGTATCTGTGTACTACAGTGAGCTATTACGTATTAACAGTACCATTTATACAGGTTGTAAAGAAAATTACTTAACTTGTTAATTCTGTACTATTTTTTGCAGATGTTGTATCTAAAAAAAGGTGGGCAAACATACGGGACCAGTTAAAAAAACATAGAAACAAACGTAAAACCAAGAGTGGACAGGGTGCTGTGGCTATAAAAAAAATATAAATATGAAGAGAGCTTGAATTTTTTACTGCCTCATATACAGGATCGAAATACAATAACAAGTATCTCGAGTCTGAGAACGAAGAGACGCAAAACGAAACGGTTACTTCGCCAGTTACTACGCCCAACGAAACAATTAACACCGATGAACAGCAGCAGCAGGAAGATCGCTCACCAGCTATTAGTCAACCAAATTTTACGCCACCTGCTGACCCGAATCCATATCCCCCGTCAACTGCACAATTCACTCGTTCCGGCAACCGCAATCGCAATGCAACCGTTGCAACTGCACACAATCGCCGTCGTATAGTGCCACAATCCCAGTCCTCTGCGTCAAGCGCATTAATGGAATACATTCTAAAAAATAAAGAAAAGTCCAACACACAAGACATTCATCCTATTGATGCTTTCTTCAACGGTTTGGCAGCCACCATAAAATCTTTTTCCCCTTACTATCAGCATCTTGCAAAAGGAAGAATATTTGCAGTAGTACAAGATTTGGAGTGGGAGCAATTGTCATCAGAGCCTTCTTCTTACACATCTCCAATGAGTTAAACAACGTCGGTGTCGTCTACTAATTCAAGGTCGGTGTATGCACCGGTTCCGATGACTACACCAACGCCAACACCGGAATCAACGCCTACGGAACCTACGCCTTCGGAACCTTCGCCTTCGGAACTTACGCCTTTGAAATCTAATAATTTGTCTACTTTATTTTCAGAGTTCACGGCAGACTAATGAAATGAATAAATACTATGCGAATTATTTAAATTTTTACTTTTTTTCATTCACAATGCAATTTTGATTATTGAAAAATTGAAAATGAAGTATTTAGAAAAAATCGACCCATCTTACAACTAGCTCTGATAGATGGTTGTGAGACGGGTCAATTTTTAAATACTACATTTTTAAATACTATGTGATTTAGTGCATATCAATTTATTATTTACCTGATGCAGACTGCTAATCGTTCGATGGGAGATATTGGCTTTTGAAATCTTGTAATTTTTTTGGTTAAGTCTGGTTTTACTTTTTCAAGTAAAAAAGTAAAGCATTCTTTAGACATTCTAAAATAACCATAAAACTTGCTCTCATCATCTATTAATTCTTTGTAAAGTAAAGCAAATTCTCCTTCTGCTTCTCGCTTTCTCCAGGTTGGATGTACACCCCATCTTCTTTTAGTAGTTTCGCTTCGTTTTTCGCTTCGCTTCATCATCGATGGAGAAAAAACCACATAACACAGAGTCGTGCAAACAGCCCGGTGTAACATGAATGACTGGCCCGGCCAGCGCACGGTGGACGTGTCCCGGCCGGGGCACGGCCCGGCCGCGCCACGTTGTAGCGTGAATCATCCTTAAAAATTTAATAGTAAATCAGCTAGTAATTCGCTTGTTTAATTATCATAACATCATAATATCGATAGCGATTCGATTATTATTCGATTAATAATTTCATAAAAAGAGATCTTCATTCATCATTCATCTTGGAGGCGTTTTAACTTCTGCTCGCTTTTTAAAATGTATTTTCCTTTATTTATTTAAATTCTATTTTAAGTTTATTTTTAAGAACAGTTAATTGTGCAGTAGCGTTTTGTTATGATCTAAAAATTCATGATAAATCAGCTAGAAATTCACTTTAACTATCATAACATGATTTCATTTTAAATGTATTGTTAAGAACAGATAAGAATAACAGTTATATTCTGCAGTAGCGTTTTGTCATACTGCATAGAATTCATTGTAAATCAGCTAGTAAATCGCTTATTTAATTATCATAACTACAGATGTGAAGACGGTTGTTAACGTTTTCAACCAAGCCGATAACAACGGTTGTTTTTAGCTTGAAATTGATAAAAATATTCTTTGTGCAATAAGTTTTTCTCTTTCGTAAAGACTTTCTTTTGAGCTACAAGTAGCTTATTTTCAAGAACCGCAATTATAATTTTGTCCTTTATACAAAAACTAGGAAAAACAAAGTAACTTTTTGCTGGTGATAATGATAGTGGTATTTTAACTCGATGTAGAATCTTTGCTTGTTACTACGGAACTCTTCATTGGCTTGCGAGGCCGATTCACATTGGGCCACTTTTTCCAACTTTTAGTTATATTTTATTAATTATTTTTTCTTTTAAGTGGAGCTCTCTTATTTTAGATTTATTACCTATATCTAAAACAATCAACCTAAGTATTTTATTTATTTATTTATTTATAGTAGTAAGTAGGTAAAGTGTGTAAATACGAATGTTAAATTTTAAAAATAATAATAGGATTTGATCATCTTAGGTAGGTATTTACTTTTATTTATTTAGAAAGTATTAATATCACAAATAATTATTTTAATAATATAATTTTATCACACAACTAACGCCCTCATTAGCAATGTAATGGTGAAAGAATTTTCAAAATCGGTCAAGTATTTCGAGATTAGCTAATAAAAACATATTCACAGAAAGTAGCGCCCTCTATAATAAAAATACATCTTACATTAGATATCTATAAATATACATAACATTATAGCGGTGAAAGGATTTTACGAGTTTAGCTAAATAAATATATTCGTTGAAAATAGCGTCCTCTATCATAAAATGCATCGTACGTTTCACAGTCATAATAGAATTGTAATGATGAAAGAATTTTTTAAATCAGTCAAGTAGTTTTTAAGCTCCATTGCAAAAAGCGATTCAGCTTAGCCACCCGCACACACAGTAAAAACAACCATCCTTTTTCGTCTGTAGTCGGATAAACAACTGGTTGACTACGGTTGCGTATCGGCTGCTTTGGATAAATCAAACACCTATATCGTAACATCATAATAATTATCGAAAAGTTATATTAGCATTGTAATAATGACACCGTAAATAATCGATTAAAAAAGGGAATAGATTTTAATGAGATTTGTGACTGGCAACATTTTTTATTTTATCCACAAACTAATGAATTACGCATTTACTTAATTTTATTTTCATCATTTCAGTACCTTTTTTGTGCAAAAATATTCACATCTTTTTAGGATAAATGAATACCGCGATTAATAACCATAAATAAAGATATATTTTTTTTAATAAATGCATATTGTTGGGCGTTCCATGGCCGAAAATGGGCATCCCCCTTTCGTACAGTCCGTACGGATAAAGAATGGGATTAAAAATGGTATGGAAAAAAACTCTAGCCCAGCCCACCACCAATAACGGAAACCCACTAATAACGGTGTATAGTTATAACGTTATATTATTCGGTTGATTGATAATTATTTATTAATGAGAAAATATTTGAAATTTTATATTAAATTTATAATAAGTGACCTGCTCTGGCTTCTCCTGGGTGGGATCTATTAATGTGGCGTTATTTAGACTTAGGACAAGTTGCACTGAAGTTATAGATAGTACGAAAAACGCATATCGCAACGTATTTTTTTTTGCAGTCTATCGGCGGGTGTGAGTATAGATAGCAACTGTGTGCGAGCGAGAGATGAATAGATAGACGCCATTTTCAATCCCATTTTAACTGCACGGGTAGTAAATAGTTTGTAATTTTTTTAAAAAGTAGTTCACATTGTAAAGGAGACAATCAATTTTTGTATGGAGAATGGGCCCACCACAAATTTTCGCGTCACGCAATGAAATGGATGTCGATTTATTCCTTATAATTTATAGTTTACAAAAGTAATATTAGTTTTACCACATCTAGACGGAAAATCGAGAAATTGACAATTAAAATATGAATTTTAAAATAACCTATAAATAAACTAAAAGCTATTTATAGTGGTTTTTACCGGTATTTTAAGTTAAAATAGTGCACTGTTGAATAATAGTTCATATAAAACCAAGTTGTAGGTACATTCAGCATTTTCAGGTACTTCAATATTTTTAGTAGTTACGGCAAAATATAGTGCCTGTCTGTGTACAAATGTGGTATGGATACAATTTTTTACATATATTGATTGTGAGTGTACTTCCCAATTACCGTTAAAATAATATGAATAAATTCAAGATGACTAAGGTATAATATATCCATTTATATTTACAATATTACCAACACACGTTATATAGTAAGAAAGATGTTTTAAACTGACTGTGTAAAAAACAAGTTATAATGCAACCGTATTTATAGATGGTAAATCATCATTTCCAACATAGTCTATATAATTCAGACATATAATTCAGATCTATTTATGCAGACAGACAGACAGGCCCGGTGTCAAGACTTTTTTTTAATATGCTTTGGTTGATTATTAAATACCTAATTATACATCTTAAAATGACTGGGTTCTAAAATACCAAAATGACTAGGTAATATCATGCTTATCTGTTATTACACACTGATAAATTGTGAGGAAGTAAGATGTTTTGAACTGTTTGTGCCAGGATAACAAACACACAGGTATAGTTTAATTGTATTTATTATTAGCGATCCGCCCCGACTTCGCACAGGTGATTTCTGGATTTCGACAACAGCGCCACCTACCGAGTCCATATGTGAATATGAATCATATAGAGACCCGTTCAAACACACATAAACATATCATCAAAATCGCTTGGATGGTTTCTAACGGACATAGGTAGAAACATTTTTCGTGTTTTCATATCAAAAGATCATATTAAAAGATTTTTTCAAAATAACTTGATGGTAACATTTCTATTTATGATACGATATTGATATGTAATAAGTCCCAAAGATCATGTATAATCACTGCATTAATTATGGTTAAAATCGTCAGTGTTTTATGAGTCCTCTTTTAAAAATAACACAGCAGACAGGTGCAGTGCCCGCCCTTTGTTCATTAAAGTATTCATCTATTAGCAAGTATAAATCCCATACATCATTAAAATATAATGTCTCGCCCGTTTACGATATTATTAGAAATCAGAAGGATATTGTCAATTAAAAGAGATAAAAAAGGGTGCCAAAGCAATAAATTCAACTTTGCTCGGCGTTTATTTATAAATTACACATATAACATAATATATAACAGATAATAAAGCACACAGTAAAATAGAAATAGTTCAAATAAGCAACAAAAATTACAATTTTTAGTCATCATTATTCATCATCATTACAACAGTCCACTGCCGAACATATGGCTCCTAAATTAAAGATATAATGTAAAATATTACAGAGGCCTTCCGTGAATTGCCATCACGTTCCGTCCCGTATGGTGTCGTTAAAGTCGACAGAATAAAATAAAAATACTAGATGGGGAGCAGCATCTTCCTATAGAATACCACAAAAAACTTTGGTTGCCACAAGTGAAGCAACTATAGCAAAAATGATCATTTATATTACAATATTAATACGCATTAAGATTAATAATCATCATTCATCATTTTCAATATCATTACTTGAAAGTAATATATCATCTAAAAAAGATGCAGGTGGTTCAACCTCATCTCGATGCCGTGCCCAAGATAGAAACCAGACAACAGACATGACATGTGCACAGCAGCCAACAGTGCGTCTGCCTACCAAACAGTTGCAACAGTACCCAGTAAGAGCAGCCCTAGTGTTAGCAATTGATGGGTTGGTGTCAACTAGTATATAAGTGTAATAAGTTTTTTTACTAGTGTGCCTTGATTGTATCCTACCTCGCAATAGATAACTATTTGGACCAAAATCATGGACAGATTGCAGGTATACCTCGATTTTATATTCTCCAGAAGCCCTGACATGCTCCCCCGTAATAACTACGAGCTTGTTTAATTTGATAAATTCCTAGACTAAACAGAATGAGATCCTGGAATGTCAGTTGAGGAAAACTATCCAGCTCTGGAAGATTACCATTAATGCTGGCAAATCGCACTCTCACTCTATTTAAATTGTGCATTTCTACGTAGGAGGCTAAATTATTTGGAGTGTTTAGTTTGGCTTGAGCAATTGCCAATATCTCTACAGCATGAAAATTATTACGAATCAACGTATGAAATCGATTTATTAATGCAGCTGCAATTTTAAAGTATAGCATGAGATGAGTAGATGCAGTATTAAAATATTCCTGACGAAATAATTTGAAGTCCCGTTTAAATCTCCCATTTACAATTTCAATCACCCACCTGCACAAAGTTACACATCTGGACTTGTTGGCAGCAATGGTTGATAATTGTATTTCACCAGCTTGTTTAGATTCAGGCATGTAAGCCTTATAACCACATTGCTGCAAGAATGGAATTGCATCCCTAAAACCTCTATCAAGAATAAATACATCGTTTTCTCTAAAATAGGTTCGCAGTGGACTACTATCGTTGAACAGTCTAAGAATTATAGAAGCATCTGATTCTGTTGCAGGATATGGTCCAAAAACATCAAGGATATAACCATTACAGCACACTATTAAAAATGGCTTAACTAAGTTACGATACTTATGTAAACTATATGTTTGCTTCTGGTATAAGTAATTACTACTTTTTTGCACATAAATGTATGTACCATCACATATTACTATGGCTGGCATAAATTCAGGATCCATATCTGGATTACCAAACAAGCCATTTGGTATTGTCAAGTTATATTGAGCAACTTGTTGAATGCATAAGGTATTTGTCCCTAAATGCAGTTGGATGAATTGCTCTTCAAAGCACTGACTGTCGTGAAGCGACAATTAAAAACTAAATAACCTAACCTAACTACAACAAAACAACCAAAAATAAAATAAATTATTTAAAAATTTGAAAAGATTTACAGTTTCTTTTATAAAAAAAAGGTATGAAGGTGATGATGGGCTGTAATGATGATAGTGATTTACAATATTATTAAAAAAAAATAACAAAAATAAAGATACTGCAACGAAGTATGCACAGGCTATGCCTATGATAGGTGCACAGCGCCTGCTCTAGGTACACGCAGAATCTGGAGAAAGCACATGCAGCGTCTGGAGAAGGTACACGCAGCGCTTGGAGTAGGCACACGCAACGCCCGGAGCAGATACACGCAGCACCCGGAGTAGACACGCAGCGTCTGGAGTAGGTACACGTGGCGCTTGAAGTAGGCAAACACAACGTCCGGAGTAGACACACACAGCGTCCGGAGTAGACACGCAGCGTCTGGAGTAGGAACACGCAGCGCTTGAGACAAGCACGCTCAGCGGCCGAAGATAGCGCGGGCACTAATAGGTGGAGGCGTAGGCGTGGCTAGGCGACGACTTCAGGAGAAGGCTTGCAAGATCCCGAGGCAGTGCGGATAAAGCCTTTAAGAGGTGCTTCTCGTATCAAAGCTGAAGTGAGGACCTCTATCGGCCGATTCTTCGGCTTTTATCCTTTTTGACGGATCTGGGATAAGAACGAGAAATTATTTGAAATTATTTAAATTAAAAGCAAATTTTTGTAAATGGCCAAGAAGAAAAGAGTATTTTTGAAGTAAAAACATCAGGCCGGTAACAATATTTGAATAAAAATTGCCACGACAACCAGATAAACAACGATGTCAAAACATGTCAAATTTTGGTTTTAAGCTCGTAATACAGAAACGGCAAGATTTAAGTGAAAAATGAGATATTATTTATATAGGAAAAAAGGTAGCGCAAGAGCGCGCACGAAACCCGAAATTGTAGAGTTACGGAGAACTAAATAAAAGATCGAAAAAGGTAGACTCCATTGACACCGATTTAAAAAGTGCTGATAACGTGAAAATACGAAGTGAAAATGATTTGTTATTGTGTTCTTATGAATTAAAAATATTACAGGATCCTATGGAAATAAAGGTGATGCAAAATATCCAGTTTTGAGGTGAATGTAGAAAATCAAAAACAGAATGGAAAAATAAAAATAAAATAGTGTAAAATGATATGTAAGTATGTATGTAAGCATAACACTACATTTTCCCCCCCGACCCTGGAAAATTTTTGACTCAGCAAAAATTTTGAGATGTACATTCCAAAATAAACCATAAAAACACAGCTTTGCAGTAACAGACATCACCAGGCAATATCAGATATACTATCTCTTACATTCATCATCTGCATTCAGGTAAGGGTGGAGTTCACATTCAATGACTACCACTCTAAAAGTGTGTTTTCGAAAGGACATTCAGGCTTATTTAAGGAGTTGTCATCCGCTCCTGCGTGGAAAAAAAAAATTCGAAAGGACATCCAGGCTTATTTAAGGAGTTGTCATCCGCTCCTGAGTGAAGATAAAGTTAAAGAAATTAATCTTAAGCAAGCTTTAGTCGCTATGACTTAAGTAAAGATTAAGAACGGCCAGAGCGGTAGGGCTCAAAGCCAGAGATGAGCAACATCACTAAAAGTACATTCAGGCTTATTTAAGGAGTTGTAATCCGCTCCTGAGTGAAGATAAAGATAAAGAAATTAATCAGGTAATAATTATACATATATACAAACACATATACAAATATACAAACACATATACAAATATACAAACATATATACAAATGTAGTGTCATGCAAAACAGTATTAGCTGGTTCCTCACATCTAATCTTCACTTCGTATTTTAAGGAATTCGTACTTAATAACCCTTTTCATTGTTATAATTAAGTGCAAAGTTAAGTTTAAGAAATAAAAATGTAATTAAAAATTGTACCTCTTTAAGTTATCTAGAATAAAAATATAAAAGTGATGAATGAAGTGAAGTGTTATATGTAAGTCTAAATATAATCCAGGTAAGTTGAAAAACTAGATGAAGTTTTGTTTTAGAATTTGGAAGATAGTACCTCTTTAAGTTCTCTAGAATAAAAATATTAAGGTGATGAATGTAAGTGTTATATGTAGGTCTAAATATAATCCAGATAAGTTGAAAAACTAGACGAAGTTTTGTTTTAGAATTTGGAAGATAGTACCTCTTTAAGTTCTCTAGAATAAAAATATTAAGGTGATGAATGTAAGTGAAGTGTTATATGTAGGTCTAAATATAATCCAGATAAGTTGAAAAACTAGATGAAGTTTTGTTTTAGAATTTGGAAGATATGATAAGGATGAGTAAATAAAGAGTTAAGAATGAAAGAGAAAGCAATTCAATCAAAAGGAAATGGATAAGGCGTAGCTAAGGTGAAGAAAAGAAGAACTTTTACGTCGGGCGCCAAATTGTCGTGAAGCGACAATTAAAAACTAAATAACCTAACCTAACTACAACAAAACAACCAAAAATAAAATAAATTATTTAAAAATTTGAAAAGATTTACAGTTTCTTTTATAAAAAAAGGTATGAAGGTGATGATGGGCTGTAATGATGATAGTGATTTACAATATTATTAAAAAAAAATAACAAAAATAAAGATACTGCAACGAAGTATGCACAGGCTATGCCTATGATAGGTGCACAGCGCCTGCTCTAGGTACACGCAGAATCTGGAGAAAGCACATGCAGCGTCTGGAGAAGGTACACGCAGCGCTTGGAGTAGGCACACGCAACGCCCGGAGCAGATACACGCAGCACCCGGAGTAGACACGCAGCGTCTGGAGTAGGTACACGTGGCGCTTGAAGTAGGCAAACACAACGTCCGGAGTAGACACACACAGCGTCCGGAGTAGACACGCAGCGTCTGGAGTAGGAACACGCAGCGCTTGAGACAAGCACGCTCAGCGGCCGAAGATAGCGCGGGCACTAATAGGTGGAGGCGTAGGCGTGGCTAGGCGACGACTTCAGGAGAAGGCTTGCAAGATCCCGAGGCAGTGCGGATAAAGCCTTTAAGAGGTGCTTCTCGTATCAAAGCTGAAGTGAGGACCTCTATCGGCCGATTCTTCGGCTTTTATCCTTTTTGACGGATCTGGGATAAGAACGAGAAATTATTTGAAATTATTTAAATTAAAAGCAAATTTTTGTAAATGGCCAAGAAGAAAAGAGTATTTTTTGAAGTAAAAACATCAGGCCGGTAACAATATTTGAATAAAAATTGCCACGACAACCAGATAAACAACGATGTCAAAACATGTCAAATTTTGGTTTTAAGCTCGTAATACAGAAACGGCAAGATTTAAGTGAAAAATGAGATATTATTTATATAGGAAAAAAGGTAGCGCAAGAGCGCGCACGAAACCCGAAATTGTAGAGTTACGGAGAACTAAATAAAAGATCGAAAAAGGTAGACTCCATTGACACCGATTTAAAAAGTGCTGATAACGTGAAAATACGAAGTGAAAATGATTTGTTATTGTGTTCTTATGAATTAAAAATATTACAGGATCCTATGGAAATAAAGGTGATGCAAAATATCCAGTTTTGAGGTGAATGTAGAAAATCAAAAACAGAATGGAAAAATAAAAATAAAATAGTGTAAAATGATATGTAAGTATGTATGTAAGCATAACACTACATGACTTACAATATTTAAGTGATTGAACACAGTCGATGAAGCTACATTAAATAGAGAAGCTATGCGTTCATTGCTATCACCTGTACGAAGTTTCACTAAGAACATAGCTAGACTTCTTTTAGGTGATTTAACTCTTTCACTGATAGATGGAATTTCAACTAGTAACTGTTCAAATTGGTATTTGGTAAATCCTAACCAATATTTGCATAATATTGAATTATGTTCAATGATATTTAAAATATTATAATTTTGAGTAACACTACTTTTAAGTAAGGAACAAAGGTTGTCTATCTGAGATGCAGTAAAATCTGAACAGTTACTACTCGTGAATAAATTATTCCAATCATTGTGGGGTTCATTTAAATGGTATTCACAAATACGAGCGCACAGTGGCACATAAAATGAGTGATCTATCAGCAATCTCTCTTTAAGTAGTTTAGGTATTAAAAATCTAGATGAATGATTACATGACTTAAAAATACAGTGACGGGAAGTAGAAGCAGCACGCTTATAATTAGCCATAGTAATTGTTGATGCCGCTCTGGAAATGGCAGGGGTTACAGGTGCAGGTATAGGGGGTGGTTGTGGGATGTTACCGATGTCTTCTATATTCATGGATTGTAGCTCAATATCCCTGTTCTCATTTTGTTTTCTCTGTCTCCATACAGCTCTGGAAGCCCTCAGCCAGCAAGGACTGCATACTCGTTCTAAACGATCCACCTGAAAAAAGTTATTTTTTATCAACTAACAAAATGAACTATAGTTTTACAGTGTCTACTCTAAATATTAATAATATTTATTATTGTTCTATTTATTTCAATCTTTCTAACACTAAATAGTTTTAATGTCTTTTAAAATTATAAATATTAGCATGCAATTGTTTCCCCTCATAATATTTTTGTGGCACTACTTATTTAAATAGAAATAAATAATACATCACATATCAGACAAGAAGTAATTATTTTAGAATTATTAACAATATTTCACTAAGCCCAAGTTCTTTAAAGTTTCAGATAACATTGAATGATTAAATTGAAAAACTGTCATTCTTTACGAGTTGGGGTACTTTCAACTAATTATAAATAATTTTGTAAATCTTAACAAAACAGAAAAGATTTGATCTTGATTCTCTAGGGTGAAATATCGATTCACTAGATCGATTTAGTACTATATATCGATATGACATTGACAGATAAAACGTCAAAAACGTGAGAATATTTAATTAATTAGTTGTTTACCAATATTTTCAAAAAATAAATAAAAATACTTCGATGCTGCTCCGGTAGCAAAACTCGCGTGTAGGTGCTTCAGATAAACTCCCTTGACGCCCCCCACAGTAACAGAATCTTCAAATTGAGGCGACCGAATTGTAAACCCAACCCGTTTTATTTATACTAATGTCTTTTAAGGTAAAAAATATTACTTGTATAATAAGTACAAAAGCATACAAATATGGGTGTAAGATAAGGAAGAAGTATCGTTCATCTAATAACTAAAAATAAAAAAATTGGTTATTAATGGCAAATATCCCCCCATAAGACAATCTATGTTCAGCAGTAGACTTTTGGTAGACTGTAAATTTAAAGATAACCTGTTAGTGAACTGCCATGTTGAATGAGCATAAATATCAGACCAAATTGTATGCAAGGTGTCTGATTTTACAAACATCAATCTGTGTACCAAAGCGATTGTGGCAAATCCTCTGGGCTGCCTATTTGAGGCAGGGGACCATTTACAGCCTTTTAAAATAAGGTAAGTACCTGGTGTGATGGTATCCACTGCAAAATAATATCTCTTTCTTCAGAGTTAATAGGCACAATCCGTCTACGGTGTGCTCTTAACATTGAAGATCCACATGGAATACAAATATTCCTGTACCCAAATCTTCTAATGGAGTGAGCTGATGCAACACTTTCTTGCAATATTCTTAGGCAGTTACAACAAACTGCATCAAGTGGGTGTAACTGAAAAAATCAGGAATTAAAAATAAAAGAGTAAATAAATATTAAGTTCAGATAAATGTACATTTTGAGGAGGGAAGCGAAGTTGGCATGAAAGTGAATGTTTGATGTGGAACCCTATATTATTTGAAATACAATACATTTTCAATTAAAAAAAAATTGGAAATCCAAAAGACAAATATCGATTAATATATTATGATTTTACAATATTTACAGTATTTCAGGTATATCATATAGTGATAAATAAACTTTATAATATTAGAGTATTATGGAGTTGTGTAATATTAGTAATATATGGGGGAGGCCTATGTTCGGCAGTGGAGTTTAATTGGCTGTAACGGTAATATTACAGTGGATTGAAATATTTTTCATTGCACAAAATAACTTACTTTTCTATTTACATAATATTTTATCCTTAGAATAAATATTGACACATATATACCTATACTTTTTCGACTTTGATTTCTGATTGACTGACAAAAGATAATTAGACACACATAACATGTGATACATCATACCATGCCACAAAAACTTCTTTTGTGTATATTGCGTGACTTTATTTTATCTATTATTTAAATTAGATTTCACTAATAACATAAAACTTCAATACTTTAACATTTAACACATTAGTAAGACCTGTGTTTATCATTTGTTAAAGGTTAATTCAGTATAAGTTATAGATTTTACAAAATTCTAGGAGGAAAAAATAAACTTTTATATTACTCACATGGACTTTTACTCGTCAGTTTGCATTTTCGAATGTCATTGGCAAATTATATACATAAATGTGATATAGGTATTTAATATTTGACTTACGTGCATGATATAACCCTTAGGTTAAACATTTTTTGCATCAATTAGACATTAACATACTAATCCACTTGTAAGCAGTAAAACTACGTGAATTTTCATTTTTAAACTTTTACTTTAACACGAACACAGTTTACATCAATTTAAACAAACAAGTTTATGCCATATTATATTTTTACAGTCAATGCCAGTCAATGGAGTCAATGCAAAGAACTATGCCTGTAAGTTGGTAAATAGCAGGAAAGAATGCAGTGTCATCTTGTGTCAAAATATAAAATAATTCAATCAATATAATATATCATTTATCAATTTAATATAACGAAAGATTAAAATTATAGCTATAGAAGGTATGAATTTATTAATAATATGAAGGGATATTTATTATTACTTTTAAAAACTTAAAATAATTAAGTACTTAATCATGTATAGATCGTTATGTGTGCCTGGAGTCTGTGGATCGTTTTCTTTCGTATTATTTCTAAAAAATCGTACCATATCCCATATTATTCAACAAAAATAAAAATATTAAGTAATACATTAATAAAGAAAATATATAATTTTCGTTTCCGCAGTATAGTAATATTGTTGGAATAAAATCGAGAGTAACAAAAATAATATATATTTCTCATAAAAGTTTAAATCTAGATAATATGTAAGTAGATAGATTGTATAGTGCAGTGATTAGCTTTCCATGAGATAATATTATACCTACCTCATGAGAAATCCACACAGATAAAAGTTGGCGCACATCAGCAGTTGTCTCGGCCAGTAATTGTCTTCGCACACTGCGTTGAAACCTGACTCCACAATTGCAACATACACTTCTATTTTCATTGTATGCTGATCTAGCAGATTCCATTTTCTTAAAATCGCATATAAATACAAAAAAACAGTAGCGTAACGAACGTCAATGCCGTTAAGATTAAAGACGTAGGTAATACCCCGCCGCCCCGCCCCGCCGTACCCGGCCGCCGGCCGCTGGGAATTACCGGAAGTCAATGATAAAATAACGTTTTGGTTCACAGTCATTTAGAACTATGTTATAACGTGATATTAGCTAAAATTTTTAGAAATTAAACATAAAGTTCTTAGTGGTATCTTTTTTTAAGTCAGCTTTGTGAAAAAATAGTTTTCTTTTTATACAAACAGCAAAATGACTAATTAGGTACACGCATTTTACCCATATTACACTAATCAGAACACGAATATCAAAACAACTAATTTTTTTTTTCATATTTCTTGATTCCGTTTACATTTTCGAAAAATCTGTAGGCCATTTACTATTATAATTTGGTGTCTTTTTTTTGATGTAATACCATTAGTGGACGTTAATATTTTTAGTGGGCCCAAAAATGATTGTCCCCTTTAAAAAAAAGTGTCTGGGTGTTTCTCGCTTGTTCTTCCCAGGACAGAGGCTGTTGCCCAAACCAGTGGTAAAGTAAAAAATGACCTTCAATAGGAATTACATGTAAACTATATTGAATAAAAAGTTATTCCAATAGATTTTATTACAAACTTGTACATGTAAGTAGTTTCCCATATTTATGACGAACTTTCATATTTTCAGATGGATGAGGATGAGGAGCCCATAATTGTCTGTTACACCTGTCATGCAAGACTCGTTCGTTGCGGGAGATTGCAACAACAGGCTGTTGAGTCGAATGCAGTTCAGGAGCAGTTGCTTGCGGGAGGGTCCACGGTATTATCCATTCCATCCATTAGAACCTATAACAGTCCACTGCTGAACACAGACCTCTCTCATACATTGCTTCGTAGGAGGGATTTTGACAAATTTGGTTGGCGACCGCAGTTTATATTAATGTGAGTTGTTATCAGTAAGATGCCGCTGCGCAACTCCTGTTTCTGTTTCCCTGTGTCGGCTCTTACGACATCCGTCCCGCGGGCAGGTATAAGTACACAGGCAGGTACAGGGCAGTGGATATTCTTGCACCGCCATTACACGATCAACAGTATTCTACTTCTTATAGACAAAAGTTCACTGCTTGATGGGTCATTCCCATTATAATGTAGTACTTGCCTTAACCATCACTTGACAGGCAGCTTGGTGATCACTACCTGCCTCGCGCCTTCAATGCTGTTTCCCGTTGCCATATGGGTGAATGATTTTTCTCCCGCAAAGTTAAGTTTATCCTTTAATCCAACTTACATTTTAGTTAAAACAATAGGCTATATTTTATGAATTTTAGTAAGTTAAGTATATATTTTCACAAAAATAATTATCTAACTGCTTATACTGTTATATATTACCCTATTGTATATACCTATACGAAACATTATCTATGTGTAATATTACTAAATATACAGAGATTGATCTTTGTCAATTCACAGTATTTGATAATCTGTTTTGAAAAATTGTTGAGTCTCGATTCTTGAGATGGATGAACTACCTACATTCTTATTTATGTTTACTCGGAACCCTCACTTTTGTCCGGCTATTATTATTATTATTTGGTGGTTGTCGTCAGGAAGATGCTGCTGCCCATCTCCTGATTCAGTTTTCCTCTGTCCCTTTTTACCACATCTGCGGGATGCTATGGGGTAGTATGGATTCTCCTGCACCGCCACTGGCTTTTCCTTATTTAAAAAATAATTTGGTTTCAGTCAATACCAAACCCGCATGAGGCTAGATATGAGATTCAATTCACACCAATTCATCATATAGATATCAGGCCAGTTGAGTGTGATACAGAAAATGTAAGGACGAAATTTTTAGCCTTGAATCTGTTAAAGTTGAGGAAGAGCATTTTGAAAATGAGAATTCAAAATTTGAAGAAAATGGGAATCATGAAACAGGTAAGGATATATACATTTTGAGATATTAAAGTAAGGTACAGTTTACCTAATGCCAAGTGGATACTGTAGCCTATGAACATAAATAAAGAGGGCTTCATATGCAATGCGATTTACTGATTTGCCTTTGCCTAAATTCAAAGTGCGTGTAAAACAGTGCACTCTTAAGGAGAAAGAAAATTACAAACTAAATAATTATTTAACCTTTTGACCGCTTGTGTCGCATTTATGCGACACATATTTCCGTGTCCCTACCGCTCGTGTCGTATTTCTGCGACAGAGAACGAGCATGATTTTTTTGTTCTATTTTTGTCCTGTTAACTGCGTGGTACAACTAAAACCATTTTTAAATAGAGATAATATTATTCACAACAATTACTTAAAATTATGTCTCGTAGCTCAATACTTATTGAAAAAGCAACAAATATAAGTAATTGATAGCTTGGACATTTCTTCGGTGTTTATCGCGCGCGTCGCAAAAATATGACCACAGGGATGGGATACAATGCAATGCGCATTTTAAAAACGAAATAACAAACAGCTAAATAATCAGGTATAATGCAACATTCAGATTATCTTATATTATTATATATGTCCGATTATCCGAATTTTCGATTCTCCGAATCGATCCCGGTCCTAATTAATTCAGATAATCGGTGTTCTACTCTAATGTGATTTAAGAATTAGTAACTGATTAGCAAATAAAAAAAAAACAAATAAAACAATTGTGATTCAAAAATTTATTCTAGGTTGATTTATAAGAAAAAGGAAAATAACTAGTCGATTTATAAGAGATTATTGCGATATAATTTTGATTTAAGCCTGATTTAAAATAAAAAAAATTAAATAAAAAACTTTGGCTATTTTTTAATCGATACAACGATTGCTCCTTCTTATTTATTGTAGGTATTATTTTATCGATTTGTAGCCACGTGCTAAGGGCATGTAGCCAAGCCCAAGCCACGCGCTTAAAGGGTTAAAAGATAAGAATGAAAAAAAAATGTACTTCAGAAATTTTCGGATATATTTTAACTAATTTGTGTCGAACCCCGTTAATACTTTTACATTAAATTTGTTTTGTGTTGTTCATTACTTATTAATTGGTAAGTAGCGGTACTTAATTAATTTACGTATACTTAACTAATACCATGAACATAGACTGGGTAGATTCAGGACCACGATATAATTACAATCAATCTGGTTTTGGTCACTTTAAACGAAAATGCTTAACACCAAGCATTCATTAAAAAAAAGTTGGTCATGAAGATACGCCATCAGCGTCATATCAAAATATTTACACTCACCCTGATATTTTAAAAAAGAAAAAATACACAGATAGTGATAGGGGGCGTTTTATAATCCACCTTTAGTGTATAGAACCCGATCCTTCATCTGCTTATACAATCCTGTCAAGATCGACCATATTCTATCCCAAAATGAGGTTTTCAAATATGAAAAACAAAGCATATCAAATTTAGGTTGTAAAAGAGTCTCAATAGATTTAAAACTGCTATGCAATAACTTTATTGAATCATCATTTCATGCTAAATACAAGTTATCAGCAGTCATTCCAACCTTCAATGTTACCATAATGGGTGTTGTTAGAAGTATACCATCTGACATTTCCATGGAGGAGTTAGTGCCTGAGTTGGTACTACTCCCTGGTAGAGAATTTATAAAGGCTAGATTACATCGAAAAGTAAAGAAAGGTGATGATATTGAGTGGGTGGCTACCCAAACTCTTGTCCTTAAATTTTCAGGCCAAGAGCTTCCTTCTCACTTATACTGCTTTTACTCATCAATTTCTGTCTAAACCTACTTACTCCCTTCCATAGCGTGTTTGAGGTGATGTTGCCTTGGATATGTAAAAGCTAAGTACAGATCAAGCCACACTGCTTCAAATGCTTTAAAGAGCACACTGGAGATAATTGTGTTAAGGAGATCCCAACATGCCTGTTCTGCTCTGATAATCTCTTGGCAACCAATAAAAAAAAATTGCCCTGAACATTCAAAACAAAACGGCATTAAATTGGTTATGTCCCAAGAAAAATGTTTCATATCTCGAGGCATCTGCTTGCTTCCCTGCGGTTAGGAGACCTTTCATCTGAACAGTTATCAAGTATTCCCCTGTCCCTTCTGCTTTTTATTGTTATAGAAAGACGATTTTCAGAATTAACCCAACTAGACCTGTTCCAAATTCTGTAGACTTTGATATGGTGGCACACAACAATATCATAAGAATGCCTACTTCCTTCCAAATGGTTATGCTCTTCAGGCTAATTTATCGTCTAATGATAATCACTTGGAAAACCTTATGTCCTCCATCTCTGATATAATGGGTAAATTTGGCAACATGCACCTACCGTTTTAAGTGGGAAATAAACTTGATGTGAGTTACGATATGGCGGCGATCGAAAGACTAAAAAAAACTATAATTAATTTAATTTCAGAAAAGTAACAAAAATAATTAATTCAAACGAAATATAAAATTACAAAAAAAAGTTGAGTGATGCGTGGATGGTGTCAGACTGCAAGACAGTTTCACTGTCTCCACGACTATCCTTTCCGCAACGCAAGCATTCCATATATTTCCATTGTTCTGTGTAACTGCTATGTCAGCCCGATTCCAGAGTTACGCCACGTTAACTCTTCCCTCCTTAAGTTGGAAGCTTTGCAGCTTCCAGGAGCGTCCTCGCGACTTGTTTAATTTGACGCTTATTCCAATTTTATATCTTCCAGATTGCAATAGATGCTGTTAGTGTGTAGAGGAGCGCTGCAGGACCAGCTGGGAATTGCCATCATATATGACCAGTTGCAGCAGCATTCTATTTCTTGAATGTTTTCAACCTTGTTTACAAGTTCATGGACACTATCTAGTGGGATGTCTTCCAGATGTATCTTGTACTGGACTTCTTCCTGGTGTATTAGGTTCTCGTTTCGCAAAATACGCGCTTAGACGTGGAGTTGCGGAAAACAGCCCGTCGTAAACTAAACTAGGTTCTTGTTATGAGATGCTGCTAGTGTGTGTTCTTATCATTCTATTCGTGATATTAACTTGACAGTCCTATGTTAGGTTGATGAAAAATGTTCCTGATAGTTTCCAATACTAAAACTTGATGTGCTCTTCCAAAATTTCGTAAAATTCAATCGTCTCCACACCCGTCGGTGGAATTATCCGAGCATCAAGAACACAGAAATCTGAACTAAATAATTTGATAAAATGTCATAACTCCTTTGTCTTTGCTGTAGCAGAAACCTGGCTTGGTAGTTCTCATTTTTAATTTAAATAAAAGATATTCACATAATAACGTCGTTCTGATAAAATTGATGATGGATGTTATTAGTGTTGTGCGCTATAGTTAGCGCCTGGTATGTGGCGACTGATTATTAGCGCCATCTGGTATCAAGCAGCAGAAATAGGTGCGTCAAGATATTTCTAGAACTCTCCCACTGGCGCCATCTAGTATCGAATGGAATAACTAAGTTTTCTGGAAAGCTCCACACTCGAACTTTCTGCACCTGGTCGGCCGGGGGCCGGTATTTGCTGGAATATACTGGATGTTTCGGTGGAAAAGGCCTATATAAAGTTGCTGAGGGCCGCGACCGGGGCAGTATTGAATTGGCGATACGAGCGAAGCTTTCGGAGTGAAATATAGTGAAGAGTTAAGTGTGATTAATTATTAGTGTGATTTAAGTTTTAATTGGTGTTCAGTAATTAGTGTCAATTTTGATAATTCAATCGGCAGTTTTTACTGTCACGAACCCTTAGCTCGTAACAATTGGTGTCAGAAGTGGGATAAAATCGTTCCGATTTTATCGAAGGACGACACGGAGGGTGTCCGTACTCAAAGTCAACGCCAGCAGAAGACGGGCCAGAGACGATTTGGTGGTGTAACGCCGCCGACGTCTGAGGGCCAGCCGCCGGTCACGGAGGCCGGCCCGTCAGCAGCTCCTACGTCTGTATCACCTGACTTAGGTGCTCTGATAGTGATACTGCAAGAACAGGCTCGTTGGTTGAAAGAGCAGCAGGAGGAACTGGCCTACCGACAGGAGGAACGGGTCTGTCGGTTGGAAGAGCAGCTGCAGCGCAGACAGGAGTAACAGGCCCGTCGATTGGAAGATCAGCAGGCGGAACAGGCCCGCCGATTGGAAGAGCAGCTGCGGGGCGGACAAGAGGAACAGGAAGGTCGGTTGGAAGAGCAGATGCTCCTCATGAAGGACCTTCACGCTACCTTTAAGAAAAAGATAAGGGAGGTGAAGGATATGGTTGCTCAACATGAATACCGCCTGTCGGAAGCTGAAACCCGAATCGAGGAAGCTGAAATCCGAATCGATCATGTGAACGATCGGGTTGACAACGTGATGACTGACGTGAAAAAACTTCCAGCTCCCGTAGTAGCTACAACACCTTCGCGACGTGCATTCAAAGTGCCGCCGTTGGATGGGACTTCTTCCTGGTCGGCCTACAAAATCCAGTTCGAGGCTGTCATGAAAGAGAACGGCTGGAATAAAAGTCAGGCTATGACTGCTCTCATACTAGGCCTGCGCGACCAGGCCTTAACTGTTCTAGAAGCCCTCGGTAAGGAAGTGACTTACGAGCAGCTCCTTGAGGCATTAGAGGCTAGATATGGCGATGCTCACCTGGAACACGTGTTTCGTGCGCAGCTTAAAGATCGCGTACAACGCATCGGCGAAAACCTGCAGCAGTGGGCCCTTGAGGTGGAGAAGCTGGTTCGAAAACCATACCAGTCTGTACCTGCGCTCATTGAAGGTAACCTGGTGCAGATGTGGCCGTGGGAGGAAAAGGGGAGATCTCCCGCCGGGCAAGGTGTTCTGCCCGGGGAGCGGCCAACACTCCGTGTGATGGTTCGGAGATGTTCTATATATACTGTTTATGATTCGGAATGTTGATAGCGTGATTTAGGCTTCGGTGTATTTCGCTTGTGGCGCGACGACAGCGCCGCCACATCACCCCCTGCTCAGACCGGAGGTCGATAGTGCAGTCTCGTTGTCGACGAATGTGCAAGTGCCAGGAGATTGCCTTGTAGTCTGCGGTGAGTTGAGAAGAAGGCAAGTAATCTGCGAGAGTGCCGTGTAGCAGAGGCGAGCAGTAAGGCTCAGAGCCGTGCCGAACACTATATAGCACAGAGAGTAGCTGAAAGGAACAGGAAGCATTATTATTCCAGTGCTGCGATGAACCTTGTGAAGCTAGATGGCATGCAGGATATGAAGACTGCAGACGATATCTGCTCGGGAGTGAATGGGTGAGGTATGACGATGATGAAGCTTGAAGTTGGTTGCGTGTTTAGATCACGTCGGGGTCACCAGTGTAGTGATGTATGTAAATAAAAATCACCACATATAACACACAAAACGTTTATTATCCACAAGCACAAAGAGAGTTTAGAAAGGCGGATAGCATACACAGTGACAGCAAAAGAAAGGAAAAGTTAGCACAGAACAAAAGATATAAACAGAACTTGATATACACAATGAGACTACAATTTAAGCGAGCGAAAGCGTTAGGCCGGACCTGCGCAAGAGTGGCGTGCGTTCTGCGTCAGATGCAGCTAGGGACTAACGGGCGGAACCCGCTCGCGCGCAAACTGATCGAGGCGTGGCCGCTTGCCCTAGATATGGTCGCGCCATAGGTTCAGTGAGTAGTGCTCTCTCGTTACGGCGCGTTAAAGATGCCAGGTTCGGTATGCCTCCACATCACCCCCCTCCAGAGACCGTGTTACGGACGATAATAATCAGGGAATCTTACTGCCCTTCCTGATTTTGTACGTTGTATTACTTTATCTGGTGATGTTTTATCAGGGGTTGAATTTTCACATTTCCGCGTTAATAACATTGTAGGCGCTGTTTGCCTAGTAACTGTCATGTCTTTGAGTAGATAAGCCGGTTTTAATCTATCTATGGTAACAGTTACCTTCTTGCCCTTTATTATAAACTGTGTATTTCTTATTACCTTTCTGTAAGACTTTATACGGGCCTCTGTAAGCTGGTTGCAAGGCTTTACGACAGGCATCCTCTCTAAGGAATACGTGTGTCGCTGTAAGGAGGTTTTTTAAAAATGAATATTCTTTCGTCACAGTGTCGTGAGGCTGGCTGAGTTTGTAATTTTATTGTAAATTCTCTAAGACGCGCTGTGAAGTCAGATACATCGGTATTTGTCTTCGTATTTGCATTGAATATTTCTCCGAGTAGTCTGCGCGTTTCGCCGTATAATAATTCGGCGGATGTTTCTTCGAGGTCTTCTTTGTAGGCGAATCGTATACCCAACAAGACTAGCGGGAGTGACTCAGTCCAGCTTTCATTTCCGTGGCATATAATGGCTGCTTTCAACTGTCGGTGAAATCTCTCTATCATGTCATTACATGCCGGGTGGTAGGCTGTTGTGCGCTTGTGTTGGAAGCCAGATATTTCTGCCAGATATTTAAATAGTGCTAAGTGCCAGAGGGTTTTTAGAAACTCGTCCGGTACCTCAAACCCTGCTAGATGACGCAAGTGTCTTAAGAACTGGGATGGGCGACGATCACCTAGTTCCTCGTGTGTTAACAACTGCTTAACTTCCCTCTCTCTTGACATCGATAACCTTTTAATAAGCTCGCTTTTAAGGTGTTCATACTTTCCTGTAGTTGGAGGTGATACAATTACTTCTGCTGCGTAACGGTGATCCAGTTGAGATATGACATAGTAAAATTTGGTTTTGTCATCAGATATACCGGACAACGAAAAGTGTACTTCCACTTGTGCGAACCAAACGGCTGGTTCCTCAGCCCAAAAAGGAGGTATGCGAATGCCGATACGAAAAGTGTCCGTTGAAGCCGTGCCACTAACTCCGCCGTCTTGTGATGTTGATTTTGACATGGTCACACTTTTTAAGTCCCCAATGTACACTTTTTTAAACTGTTTTTATGTTCAAACATCATTCATCGACGGCATCCGCGACCTTGAAGTCAGAGGCTCGGGCACCACGAGATGCTTAAGGATGCCTTGGCCCATGCACTGGAGGTGGAAGCCGTGCGACAGGGGTCTTCATTCCCATCGCGTCAGGGAGGTTGCGGCAGCTACATTTTGCGACCGCAATTAACGATACAGCCCTAGGTGCTATGGCTGTGGGGAAAGGGGCCATCTTCGATCCAGCTGTCCTAAGCTAACTGTAGAAAGGGAAGTTAATCGATCTCGAGAGGGTAACAGCGCCGTCCAGCAGCAGCAGTGAAACGAGTAAAAGCCAGGACTGCGGGGCGGGTGCTGGCTGATGTTAAAAGAGCCCCAAGGATTTCAATCTCACAAACCCATGATGGGAACAGCCTAATCATCAAGGGCGAGATCAATGGAACGCCGTGTTAACTGACCAAAGACACTGGAGCCTCCCGCACGGTTGTCAGTTCCCAACTTATAAGTATGTTCCTTAGAGACTCCCTATACAACCAAGAACGCTTTAATTTGTTTACAGCCACCGGTCAGCGCATACCCGTGCGTGGATAGAAGGAGATGGAATTGAAGCTAGGCAACATGATCTACCTGCATAATGTCATCGTGGCTGATATAGTGGACGACTGCGTCCTGGGCTTAGACTTTGTGAGAAATAATTGTTGTGAGATCGACGTTAAGCAAGGTTTTTTAAAATGTGGACAAGAGGAACTTTTCGTGGAACGGGCGTTACCAGGGAACGTGTACAGCCTTAAGAAGATTGTTCTTCCGCCGAGATCGGAAACGATTGTGCCGGTTAGTGTTTATCGGAATCCTGGGTAAGTGAATTTCCATGGAATGTGGCTCGAACCTTGGTCAGAATCACTAACATCTCGGGAGTACGTGTTTCGAACCTTTGTCACCAGAAACAGATTATAGAGAAAGGCGCACTGGTTGGTACTTGTGAGGAAGTGGATTGGTTGCGTCGGTATCAATATCTATCGAGTGGGACCCCCCGCGAGGATGCACAAACGAGAGTAACCACACTTTTAGAAGACTGTGGCAGCATTCTCTCCCCGAATGAAATGGTCAAAGCGAAGAAGTTGTTACTCAAGTACGCCGATGTATTCTCGCCAAACGATGTTGACATAGGGAGACTGGTTTAGTTCAACACAAAATAAACACAGGAGAAGAATTGCCTCTCCGTCAGCGGTCAAGAAGATTGCCGGTAGCACGTGAAAAGGAAGTGGAAACCATGATTAAGGGAATGGTGAAGGATGGTGTTCTTGAACCTTCATTTAGTCCATGGTGTTCACCCGCGGTGCTGGTAAAGAAGAAGGACGGCAGCATGCGGTTTTGTGTTGACTACCGCCATTTGACCGACGTTACAAAGAAGGACAGCTATCCCTTGCCAAGAATTAATGACACGCTGGACTTGCTCACAGGAGTAAAATGGTAGCACGCTTGATCTAAAAAGTGGCTACTGGCAAGTTGAAATTGACCCTAAGGACAAGGACAAAACTGCGTTCTCGACGGGAAAGGGTCTGTGGCAATTTAAAATAATGCCATTTGGATTGTGTAACGCTCCAGCAACGTTTGAAAGGTTGATGGAACTTGTACTTACCGGGCTAATAGGCGATGCCTGTCTGGTCTACTTGGATGACATCATCATCGTAGGACGTACGTTTGAGGAACACCTTCAAAACCTGGAACCCGTGCTCATGAAGATTCAAGAGTGCCAACCTCAAGTTGAGTCCGAAGAAATGCTCACTATTCAAACGGCAAGTTAACTTTTTGGGGTATGTAGTTTCGGAAGAAGGTATCCGAATGGATCCAGTGAAAATCGCCGCTGTCAAGGATTGGCCAGTTCCAAAAGACAAGACGCAGATTAGAGCATTTTTGGGTTTGTGCTCCAATTATCAGCGATTTGTGAAGAACTTTGCAGATATAGTCAAAACCTCTGCACAAGCTAACCGAGGAGAAGCGCTATTTCTGTTGGGATGAAAGTTGCAATATCGCATTCAACGAGCTCAAGGACCGTCTGTGCAAAACACCTATTTTGGGGTACCCTGATGCAGGCAAGGAATTTATGGTTGACACAGACGCAAGTGATACAGGACTTGGTGGTGTGTTCTCTCAACGGAATAGTGATTGAGAGGTTTTGATAGCGTACTGCAGAAAGTCGTGGTCAAAACCGGAAAGGAACTATTGTGTCAAAAGACGCGAATTGCTAGCTGTAGTAAAGTCGTTGCAGCATTTTAGGAAATATCTTCTGGGCCGAAAATTTCACTTAAGAACTGACCATGCTGCACTAAAATGGCTATTGCAGTTCAAAAATCCAGAAGGACAAGTTGCGAGGTGGATTGAACTACTGCAGGAATACGACTTTGTAATCGAACATCGCAGCGGGAAATATCATGGCAACGCAGATGCATTGTCAAGAAGACCTTGCCCTGAAGATTGCAAGCATTGTACTAGGCAAGAGGAAAGAAAGTAGTATCTGTGAGGATGCTCAGGACAGACCACCTCAGCAACGTGTGGAAGGACAGTTTACAACATGCACAGCAGGAAGATCAGGACATCAAGCCGATTCTGGAATGGATGAAGGCCAGTGCTCCCAAGCCCAAGTAGAGCGACGTCTCAGCGATGAGTTCAACCACTAAAAGCTATTGGGCCCAATGGGATAGCTTGCTATTCAGGATGGAGTTCTGTGCCGTAAATGGGAAAGTGGTCGGGGAGACAGCTGTCATTTGCAAATGGTTGCCCCTAAAGCTAAAGTACCGGATGGTCTACAGCTGTACCATAATGATTGTTCAGGAGGCCATCTGGGAGTTAAACGAACTCTACCGAAGATCCAAAAACGGTTTTACTGGGTCCACTGTCGAAACGATGTCGAGTACTGGTATCGCAAATGTGCTAGTTGTGCGGCTGTAAAGGGACCTCAGACTCGTAGTAGAGGTTAATTGAAGTTGTACAAGTTGGTGCACCATGGGAGAGCATAGCCGTTGACGTGGCGGGGCCGTTTCCGGAAAGTGAAAGTGGTAACAAGTATTGCATGGTTGTGATGGATTACTTCACTAAGTGGCCAGAAGTCTTCGCCATTCAAAATCAAGAAGCTTCAACAGTTGTAGATAAACTAGTTCATGAATTTTGTCTGTCTTTTTGGAGTACCTTTAGAGATTCACAGCCATCAAGGAAGGAATTTTGAGTCTCAAATATTCCAGGAAACTTGCCGAGTTATGGGTACTCATAAAACAAGAACGACTTCTTATTACCCGCAATCTGATGGAATGGTAGAACGATTTAATCAGACATTGGAGAGGTACCTAGCAAAAGTTGTAGACAATCGGCAACGAGATTGGTTGAGATGTGCTTGTCACATACAACCGTTTTTGTTGTCATATCGAAGCGCTGTTCACGAAAGTACAGCAGTGACACCAGCTTTCGCAAACTTTGGAAGAGAATTACGGCTGCCTGCAGAGCTGATCACCGGGATACCACCTGATGCCCCACGCAGTATAACCGATTATGCAAATGACTTGCGGAACAAAATAAATGACATTTATGAGCACGTCAGACAATCGGGCCAGCAAACGTCTGAAAAGATGAAAACCCGGTATGGCCGCAGAATGACCAACGAAGGGTTCGACCAAGGTTAACTAGTGTGGTTGCACATTCCAGTCCGCAGCAAAGGGAAATCTCCTAAGCTTAAAGCTAATAGGGACGGCCCGTAACGGATTGTGACCAGGATCAACGACGTAACCTACCGGATACAGAAAGGCGCAAGAGGTACTCCTAAGATCGTCCATGTGGATCGACTGGCGCGTTATTATGGGCCCGATAATGCTCGGGACGAGCATGTCTTAGGAGGGTGCAGTGTTGCGCGCCATAATAAATGCCTGGTACATGGCACTAGCGCCATCTAGTATCGAGTAGCAGAACTAATCTTTCTAGAAAATTCCACACTAGAACTTTGTATACCTAGTAGGTCCGGACCGGTATAGACTCGAACATTCTAGATGTTTCAGTGGAAGAGGCCCCTATATAAAGCCCTTACGGCTAAGTTTTAAGTTGTAATTAAAGTGTCAATTTTGGTAATTCAGCCGGCAGTTTTTGTTGTTGTGATAACGTTAAAAAAACAATGAAAAATTTAGTAATTTGTAATCACAGTATCTAAATATGTGATCTAGATTGTTGATTTTTTGGCGCAGTGGTCGATTAACATCGCTGTGGTCGCTGAGCCATATTTTGTCTGGCCTAGGGAGGACTGGGTGGCGGACCTTAACGGCTCAGTGGCCATCATCTCTTCGGCCGCCGCCGGTACCCCGACCCTTGAAGGTGTCAGGAGGGGTCAGGGGTGCGTAGCAGCACGGTTCGGGGAGTTCGTCGTTGTGGGGGTGTACTTCTCCCCGAACCGATCCCTCGCCGAGCTCCACAACTCTCTTGCAGAGCTGAGAGCAGTCGTCGTCGGAAGTTATCCCCTCCCCGTACTTGTCCTCGGGGACTTCAATGCCAAGA
Organism: Parnassius apollo; assembly: GCA_907164705.1. Lineage (NCBI taxonomy): Eukaryota > Metazoa > Arthropoda > Insecta > Lepidoptera > Papilionidae > Parnassius > Parnassius apollo. The sequence continues at coordinate 350,124 of CAJQZP010000566.1, forward strand.
ACTTGGCTTGGGGTTCTCGTCGCACAGATGTGCGGGGTAGGATGGTGGAAAACTGGGCTCTGGAGACAGGCCTGGTCGTCCTAAATCGGGGTTCTGTTCCCACGTGTGTGCGGATGCGGGGCGAATCGGTGGTGGACATCTCGTTCGCTAGCCCCGCTCTGTCGCCACGTGCCATTGACTGGCGTGTCATGGAGGGGGTGGAGACCTACTCCGACCACCGGTACATCCGGTTTGACGTCTCCAACCAGCCCTCGAGCGCGCCAGTCCAACAGGCCCCGAGTGGTCCGCGTTGGGCACTGAAGCAGCTGGACCGGACTCCACCTGGAAGCCTCGATCGTGCAGGCCTGGGTGTCATCCCCGGACAGGCCTGCTGACGTCAATGATGAGGCAGGGTGGTTCCAGGAGGCCATGTCCGAGATATGTGACGTGGCAATGCCCCGCGTCCGGCCAGGAAGCGCCCGGCGTCAGGTGTATTGGTGGTCGCGTGAGCTGACGTCTCTGCGCTAGGCGTGTGTCGCCGCGCGGCACCGGCCGCAGAGCCGCCGCATTCGTCCACCGAACGCGGCAGCTCCGCCTCAATGGCTGCCGTGTTCGGTGGACGAATGCGGCGTCCACCGAACACGGCAGCCATTGAGGCGGAGCTGTACGAGGGATATAGAGCGGCGAAGACCTACATCGGGAGAGATTCATATATATTCATCACTGGAAGTTTACGGGACGATTAAGATGAAGCCATTAAAAAGGCCCGGAACAAGCTCTGGCAGCTCAGGACCTAGGCGTCTGTCGTAAAAAAATTACAGTACTGCTCGCGTACTATACCCGGGTTCCATTTCCAATTACAATTTCAACCCTACCTAGCCGTCAAATACAGCAGTTTTTAATACTATTTTTTTTTCTTTTTTAGGATTCCAACCCAACCAGAAGTGTCTTCAAATCAGCAGTGCTACTGAGGAAAATTAGAAATGATGGGAATCATGGTTAGCTCAGTTTAAATGTTCGACGTTTGATTTTGTTATACTGACTATGTAAATCTATCAGTATATATTTTATCATACGCAGGATGTCCTGAAACTCAACGTCAAACGGGTAACGTACGAGGTATTAAGCTAGGTTGTACCAGTTCTAGCAAAAAAAAAAATCCATGTTATTTGGTTAAGCGATAATAGGTATACTTTTGAATGGTAAAAATCAACACCCTTTTTTTTTTGCGGATGGAAAATCATCTAATGACCCATTTCGCTCTGGGTGGAGCGTAAGGGAGTGTCAGACTTTTACTGACTAAAAACCATCCGTATTCCTTCAGTGCCCTTACGTTCCGGAGCCGCGGTATTTCTTTCGAATAGCCCGCAGCCCCGGCAGGCGTCGGCCCTTGCGGGCCCCATCACGCTGCTGACAGCTCTTTGAGGCGCGCGTGGAACAAAACGCGCCGTCGACACGGCCTGTCGTCGTTAGACGGACGGACGACGAGCTACCCATTGCTCGCCGTCCACAGGCCCGCGCCTACGGTGGCCGGGGAGGAAAGCTGCTGCTCTTTCCTTCTCCCGCTCCGCCACCTTCTTCGCTAGCATCACTGCTTCGCAGAAGGTGGTGACGGCATCCCATTCCGTCTCGCTCCGGACCATGGCTTCGACCAGCCATTGAGGCGGAGCTGTACGAGGGATATAGAGCGGCGAAGACCGCCCTCCGGGAGGCTGTCCTGCAGGCCCGGGATCGGGCCCGTGAGGAGATGCTGGAGACTCTCGACAGAAATCCGTGGGGGCGCCCTTACAAGATGGTGCGGGATAAACTCCGCACCTGGGCCCCCCCGCTGACGCAGAGTCTCAGGCCCCAGCTCGTGGAGGACGTGGTGAGCGCTCTGTTCCCTGCGCGAGGGGAACATCCGCCCCCGCCTATGGCTCCGCCACCTGCGGTGCCGGTGCCGGTGCCGGGCCGGATGCGGCGTCTGACGGACAGGGCCGTCATCTACCCCGGTCGCAACGGTGAGTGGAACCGGCGAGAGATGTCGTGCGGTGTCCCACAGGGTTCGGTTCTGGGGCCACCTCTGTGGAACATCGGTTATGACTGGGTGCTGCGCGCCGACCTCCCTACCGGCGTCAGCGTAATTTGCTACGCTGACGACACGCTGGTACTGGCACAAGGGGGGTCGTACGAGGCGGCGGCGGAAACTATGACACGCGGGGTTGCGATAGTCGTTGAGAGGATTCGGCAACTGGGTCTCGAGGTGGCTCTGCACAAGTCCGAGGCCATGCACTTCCATGGTCCTCGGAACAGGCCACCACCGGGATCCTCAGTAATGGTAGGAGGGGTATCCATCGGCGTCGAGTCGACACTGAAGTACCTAGGACTCGTCCTCGACGGCCGATGGAACTTCGTTGAGCACTTCCGACCTTTGGCTCCCAAACTGGAACGGACCGGGGCTGCCTTCAGGCGACTCCTGCCGAACCTGGGGGGGCCAAACGCCTCCTGCCGGAGGCTCTACGCGGGGATCGTGCGATCCATGGCCCTTTACAGGGCCCCGGTGTGGGCGCGTGGTTTGGCGCGGCTTGCCGTCCACCACCTGAACGCGCCCCAAAGGGTGGTCGCCGTGAAAATGGTTCGCGGCTACCGCACGATCTCCAGCGAGGCGGCGAGCCTCCTTGCCGGATTGCCGCCATGGGATCTGGAGGCGGTAGTCCTCGCACGCCTGCACGAATGGCGCGCGGAGGCACTATGCCGGGGGAAACCCCGCTGCCGCGGCAAGTTGTCGCGCAGCGGACAAACTTCCGGCACGATCTCATGGCGACATGGAGAGAGCGACTGTCGCAACCCCGTGCTGGGCACGCCACTATAGCGGCGATAAGACCCCTCTTTGAGGAGTGGCTTGAGAGACGCCACGGCATCCTCACCTTCCGCCTGACTCAGGTCCTCACCGGACACGGTGTGTTCGGGAGGTTCCTGCACCGAACCGGGCGGGAGGAAACGCCCGGGTGCTCCCACTGCGAGGATGGACCGGAGGACACGGTGGATCACACCGTGGAGGTGTGCCCTGCTTGGGTGGAGCACCGCCGTGTCCTCGTAGCGGCGATAGGCGGCGGTGACCTCTCGCGTCCGGCCCTGGTCGAAGCCATGGTCCGGAGCGAGACGGAATGGGATGCCGTCACCACCTTCTGCGAAGCAGTGATGCTAGCGAAGGAGGTGGCGGAGCGGGAGAAGGAAAGAGCAGCAGCTTTCCTCCCCGGCCACCGTAGGCGCGGGCCTGTGGACGGCGAGCAATGGGTAGCTCGTCGTCCGTCCGTCTAACGACGACAGGCCGTGTCGACGGCGCGTTTTGTTCCACGCGCGCCTCAAAGAGCTGTCAGCAGCGTGAAGGGGCCCGCAAGGGCTGACGCCTGCCGGGGCTGCGGGCTATTCGAAAGAGATACCGCGGCTCCGGAACGTAAGGGCACTGAAGGAACACGGATGGTTTTTAGTCAGTAAAAGTCTGACACTCCCTTACGCTCCACCCAGAGCGAAAGGGGTCATTAGATGATTTTCCATCCGCAAAAAAAAAAAAAAGGGTGTTGATTTTTACCATTCAAAAGTATACCTATTATCGCTTAACCAAATAACATGGATTTTTTTTTTGCTAGAACTGGTACAACCTAGCTTAATACCTCGTACGTTACCCGTTTGACGTTGAGTTTCAAGACATCCTGCGTATGATAAAATATATACTGATAGATTTACATAGTCAGTATAACAAAATCAAACGTCGAACATTTAAACTGAGCTAACCATGATTCCCATCATTTCTAATTTTCCTCAGTAGCACTGCTGATTTGAAGGCACTTCTGGTTGGGTTGGAATCCTAAAAAAGAAAAAAAAATAGTATTAAAAACTGCTGTATTTGACGGCTAGGTAGGGTTGAAATTGTAATTGGAAATGGAACCCGGGTATAGTACGCGAGCAGTACTGTAATTTTTTTACGACAAACGCCTAGGTCCTGAGCTACCAGAGCTTGTTCCGGGCCTTTTTAATGGCTTCATCTTAATCGTCCTGTAAACTTCCAGTGATGAATATATATGAATCTCAATTTGCCTTAACCGTCACGTTTGTCATAGGATTAAAGATTGCAGAACCAGACGTGAACACCTCTGACAAAGTTGCCTGTCGCCGGGTTGGTTATTTTACATCTGAAGTAAATGAAGAAGATATACTATACTGCCATCTGTCGGAACCCGTAAGATTTTTCTGGTAAACCCATAGTCGCCTCTTACGAAACCCACGAGACAAAATATATTGATGAATTCTCTTACGCCGCATCTACACGGCAACTTCGACTATATTCTAAAAAATACTGGTCAAAATGTATGTATGTATAACACTTTTTCCGTATGGGATTCGAAACGTAATTATAACATGGTCAGAAGAACGTCATCATTATCATTCGAATTTAGGTTCTTTACCATTCTTTCCTCCCAAAAATCTATATAAAATACATTATCCAGACTAATTGGCTAAAATACTTTAAAACTAGTCACATTATATAATCATAATTATTTAAAATATTATAATTTCTCTATTTCTTCCTGGTCTGAATGACATAGAACGCCACAAGGTATAAACTCCACCCATTTTAAACCGTCTAAGGTGTCTTACAATAAGGATACAATGTATTACAATAAATAAAATGTTCAATTCGTGTGTATTTCAGAACAACACCGCATACAAACAAATAAATCGAATTCTACTGATTGTAACATAAACGATGTTGGTAAAGAAAACCTGAAAAGAGACATGCAACCAGTTATTAAAATAGGGAATGGAATAATTAAAAAGAGTTTGATTTACCATATTAAAAAACATACCGAAGAGAAACTTTTTTCTTGTAATATTTGTAAATATAAAAGTATTAAAAAAAATAATTTGGACAGACATATCAAAATACATACTGTAGAAAAACCTTTTTCGTGTAATATCTGTGAATATAAATGTATTCTAAAAAGTAACTTGAAAACACATATGAAATTACATACCGGAGAAAAACCTTTTTCATGTAATATCTGTGAATACAAATGTATTCAAAAAAGTAACTTGAAAACACATATGAAAATACATAATGAAGAAAAACCTTTTTCGTGTAATATCTGTGAATATAAATGTATTCTAAAAAGTAACTTGAAAACTCATATGAAATTACATACCGGAGAAAAACCTTTTTCATGTAATATCTGTGAATACAAATGTATTCAAAAAAGTAACTTGAAAAAACATATGAAATTACATACCGGAGAAAAACCTTTTTCATGTAATATCTGTGAATATAAATGTATTCTAAAAAAGTAACTTGAAAACACATATGAAATTACATACCGGAGAAAAACCTTTTTCATGTAATATCTGTGAATACAAATGTATTCAAAAAAGTAACTTGAAAAAACATATGAAATTACATACCGGAGAAAAACCTTTTTCATGTATTATCTGTGAATACAAATGTATTCAAAAAAAGTAACTTGAAAACACATATGAAAATACATAACGAAGAAAAACCTTTTTCGTGTAATATCTGTGAATATAAATGTATTCTAAAAAGTAACTTGAAAACACATATGAAATTACATACCGGAGAAAAACCTTTTTCATGTAATATCTGTGAATACAAATGTATTCAAAAAAGTAACTTGAAAAAACATATGAAATTACATACCGGAGAAAAACCTTTTTCATGTAATATCTGTGAATATAAATGTATTCAAAAAAGTAACTTGAAAACACATATGAAATTACATACTGGAGAAAAACCATTTTCATGTAATATCTGTGAATATAAATGTATTCAAAAAAGTAACTTGAAAACACATGTGAAATTACATACTGGAGAAAAACCATTTTCGTGTAATATCTGTGAATATAAATGTATTCGGAAATGTGATTTGCAAATACATATTATGAAATTACATACCGGAGAAAAACCTTTTTCGTGTAATATCTGTGAATATAAATGTATTCGGAAATGTAATTTGCAAATACATATGAATGTACATACCGGAGAAAAACTATTTTCGTGTAATATCTGTGAATATAAATGTATTCAAAAAGGTAACTTGAAAACACATGTGAAATTACATACTGGAGAAAAACCATTTTCATGTAATATCTGTGAATATAAATGTATTCAAAAAAGTAACTTGAAAACACATGTGAAATTACATACTGGAGAAAAACCATTTTCGTGTAATATCTGTGAATATAAATGTATTCGGAAATATGATTTGCAAATACATATGAAATTACATACCGGAGAAAAACCTTTTTCGTGTAATATCTGTGAATATAAATGTATTCTAAAAAGTAACTTGAAAACACATATGAAATTTCATACCGGAGAAAAACCTTTTTCATGTAATATCTGTGAATATAAATGTATTCAAAAAAGTAACTTGAAAACACATATGAAATTACATACCGGAGAAAAACCATTTTCGTGTAATATCTGTGAATATAAATGTATTCGGAAATATGATTTGCAAATACATATGAAATTACATACCGGAGAAAAACCTTTTTCGTGTAATATCTGTGATTATAAATGTATTCTAAAAGGTAACTTGAAAACACATATGAAATTACATACCGGAGAAAAACCTTTTTCATGTAATATCTGTGAATATAAATGTATTCTAAAAAGTAACTTGAAAACACATATGAAATTACATACCGGAGAAAAACCTTTTTCATGTAATATCTGTGAATATAAATGTATTCAAAAAAGTAACTTGAAAACACATATTATGAAATTACATACCGGAGAAAAACCTTTTTCATGTAATATCTGTGAATATAAATGTATTCAAAAAAGTAACTTGAAAACACATATGAAAATACATACTGAAGAAAAACCTTTTTCGTGTAATATCTGTGAATATAAATGTATTCAAAAAAGTAACTTGAAAACACATATGAAATTACATACCGGAGAAAAATCTTTTTAATGTAATATCTGTGAATATAAATGTATTCAAAAAAGAAACTTGAAAACACATATGAAATTACATACCGGAGAAAAACTTTTTTCATGTAATTTTTTTTTAATTTATTTAGAGAACCACAAACAAATTTACAATATATCTTATGCTAAAGCTTATGTTCTTTTACAATTTCTTACTTATTATAAACTCAACGGCGATGGTCACACATAGAGTATAAAAAATAAGATAATTATGTGAGGGACTTAGTTTTGTAAAAGAAAAGTACCATAATTACTAAAATATTATTTTAACATGTATTAGTGGTTAGAGTTTAAAGTTTAATGTGTTAGTGTGTTAGCATATGTACGCTCGCATACGAGCGCGCGCGCGTGTGTGTGTGTCTTTAAGCATGTACATATATAGTCATTGGTTAGATGATTTATAATTAGTATTATTTTAGGTCTTTAAAAAGATATAAAGTGTTTAACAGCAAGTTAACTAGCTGTCTGTTATAGGATCTGGTACTACAAGAAAATAAATCTACTGAATTAAATTTTTTGTTATATGTGTCAACCATACGATGAAGGGGTGATCGGATACCGACGTTTGTCCGAGATCTTGGCACAGCAATGAGTGAGTGAGGACGCACAGAACGCATACGTGCCCGAGATGGTACGGAGTAACTAATACGATTAATTATATCTGTGCAATCATACTTATTTATTGCACAGATCATAAAGTAATCTTGCCTCAAGTTGAGTGCGCCTAGACCTTAAGTCTAAGAGCTTATATTTTGATTTCTTAAATTTACGCAAACACTACATATTGAATAAAACTAAATTTACGGATTTTATCGCGTTTATTCCAGTACTTTTACTTATTTTTAATTCCCGACGTTTCGGGTGCTTTACAGCACCCATGGGCACAGGGGGGGGGGACCGAGATGTTTGACTTTCCAATGTCATAGTTAGTCCGGCTATCTTCAGTTTTTGAATATTAATTTTTGGTCCGATTTACGCAAAACGAGCTTATAGTATCATGAAGTCTTGCAGCGGTATGCTTAGGTTTGGGTTTAATTTTGTTAATTATAGGATCCTAAGCAGGTGGCAGCACCCATCCATCTTCTCTATTGAAATTTGGATGTTTTTTAATTTCAATAGCCTCGCGTATCATCCTTGGTAGGAATCGGTGTTCTTTTGCGAGAATTTGTGGTTTATCAAATCGAATGTAATGGTGGGGACGATCTTGGACATGTTCGCAGACTGCAGACTTCCCGGAGCGTCGGTGCTTCACGTCAGCTATATGTTCTTTCACGCGGGTTTTTATGGATCTTTTTGTTTGACCTATGTAAGAGAGACCACATTCACAATCTAACTTGTACACTCCTGCATCTTGTAGAGGGATATTACTCTTGACGGATGGTAAAAATTGACTAATCTTCTTCGGCGGCTTGTAGTATGTTTTAATGGAAGCTCGCTTCAAGATTTAGCCAACCTTGTCTGTGACTCCTCTGACATATGGTAGTACAGCAGGTACACGCTCGACTGTGGCCGGCTTCACTCGGTCACTGTGACGTAGGCGCGGGACCCGAAGCTTGTTGTCTTGCAATACTTGCTTGACGTGCTGAAGTTCGGCGGCCAGATGTTTTCTGTCACAGATCCCTCGTGCTCTCTGAAACAAAGATTTACCCACGGTAGCTAACTGTGAAGGATGATGGTGAGATTCACCATTTAAATATCGGTTGGTATGGGTCTTTTTCCTATACACAGTGTGACCAATTGTGTTATTAGGATTTCGAATGACTAAAACATCTAAGAAAGCTAAAGAATTATTTGCCTCTAACTCCATTGTGAATTGTATTTTATAGTTTATAGAGTTAAGGTGGTTTAAAAATGCAGTTATTTTGTCAGATGGTAAAATTGTGAAAGTGTCGTCTACGTACCGCTTGTAGAATCTTGGATTTACAGGAGCAGTAAGAAGGGCTTTCTCCTCGAAGTCCTCCATGAATATGTCGGCGACTATGGGAGATACAGGAGAGCCCATCGCCACACCACCTACTTACTTGTAGAACTCTTCCTCCCACAATAGATAGCCAGATGTGACGCAGTGTTTGAGTAATACTGCATATTCAGCAGGCATGTTATTATATTCTAGTTACAATTGATATGCAGTCTTCAATAGGTAGGTAAGTAAAAGTAATGAAATAAACGCGATAAAATCCGTAAATTTAGTTTTATTCAAAGCTTATATTTTGTTAAAAGGACATACGATAAACGCTCACGGTGATATTTGTAATTAACGCGACGCAAGAACTTTTTTGTACAATTTCAATGCCATTATAATATATTTTATAAAGTTGGTTCCATACAGGCGCTTCGTACTCCAATTGTGGCCTGACCAGAGATTTAAGTGGTGCTGTGTAATAGGAACTCTAAAATTACATTTATTGTTAGATCATTCTATGTAAAATTCTAGTTATAATCTAAATTATAATAAAATAAAATAAAGAAAACATACTTAAAAGCTACCAATTATTATTTTAGAAAAACTATAATAAATTGTTCGTTATTATTATCCATAATATCTACTTGAGATGAACATTCTCGGCATATAACAATCACATGTTCTAGATACATGTGTTTTCCATATTTGAATCAACTATACTTTACTCACACGGCACAGTAAGAGTAATCTAATCGATCCCCTTATTTCTGTTAGTGTCACTTCTCAAGCATCTCTTTTTAGAGAATAGCTGGGCTGTATATTTCTTATAAAATTATTGGCGTTATTCACAATCATTATCAAGAACTCATCACTGATGAAGTAGGAATAACATTCCGTAGGTGAGCTTGAAGCAAGAAGAGGTGGCAAAACTTTAGGGAATTGTTCTCTAATTATATTGACGAAACTAGTTCTCATTGAAACAGGAGGATTTGCACTCCAAACAGTCCCGTCTTTTACAGTTTACGTATTTCCTTGCTGGTCTAAAAATTGACGATATAATGACAAAGGAACGTCATCGTCATCGCTGTCACTAAGTTCAGCATCCGATTAAACACGTACAGAATGTGTGTCTTCAAAAACCTCATCTTCTGATTCCAACTCCTCTAGCATGCGAGAAATTCTCTAAGTCTTCGTAATTCATTGTCTACAACAAAAATACATTTTTCTTAAAACTAGGTATACTTTTATAATATAAAACATAAAAAGTAATAATAAAATAGAAAAACATGAAATATTTACCCCCGTTTCACTTTAATTGCACTGGATTCTTCTGGAACACAATCGGTCGCGCGTGGAATCTGAGACCACAAACACAAATAAGAAAGCACTTGTGCATGCGACGAATGTCACGGGGCCACTGAGGGGTGTGCTACCCAAAGTTGTTCAAAACGTCTATAAATCAATGGCACGCTACAGACTATAAACTATAAATTTCTAGCGCGCTATTAAATACGCTATGTTATAGCGCGCTATTTATAATAAAGCGTAAGGCCGGTAAGCGCGTTAAGTTTTACAGCACGTTATATCTCTTAGCACGTTACATTACATGTCGTTCATTGTATAGATCGCGTGCTATATAAGAAGATTATTTCGTAAAAAGTCGCATTTTAGACTAAAATAAAATAAAGTAAAGGCTGGTAAAAGGTGTAAAACACTTTTGTATCTATATTTTATTTACATTTAAAAACATTAGTTAGGCTTCTATTATTATATCTGTGTCCTTTGACCATTTATAAATATACAGTATACACTAACTAAACAACGTCTAACATTAAATTAGGTCGTGCGCGATGATTAGCGCGTTACTAGATCAAATTTTCATCAACAACATCATCATCAACCTCTCCCAACAGCGCTGCTGCTAGAACTAATTGCCGCTAGATATTATACTTGATAGCAACAAAGCGCCATAGCGCCATGGCGACTACTTACATAACACGCGCTATGTGTTATGAAGAGATAGCGATATGTGCTACCTCACCTTCCCGAGGATATCACGGAAGCGCAAGAGTCTATTGTTTATAGTTTTAGTAAATTGACTAAAATAAGTTCGTTGCGGACTCAGAGACCGCGCGCGACCGTTGGAAGGTTAACATGTTTTTTGTACTATCCATTTAAATAGTCCAGTAATAATTTTAGAATAGGCCAATCCGAAATATTATTTACTACAACTAAAATCAACCATTCCACACAACATTTTATCACCCCCTTTATCTTGTCTTGCATAGATGCACAACTTCTTAAAAATATGATCTCTTTAAGTCTATTTAATATTTCACTAAAGTTCACTTCCTTTTTTAGGGGTGTCTTGGCTTCCAAATGGTCCATTGTTGGTGTATCCATGGAATTTACATGGCGTTCAGGGGAGAATACTCTCCTGGCGCCTTGCCGCCGTGTTTTCTTGATCCGGAGGTTATGTTTAGGTTCAGATTCGCTATGTACTGTTGCCTCAGTTTTAACCACCTGGGCAATCGTAACCTGGCCATGTTCGCAGACTGAGCTTGCGGAGAGGTTATTTTCCTGTTCGAGGTGTGTGTTTCTGTTTTTTAAACTCTGCCATCAATTCCCTCCGCCTTTTCTCCCGTTGATATGCTGGACAGGTCCTGGCCAAGGGCATGTGATTACCTATACAATTAATACGCTTGTAGGTTACAATGATGTAACCTAACAATTCTCATGATTTTCGCCGCACTTAGGACATACCACTTAGTCAAATTTCGGGAACTTCGAAAGGAGTTTTTAAAAACTAAAATACATTTAAATTAATACGCCTCACCGATTTGGAGGTGGCTTTAATAATGAATCAATTTTAAAGAGCCTGTTCGTGCGCAGATATTCGACTCATCAACTAAGTACTATGAATCGTATATAAAATGCTGATGTGTTAGTTTTATTGCTTTGCCTAAATAATACAATATAATATATTTTAATATACTAGTCTAAAACGGAGGGATGGGGTGTATCCATAACTCCTCCCTCCCTAAGATCAAAATTATCGGTAATATCATTTTTAATGTTTTACGGTAATTTTGGTATAGTAAGGCATACATTTTTTTCTTAACAAGTATATTAAAACAATAAGAAACTTAAGGCTGAAAATTTTAAATTACATATCGCACTCTTAATACAATAGTGACCGAACTCAAAATTGGCTACTTTTGGGAATCCACGAAAATGTAATTGCATTTCAAATATTTTTTTTTCAATTTACTATAAAATGAATATTTCTAGTAGCTCGTTAACCGGAGTTCTATTGTTAAAATCTTTGAAATGTGTTCTTTACTATGACATAAAAAGTTTTTGTTTTTAATAATCAGTTATTCTGTAAATTAAGTTTGAAAACAGTCTTTCAAAGATAAGTCGTTGTTAAACAAAACAATCACACTTAATAATGACCGAATTCAAAATAAGTCAGTATTGTATTAATTTTTGTACGCTAAGATTGACCTAATGAGAAATACGTTTTTATTGTATTAAAATATGCGGTTGTAAAATCGACTCATTAAAACTTACGTCTGTATACTATTAAATTATTACATTCATATTATGATTTACCTGTTAATAATTTAAGGTAGGAATGAAATACTTTTGCATGTTTTATATATTATTTTTAATTATTTAAAATGCTCAGTTATTAAACATTGAATGGACTTACTGCCCATAACACAAAAAAGTTAATTAATACATTAATACTTATATAACTAAGGCTTTATAGTTATTTCAAAAAATGTACAACTGTGTAACGAAATGAGTATCAAAAACCTATCCTATCCATTATATTACAAATTAAATTATAAATATGAGATCAGGAATGAGAACTTTATCAGAAATACTTAATAAGAGACCTTTTAAAGGAACGAAAATATACATTTTACTTAATTATTTATAAGATTTATCTGTAATATTTAGTTGTGTAGCAGTTACTTTCTAATAAAGTACGCAATGTATGTAAATTGTAATAAAAACAAAACAATCTAAAATACAAAATAGTTGCTTTTGGATGTATCAAAAACAAATAGTCTTAGAGAAATTAACCTACATCACAAAATAGTTTCGTTAAGGCACACATTTGAGAAAAAAAGTTAAAGATAAAAAATTATTTAGCATGTAAAGTGACAGCTTTCCGAAAACTAAAACCATGGACTTGGCGTTGACCGGCGTTTTGAGCAACTTTTCCAACAAAACTTCTCTGGAATGAACTTAAATTCCCAAGAAAAGTTTTTTTGGAAATATTGGCTTGAATATGGGTATGTGTTTTAGGAAAACTACGTCTAATAAGTACTCTGTATTTTTATAATTAAATAAAGTTATGACAAATAACATTTTTAAAATAAATCTGTATAATATTTGGAAAAATACGGCGGCACCACCTTTTTTGAAATAAGAGTTTGAAAGTCTCTTTTCTCTCTCTGTCATCAAGCTCGAACTTTTTGCTATAAGCCTTCTCAAGGACTAAATTTTCAATTGATGGCAAGCTTTTACGCACATTATATCTTACGTTAACCTCTTTGTATTATTTATCTTTATATGAAGTTTTGTAGTAAAAATGTAAAGGTTTATCTTTTTGAAATCGAATTATTTTTATATCGTTCCAACATACTTGACTCTTTTCAGAATTTTTATTATAGCTGACACCCCATTGATTTTGTAGAGATTTTAAGTCGATGAAATCATCGTGAACTTTAAATTTACTTCCTTTTTTTTCGCATTTTGAATAAGCGTAACGTACTGTTGAGGAATGTAAATATTGTCAGCTCTCAAGTATTTTTTCTTTTCTTTTTCTATCAGGCTGTGTACATTATCGTTTTCATTTTGTGTGTCCTTTTATGAGAAATTTATGAGTTATTGTCTCAATGTTTTCAAAGTTAGCCAAGGCATACATATACAATGTAGCAATGAATTTATTTTTGTTTTGCCACAGCAATTGTCGGAATAAAATATAACATTGACGGATTTACTCGTATTCCTCTCATTAATTGCATTTAAGAATTTAAAAACACAAGTACCAATTTCGACAGAACCTTTTTGTCCTTGGGTCTCATCCCAAAAATAGCATTGTACGTCTGTATATGCCCTATTACTGTCTTCCTCAACTAAGTTTGTTTTCGCTAGCTCAGCAATTGTGAAATTATAACAATTTAATCAAAATAAAAAAATAAAAATAAATCTCGCATGTTTTTAAAACAACAATGACTTAATTCTAATCGTGTCATAAAATTATTCAACATTTTAATTTTATACTGTCCAAAAACGAAATAGGTCAATATTTCTATTGAATGTTTTGTACAATAACGACCTATCTTGAAATCAGTCAATATTCTGAAAAAATCTTTAAATGATACTCACCTCGATTTTTGTGCAACAACGACGTATCTCAAAATAAGCGAACGTTAGACACAACCTCCTCGTACGACTGCGGACGCAACAATGTATGCGTCGGTGTTGCATCCAAGAGGGGAAGCGAGGACCGTAGTGAAACAACGACACAAAAAAAGTTATCTCTTAAATCCGCAGAAATAAAGGTGTTTTTTTAAATGGCACATTGTAGAGCTCCGTTTACAAGGTCAGTTTTTGACCGTAACTAAAAACTGACAAATTTTGAATTTGGTCACTGTTGCACTAAGAGTGCGATATGTTAGAACACTGAAGTTAGAGTCTTTCTTTTTTGGAGGCACTTGAATCTGTGTAATAGATTTCACTGTGTTTTAAAGCATTTGACATATACTTCACTACGTCCAAGTTGACACCATTCATGTTAGTTACGCGTGTACATGTTACATTGGTAGTTGAACGTAATTGAGGTAAGTTGATGACTGGAACTGGTAGCGCTGCTTCGTATTCTGTGTAGACACGGGGGTGATGAATGTAAGTACCATGTATCTCCAGATCACAGGGCTCATCACCGGTTAGTATATAGGTTCCAAAAATGGGTTGCTTGCTGATCTCGTTATCGCAGTGTTTGGTCAGTGCCGTTTTTAGCTTTGTAAAAACAATCCAATTTTCTGCTTTAATTTGCTGTACCTTAACGTCTTCAATTATAATAGCGTGTTGCGTGCAACAAGTAAGGCTATTCTCAAATTTCATCAATTGTTCTATGCAGGTAAGTCCAGGGTAGAGGGCTCTATTTTCTTCGGTACACAGAAAATCATTACCGGCAGCAAGGGGGCGACAGGGTTTCGTAACTGGTAAGTATTTCGTCCCTTTCACCAGGAGGTAAGGATATGTTGGGAAGGTGGTAATTGTTTCGTTTACAGATTCGCGGAAAATAGGTACGGAATAAACCTTAAAATAATTGTAGGTATTATTATCAGTTAACGGAATCTCCATTATAAATGCTATCTAGTTTTTCTTAAGGTAAGATTTTACTCTTATGGTTTGTTCTAATTTTACCAAATTAGTTTTGGTTGGTGGGTACACTAAATTTTCGATATTGAATATTAGTTTTAAATGATCTAAGAGTTCTGTAGAATTTACAATAGATTGATGAAGTATAGATACTCTACTAAAAGCTAGGGGAGTCTCTATTTCATTTCATTTATCAAATATAGTTCGAAAATTGCTTATAAATAAATTAAATAAACCAAAAACATACGTAGAGAGAGTGTTTGGTCTGTGCCGTTTTTAGCTTTGTAAAAACGATCCAATTTTCTGCTTTAATTTGCTGTACCTTGACGTCTTCAATTATAATAGCGTGTTGCGTGCAACGAGTAAGGTTATTCTCAAATTTCATCAATTGTTCTATGCAGGTAAGTCCAGGGTAGAGGGCTCTATTTTCTTCGGCACACAGAAAATCATTACCGGCAGCAAGGGGGCGACAGGGTTTCATAACTAGTAAGTATTTCGTCCCTTTCACCAGGAGGTAAGGATATTTTGGGAAGGTGGTAATTGTTTCGTTTACAGCTTTGCGGAAAATAAGTACGGAATAAACCTTAAAATAATTGTAGGTATTATTATCAGATAACGGAATCTCCATTATAAATGCTATCTGGTTTTTCTTAAGGTAAGATTTTACTCTCATGGTTTGTTCTAATTTTACCAAATTAGTTTCGGTTGATGGGTACACTAAATTTTCGGTATTGAATATTAGTTTTAAATGATCTAAGAGTTCTGTAGAATTTACAATAGATTCATGAAGTATAGATCTCTACTAAAAGCTAGGGGAGTCTCTATTTAATTTAATTTATCAAATATAGTTCGAAAATTGCTTATAAATAAATTAAATAAACCAAAAACATACGTAGAGAAAACCCAGTTATTTTCTCTAGTCGTTAGATGATTTAGCATTGTCTCTACACTTTTTAGGCGTGCATCTAGCATAACGGAATTATTATTTAAGGTTTTAGTGGCATTAATAAAGCCGTCCAACATTTTAGAGACTAAGGTGAGTTTCCTAGACACGATAATTTGGTTGTGACGTAACTCCGAGGTAAGTTTATCATACTTTAAAGCATCTTCATGATCGAGGTGTCCCGTAATAATTTTTAGAACTGAACCTAATGGATTTAGGATCCCTCTCTTAAAACGTTACGGCATAAGATGTTGAAATTTTTGAACGATTTAATCGCGTATGTGATCTGCATGGGTTTTAACACTTATAATTTCGCGAGGGTATGGTTCTTTTACTCAATTAGTTTACTGAGTCTATGATATTTAGCATTAATTAGATTTAGGTCGTCATAAATATTTTCTAAATTTAAAATCTTTGTTATAGTCCAGTGGTCTGTTTGGGCATATGCTTGTCCTTGTTTTACTGGGTTCTCCTCAAGTGACTGCAGATGATGGGCCAGGATCGCATCGCAATCATCTGTGTGCACCACCTGTGGAGGGCGTTTGATATTTTTAATTGGGGCTTTAGACTTTCTTTCACCTACTTGTATTGGCACCATATTTCTTTCGGCTTTGCCTACTACTTTAGCCTTAATATATCGCGGTCTGTCCTTGCTTTTTCTTTTGTTGGTATCCTTTGCAAATATAGTCTTACCACACGGAAATGCTAACTCATCTTCACTGCCTCGCTTTTCCCTAATTTTTTCTTTAATCGCTACCATATTTTCTGCTAAATGTTTGTATAAGAATTTTGTTCGCTTTGCATGGTCTCTTACTAAGTGTTGTAAATACTACTTATTAATTTCTGTATTAAATGGGCTTCCCGTATCGGTGTGTCCGAAAACTACCTCGAAAAATGTAAACTCTGTTACCGAATGAATGATATTATTATATGCTAGTATGAAATACGTCATAACTGCTGCCGCATCAGTAGGTTTTCTTTCATAGTTTGCCAATCTATACATTTCTATAATCGTCGAGTGAAATCGTTCTATAAGCCCCATCGAGTTTGGGCTATTTGTGGTTCCGATGTGTTGTTTAAGGAATTCTTAAGCTTACATAAAAATAGTTCATTGTTAAATTCGGAGCCTGGGTCTGAACTTATCCTTTTCGGTATTCCTTAAAAAGGAAAGTACTTTATTAAAGCTCGGACTACTTCAGGGGTTTACTATTTGAAATTTCTTACGCTTGGCCTAATTTGCTGAACGTATCTATAAGGGTGAGATAATGCTTTCCTTCGATGTTAAACAGGTCTATAAATATTTCTTGAAACGGAGCATCTTGCGTTTGGGTTAATTGAAGAATAGGTTTAATTGGCTTCCTTTTTTTACAAGCAGTACAACTGTTTATTATTGCCCAAATAGTTTCTTGTAAATTATCCCAGTAGTAATTTCTGCGGATTCTGACTAGCGTCTCTTTAATGCCCCGGTGACATGTCTTTCCTTCGTGATATTTAACTAAAATCGCTGTTTGTTCTCTTTCATCTTCAACAAAAACTACTCGTTCCGTACATTCAAAAAATTCAACCATGTCTTTTTTGAACAGGTGTATAATAATATTGTTAAATTGTTTTCGATGTTCTTCCCGTTCAAAATATATAAAATATTTAATTTTAGGCCTAATATATTTCTTTAAAAATTCTTTAATTAATTCGGAATTATCAAATGGTAAAAATACTTCTAATACCTTTTGTTTCTTTCTAGAAATATCCTTAACCTGCCATTCATTTTTGAACCACGAAAATACTAATATTTGATTTGGCTTCGCATCGATAGCCTCATGTAATATTGGTATACCATTCGACTCTAATTCTACGGCTGAATGCACAGTTAGGGATTTACTAGATTCTGTAGGCGATCGGATTGGGTATTCGGAAACCTTTTCTGAACTACAAATCGATATTATCTCGGAAAGAGACATAGGGCTCGCGGAAACAGTGTTTGAGTCTGATATTATCACAGTGAACGTCGTGGCATAATGTCTTTTATTTTCAGCGTTTAGTTTTCAATTTCCTTAACAACGTCTTTTAAATGGTCCCTAAGCTTACACTCTTTGCTGTCGAAGTTAACGTCCATAGAATGACCTTCGTCGTCTGAATTTAGCGCATTAATTTTAATTCTGGATAGGGCATCGGCATTTGCATTCTGTTTTCCATTTTTATAAATAATCTCGTCGTCGTCGTCGTAATTTATAAGAAAACATTCATCAAAACAAATAAAGAACAAATACGCAATTTACTGTGGAATATATATATTTGCCTGTATCTACTGCGGGAAGTGCTCTGCGGAATTGTTCGGACTATTTTCAGTCATATAATTTCACCATCGCCCATCGCCACAAAACTCGCGATACCATCCATACCATCTGAATGACTGGCGGTCCACCACTATGCGATTCACTAGAAGTTTTCTTCTTCCCACAACTTCTTGTGGAATCTACTTCCACCAGAGATTTTTCCGGACTGATACGACTTAGGGACCTTCAAGAAAAGAGGCTACTCCTTATTAAGAGGCGACAACGCATCTGCAATTCCCCTGATGTTGCAGTTGTTCATGGGCGGCGTTTGTCACTTACCATCAGATGAGCCGTATGATTGTTTGCCGCCTCTCCTATAAACGAAAACCTTTCTTACTTACTTACTTATCTTCACGCACAATCCCTAACGGGGTAGCCAGAGAGAACAGATCGCCAAGTGTCACGATCCTTACATACCTCTTTCGCTTCTTTCAGGTTCATTAACTTCTTCATACATGCACGTCTAGGTATCCGAGTACTCTTGACCCTCCCCTCTTCGAGCAATTTGCTCACATGGTCTTCAAAAGTTAGCCTCGGTCTACCTCGACACCTTTTAATATTTACTTTCGCTCTATATATTTTCTTCACCATTCGGTCTTCACTCATTCGTTCAACGTGCCCAAACCATTGGAGTACGCCCCTATCAATTTTTGTGATAAGGTCATCTTTCAATCCTGCCATATTGCGAATCTCTTCGTTTCGCTTTCGGTCGGCTATGGTAACGCCACACATTTTACGAAGAGATCGCATCTCCACTGCATTCAACTTGCTTTTATGCTTCTTCTGGCATACCCAGGTTTCGCTGCCATATAACAAAGTCGGTACCAACACTGCGTTATGTATTGAAATAATACTAGTTTTTACGGAATTTATCGCGTATATTTAACATTTTAATTACCCGACGTTTCGAACGCTTTACAGCACTCATGGTCACGGGCAGGACTGAGATGTTCAACGTCCATATGTCATAGTTAACCGCGGTTACCATAGATTAAAATTTAACTTTTGTTCCGATCTATGCAGTATGAACTTATGGTATCTTGAAGTCTTGCAGTTGTATGCTTGGGTTGGGATTTAATTTTATTTATTATAGGATCCCAAGCAGATGGTAGCACCCAGCCATCTTCTCTATTGAAATTAGGATGTTTTTTGATTTCAATAGCCTCGCGAATCATCCTTGGAAGGAATCGGTGTTCTTTAGCGAGGATCTGCGGTCTATCAAATCTGATGTAGTGACGGGGGCGATCCTGTACGTGTTCACAGACTGCAGACTGCGTTATGTACTGCAAGGCGTGCACTCTTCACCACGCCTTGCCTTTTTACTAATGCATTCAGGGCACCATTGACTTTGTTTCCGGCAGCGACACGCCTATCCACATCTAAATCACATCTTCCAGGTGTACAGGAGCCTTCCATGGTGAATGTGACTCCTGAACAACATTGCCCTTTAATAACTTGTCTACTTGCCTATTTATCTCGTCTACTTGCATTGGTGCCTGTCGATTAGGTCTGACGTAAATTTGGTCTTCATTTTTTGTGCGTATTTTAAGTTTAATTTTATTAGCGAAAGTCAGTGGTAGTTTGTCGCAGTAAAATATGTCTTTAAATTCTTGGCATAGTCTAAAAATTTTGTCGCGTCCCTCATCGTTAGTGTGATTTAATCTGTAGTTCATAAAAGATAGCTTGATCTCTGCGACAGCTGTCAGTAAAATCACGCCTATGAAGTCCTGAATTTTTTAGTAGTACAGACAGCACCTGTCAATGTCATACTTTTTGGGCATGCCGACCTATATCGGCATGCTCATAAAGTATGACATTGACAGGTACTGTCTGTACTACTAAAAAATTCAGGACTTAATTTTACTGACAGCTGTCGCAGAGATCAAGCTATCTTTTATGAACTATAGGGCCGTTATTCAATGTGCGATTAGGGATGGAAACGATACATCAATTCTTTCAAACATCAATGTATCGTTCATAAACAGGGTTATTCATGAACGATGTTTTATGAATGATGTTTTAGCTTGCCGTTAAAGGTTACTTAATAACCAACTATTCGAAGGTATAAAATTCCGTATGTTAGAAGTTGCGAACGATGATTATCACGAATTTTATGTTGCCGAAAAATAAATATTCGAAAAAAATATGTCAAAGTTAGATAACGTCTAAATGTTTAAAGTTGGAGGTTTACGAGTATTTAGTAGAAATAACTCAATCACGAAAATTTTAATTACGAATCAAAAAAACAAGCGAATGGTCTTTCAGCCGAATATATTTAATATACTTGAACTTTAGAAGTGCAATTGTCTACAATTGGTAATTCCATTTTCGATGTAAAATTTTAGTTATTTTTATTGTAATAATTAACAAACTTACAAAAGTGTTCGTCAATGTTTTGTACAAATTATGGAGACCAGTCTTCTTTAGTACGATCATGCGTACATTAACGCTTAAACAAATTCTACAAACTCCACTTGAGGCCATCCTGTTTCTTATAGCTTTAATATAATTGAGTTCTCTTTTTCATCGATAAACTGGAGTGAACTGGAGTTTTCAAATGTCAGGTTCACAGAGTACTTTCTAATATACGTCAGGTTAAACCGGTCCATAGATAAATATTAAATAAATATGTAGAACCGGTCTATAACGAGCATCAAAAATTGAAAATGACATTCGGTTTTTTAAATAAATCTAAGGCAAAGGCATCAATTTGCTTCTGCCTATAGTCCAGTGGCAGTACGGAATCCCTCCAAAATTTTGAAAATTTCAATTTCTTATAAGTATGTACATGTTCACAATGTGATCATGCACATAAATTTAAACTTATAATAATTTTAATTTAGGTATACTTAATGAAATAAAATACAGAAATATTTGTTAACTTTTTTATTTTTATAAATTTTTGTTTAAAATTAACAAGCGCTTTTTTTGATATTGGCGGCAAATTCTTCCCTTCTAGGCGCAAGACATCAGTCCCTTTTAAAATTTTATTGATTCCATTACACCAGTTGTAAACTGCGAGTCTGATTGTTAAGTCTAGAAAATATTCTAAAGATTGGCAAGATAAGAAGTCAAATGAATAATTGGATAGAATTTTTTCTTTAATACTTTTACTAATATTATCCTTTTGCGGATTTAGCTCCAAATATTCACTTGACTCCTTAAAACTTAAGCCTAAAATCCTCACTGTATGTTCAGCAGGATGTCATTTTTTTTTCTTTATTGCCTCATATTCCCTCATTGAAATCCATGTATGCATTTTTTCTTCATTTTCAACCGTTAAAATTTGCCTTGTAGAGGCTGCAGTTATTAGTTTTTCTTAAAACTTTTCTAATGACCCATCCTGCCGTATATGCCTGAGAATATACATTCAGTCGTTCTTGACGAGCATCCATTTGAATATTTTCTGGCCGACAATTAAAATTAATATTGCTTGTCTCTAAAGTCTTTTTGACTGCAACCCCTGATAGATTTTGAAATAATTTTTTTAATTTTAGCAAAGGGACTGCTTCATCATCCTCGCAGTTAAATGTGGGGTTGTTGAACTTTATAAATCCAGTTATTAATAATGTTTTAAAAGTGTTTGCAAAGGTGTAACAATCTGGATCATTATTCCTTAAGTTATATGCGCGCACTTGACCAAAGAAATTTTCAATGGGATCTGTGTTGAAATATCGTGTGCACATTTTTTTATTAAAGAAATGCCACAGCCTTTGCAAACTCTTTATAGTTACGATTTTTAATCGAAGGAACTGATGATTTTTTGCCACTAAGGTCTACATATTTCATGTCCTTTAATTTTTTAATAGCGTAATGCCAAAATTCGTGATGTTCTGATGTTGCAGTAACAGCTTTTCTTAAAATTTTCCCCTTTTGGATTTTGTTGCTTGTGCTTGCACCATTCACTGAATCAAACAACTTATCAAAAAAGAGAACAGTTGATGCAGTGTTCCTCAATGTTTGGCTCACCTCATTTCCATGAACATCTCGAGCTAAAAAATTTAATTTAAACTTATTAATAATTAGAATATACCTAATTTCGAACTAAAATAATTTATATTTCAAACACTTTAAACTTACAAAAATTTGCAGCAAAATTCAATGCTTGTGCTACTTTGTAGCTGAGAACTCTTACACAGTTTTTAACCTGAAACAAAATAAATTTATTTAAGAAATAAACAATAAGTTAGAAAAGTTCGTAAAGTAGTTTCAACTGTCACATGTAAGTTGTAAGATAAAAGTCATAAAATAAAATACAACTTAGATAAATTGAGAATTGTAGTTGAATATTCAATTAATAGTTTAATAGTTTAATTACTTCACATCAGTTTGTAAACAACCTACTGATGTGATGTACTTGGCAGATTGGCATTTGCATTCTATTCCTTACCAAGATGTGTCTTTGGTTTTTCCCTCTGTGTTGATTTGTGTATTTATATTTGGAATACACAAAATAGTTTACTATCATACATAAGAGAAAAAATACTTGGTAGTCATGCTGCAGTTATATTAGTAGTATAGTTTAGCACGAATGGCTCGGCTCGACCGGGGAAGGACCACGCTCTCACGGAATACCAGCATAAATTGTAACTTAATGCTGCTGTATTTCATATGGTGGGTGTGGAATTTTAATCAAGGATAGATGTAGATGTCCATGGGCTACAGCAACCACTTACCATCAGATGGACTGTGTGCTCGCTTGTCACCCTATCTTATAAAAAAAATACTCGCATTGACATTGAGTATAGTACAGCACTATAGTACAGACAAGATCCACTTTATCTGGAATTAATATAATAATATAAATAAAAATTCGCCAATTAGTGGCGGGGTTAGAGAATCCACTACCCCACTCAATGTGAAAATTGATAAAATCCCCATATGGGACTGGCAACAGTTGAAAACTGTTTACTTACAACTAATAAGTATAAAAAATGCAGTTACCAACCTGTCTAAGCCAAACGTGGCAATAATAGTAAATACTCCCTAAGCAAACGTTCAGCAGTGTAGGCTGTAATGATGATGATGTTGAATATAATTACCACCAATGATATTTAGCAACTATTAAATAGCTCCCATATTGATATTATTTGTTCAATAATTTTTAATATTTTTTATATCTTCGGCAAAAGCGATGCCTTGCACAATTTTAATAACTGTGATTTCAGAAATTTCTATGTCAGATGCTGTTATAATTTTATTTATGCGCGGTAATTTGTTTAAAAACCTTAAAACAACGAATCGTAAATACTTATTCCAATTAGAAAATTTTAAGCTTAACGAGATAAATGGGTGTTCTTCCATGTCACTGACTCCAAGCGACACAGTCTTTTCTTTTGGTAAACTAATATGAGTTGATGCGACCCTTTGTACAGGCCATTCTTTACACGGCAAGGAAACCCACGAAGGCCCATGTAACCAAAGGTCACAATTTAAAATTTGTGAGGGTAACGGTCCACGTGAAATACGATCTGCAGGATTTTCCGAGCCGGCGATGTGGTAAAAGTTATCCGGTAATAAATAGGACTGTATTTGCGAAATACGGTTAGCAACAAAGGTGTTCAACTTATGCGGTGAAGAACACGCCCAACAGAGCGCGACTACCGAATCTGAAAACGCATAAATGTTGTCGATCGGATGCCTCAACGACAACGATTCGTAAACGGTGCGCACTAACTTAGCGAGCAAAACCAAGGCACACAACTCTAGCCTGGCTAAAGTTATAACCTTTAATGGGGACACCCGAGATTTAGAACATAGGAGCGTTATAATTGGAGGATTATTTCCGTTAACAACATGCTAATAGATGACACACCCTTAAGCCTTTTCACTAGCGTCAGCGAAGGCGACGCTAGTGAAAGGCTAGCGACACATGGGATTTTTCATTTACGCCGATATGACGTGGAATCTGTAAATGTGAGATTAAAAGGTAACTCTGATATATATCGCTGCCATGTATTGACAATATTAGTGGATGGGGTCTCATCCCAGTTAAGTTTAAGAACCCACAAGGCTTTAATTAATAATTTGGCGTAAAGTATTACTGGACCGACAAGTCCTAGAACATCGTACAAGCGAGCGGTTGCGGAGAGGATAGCGCGTTTGGTACAAGTGACCGGTGGCGGCGAAACAAGAAAGGAAAACTTATTGGTAGCGGGATACCAACGAAGGCCTAAAATTTTTAAAATGTCATTATCATCAAATGATACCGAGTCTTGTTGACGATGTGCCGCTGGTATATGTTGTAAAAGCTCCTTGCAGTTACTTGTCCACTTAACCAAATCGAATCCACCTCGGTGAAACATTTGGATAAGTTGAGTGGCGGTGTTGACTGCGTTGTTGACGCAAGGCGCGGAGGAAACGAGGTCATCCATATAAATATCCCTTTCTACTACAGAAGCAGCAAGGGGATAGGACTCCCTTTCGTCAGCGGCTAACTGACGTAAAGTGCGAAGTGCGAGGAAAGGGAAGAGCGTAATCCGAATGTGACGCGATTAAATTCATATGTTTGTATAGTTTCTTCTGTAGAAAACCGATATAAAATACGTTGAAAAGCGCGATGGGATTTTTGGACTTCGATACACAAGTATATTTGCCTAACATCTGCAAAGAAAGCGATGCGATAAACTCTAACGTTTAATAAAATATTAAAAATGTCTGTTTGTAAATTTTGTCCCGTGTGCAAAATGTCATTCAAAGAAATATCGTTATCCGACTTAGCACTAGCGTCTAAAACGATGCGCAACTTCGTTGTACTTTTATCATTCCGCACGACAGGGTGATGCGGCAAATAAAAAACAAGGCTGTATACAATCATTATCAGAAACAGCGGATAAAATACCCTTATTAATGTATTCCCGTATAACAACATTGTATTGATCGCGAAGAGCGGGATATTTGTTAAAGCGTTTTTCTAAAAGTAAGAGGCGTTTTTTTGCGTTCATTAAAGAGTCACCCAATATGTCGGGCCTTTTCTTAAATGGCAGGGCGACCACATACCGTCCGTCGTTTTGGCGGTAAGTAGTAGAAGTATAAATGTCTTCACATTCCTTCTCATCACGGCTCAAATATATTTTTTGCCGAAGTTCTTCAATTTTCCAAAAATTTTCCATTATATCATTAAGACAATTTTGATTTAAATTTCTATCGTAAGAACAGGAAACAAATGAACGCGGATAATGATGTGATATAGCGACTTCAGCATCACCCATAATAATATATTCGAGTGATGTTTCTATGTATTAACCCCCAATAAAATATCTATAGACTCAGGTTGATAAAACTGATCATCTGCTAAGCGTATTTTATCTAAATAGCGAATTTTTGAAACATCTACTACCGAATCTGGCAACTGACCCGTGATGATCGGAACAACTAATGATTCAATATAATAAAATTTGTTATCATTAAAACGAGACGTGAACTGCAGTGAAGTGACACCTAAAATCTTTTGGGACACACCACCGATCCCGTGTACTTCGGTAAAACGATTTTTATTCGAAACGGAAAGAAATAAGCGTTTGCAACAATCCTTCGTAATATAGTCGCTTTGGGATCCGGGGTCAACTAAACACCGAATAAAATGTTCATTATCGTACTTATCTACGACCTTTATTTTTGCAGTCCCCAATAAAGTAGTATAGCGCGGGAGAGTACTATAATCGCGAGAAATATTACATGAAGAGGTAAGTGTTTTTTCATCTTCCGCCGTATTCGAATTGTGAGCGACAGAAGAATTAACCTTATTATCGTTAACTGCGCGGTAGTTAATCGAATGCGAGCTGCATGCATTAGCGTCTGCACAACCTCTGAGTGCAACGTATTGCTACTACGAAAAGCAGTCTTAGAACCATTCTGATGCGGGTCAGAATGAATTAGATAATGGTGGCGCCGCGCGCAGTATATACACTTACGCTTCGATTTACAAAAAGAAGTCGAGTGTTTATTACTTAAACAATTAATACAACAATTGTTTTGTTTAATAATATCGTAACGTTGTTGTGTATTTAATTTTAAAAAAGCGTGGACAAACATACAAGTGTTCATGATCATTTGATTTACAAAAGATACATGAATGCGAAGGATCTGTATTAATAAATGTTTTACTAAATTTATTTGAAAGTGATTTGTTTCGATTATTATTGGATGTAGATAAAGTATGCGAATTATTAAATGTATGGCATATAGCCCTATTCTGTTCGTATAAAAATTGTACTAAAGAGGCGTAGTTTGGTATGCTAATTGTGCGACAAGACATTTCAAATGACTTAACAGTGTCATGATCTAATTTTCTAAGTGCAATATTTAAAAACAAAAAATCAGCTAAGTCCTCAATTTTTAATTGCTTTAGAGCATTAATTGAAGCATCAAATTTGTCCATAAATTTATGATAACCTCCTGTTATGTTTGCGTTCACCTGTGTTAAATCCAATAGTTGGTTAATATACGTAGATGCGAGTGTGCGTTCGTCATTATATCTTCCTAAAAGCGCATTCCAAATAATGGAATAATTTTCTACGGTAGGGGCTAACCCGGCACAAACTGATAACGCCCTGTCACTCAATTTGTTAACCATATAATAAACACGTTCGGCATCAGTTAATTGTAAATTGTCGTGAATTAATGTCTTAAATTGTTGATAAAACATGGACCACTGGCGTATGTCTCCGTTAAATGACATTAATTCAATTGGCGGAAGTGAAGTTTTTAATTTAGTAGGAAATCTATTTTCTAACGTAACAGTGGAAGGCGATGTGGATATTTTCGTAATTTGGCACTTAATACGACTATATAAATCTTCAAATGAGTTCCAAGCCTCGTAATCAACGTCTGCATTAGGGTTTAATTTTAAATGTTTAGTATTATAGTTATCTAGAACTTCTTGAAACTCACTACGTAATTGTTCTATATTCGAAGCGATGCTAAGAAATAAATTCTGCTCGTCCAAGGAATTAAATGCGCCCTTTGAGGTCTCGTAAATTTTTTGTAATCGTTCGTAAAAATAATTACGTTTAGCGATAATAATTTTTAAACTAACTTCTTCATCCGAAACAAGAGAAAAGTTTAGATTCTTTGCTTCTTGTCGTCATTTTCAACAAACAAATGCGGACTAAAATTATTGCGATAAGTGACGGTGGAATTAGTTAACTGGGGAACGAAACAATCTCGCGTTACTAGTAAGATGGCGGTTAATCAATAAGAAAAATATCATTAATGGAATAATGAAGCGGTGTGGTATGCGTTACAAAGGTATTATAATACGTGTAATAAGCGATGCGGGACAAATATAATTGTAGTTAGTATAATTAAAACTACAATTTATTATGATTTAATAATATATACGTATATAATTTTTTGTAATATATAAAAAAAATTAATTTACTTCTCCGGGCCGAAAGGTTAATTTAATCCGGCTCGAAGGACCAAAAAATATTTGGTGGGTTTGGCGTTTTGGTTTTAACGACCAAACTGCTGGTTCAAATGTATTAAACGTGCGGCTATTAATTTAAATAGAGTAGTTGACTGTATATGAGCGCGGTGCGAGCGGTGAATGGAATTTAATTTATTCGTGATACTGCAAATGCCCTAAATTCGGGATATAGGAAGGACGTGTGAGACGGTTGGAGTTTAAAATAAGGCAACAACCAGTCATAAAAAAAATTATATATTGGTAAAAGAAAAGGTCGTGGGCGTGGTTCCGATAATTTAAAAAAAAGTGCCCGTCTGGCTTCACTGGCAGGGTCAGGTACTCCCCTATGTGGCCGCGAGGTGGTCGAGCAGGGCCGGGGGGTTGGACTGTTCACGGGGAGCGCCGTGGGCAGCTGGCTGTGGCGGTGGCGGCGTCGAGGGGAGGCCTAGGCCCTCTTAAGAAGGACGACCGCCACGGTTGTAGTCGTAAAATTGCACCCTGGAAACAACGTCGTCCACATTTAGGTCCAGGTAATAAAATGCCGCCGATTATGAACCCCCGGTATATCGCAGGCTAGCAGTAGATGGGAGCACAGAGAGTAGCTGGCGGGTGTTCATAATCAGAACGGAGTTACAAGGCGGAATGGAAGGCAAGCGTCATAGCGGTGAGGCGCAAATTAAAATACATATGAATTAAAATTACGGCAAGTGTAAAATACTGTTTAAATGTACCAGGATAACTAATTTAGGCTGTGCATTGGTTGAAACATGATGGTGACTTGCGATATTTGATCGCGGTGCGAAATGTATGAGACGCCATTTTGTAACGGTACTTTTGCCAACGCGCACAGCGGCTACATACATTACTTACATGCAAATAACACTAATAACGTGGCAATTAAATAGCTAAAAGCAAACAGCCTGGCGTGATCAAATTACACTACCTATAAAACACTTTCACTACTTAAAACTAGGTAACGTTTCAACACTTACCCTTACGGGGTGCAAGACGATACGGAGGTCTCGGTGACGAGAATTAACGAAAAAACTATACGGCCACAGTGCCGGAATTATTATATTATTTTAAACTTTTTCCAAAATGGGATTAAAATTTGCAAGCGCGTACGAGGACACAAAGCAGAGCTTGTGAACGCGGCTGCAGTGGTAGTGTGCGCCTCCCAGGGCGCTCGGGCGGAGAATGACCGGGAGCGCGACGCCGTGGAATGATACCGGCCGGGTAAAACTCTGACGCGAGAGTTGCAAAGCGCATAGAGTAACGAAGCGTCAGAGTGTTTGTTCGAAATACAATATTTTAATATTTGATTTATTATTTAATTCGTTCTTTTAGTTTACTGATTTGTTTTATTAATAGGATACCTAAGTTAATTATAGAATTATTTTTGTTAATAACTTTTATTTTATTTTTATTTAGTTTATTAAATGTTTATTTAATTTTAATAAACCGTTTAATTATAATTATGCATACATGTACGTGCAACGTTACAGTACCCCCGCGCGCTACATAAGGATTTTATTATTCTTAATTAATAAAATCCGCTCTAAATTGTTATGTATTCGCATTATCCTTTTATACAACATCTCTCATACTTCACGCGATTATATCAGCGTCAACGAACATCAATAGGGTAGTTGACGCATCCTGTCATTTGGCAAGGTGTTCCAGCATCGGTTAGACTGGAAGACCCATACGAATACCTAGAGCTAAAGATGTAAAAGTGTGACCAGGGTAAAACGAGCACCATGTATATATATAAATATAACGCTAGTGTATTCCTAAGTAACAAGCAGAACACATGCAACTTAATTAAGTGTACTTGTAGGTGTAACATGGAGATCTTGTGATATTGCAGTGATGGTTGCTAGCCCATCTCCCACAACACACTACTACCCTATCCCTTCGTCGACTTTTACGACACACACAGGAAGAAATGGGGTGGTGCTATTCTAACCCGACACCACACGGGGAAGTACCACTTTAAAAAAAGTTTATACATATATGACTAAGTATTGTGTCCTGTTAATTTCAAATCCTTGATGTGCCAGGTGCCAATATCTTTCCCAGACATGTCAGCCAGGATGTAAACTAGGGGTGACTTTTTACCGATGACGCGACATTTAATAAATTTTGGCGCAAGTTTTTTACTAAAGAACTTATCCTTATCACTTAAAACATATGCGCGTTTCATTACAGTGTCACCAATGTTAAATTCCATAGGCTTGCGCCGAAGGTTATAGTGGGTTGAGTTTTTAGCATGAGCATGCCATAATTTGGCCTTTACAGTATCGAAAACTTCCTTAAGATCCCTCGCCGCCTCACTCACCGAATTGTTGAGGGCGAACTGAACCTTCGGAATATATGTATCCCAACTGCGATGATCGTTGTCCACGAAAGTTGAGATACACGTGATAATTGAACGATTATGTCGTTCTACCAAATTAATTTTAGGGGTTTACTTTGGCGTGAAGAACACGTTAGGGACCTTATAACGATGGAAAAGTGACTCAGTGACCTTCGAAATAAACTGGCCGCCATTGTCCAAAAATATGGTCTGAGGGACACCATGGACGAGGAAAACAGACTCTTCCAGTAACTTCGTGACTGTAGTGGCAGTAGCACTTCTTAATGGGAAAATTAGGCAATATTTCGAGAAGCAGCATGTGACTACGAAGATATAAGTGTTCTGCTTCCTAGTGACAGGCAAGGGGCCCATCAAATCAATTGAAATCATTTGAAATGGCCTAGAACACTGCTTCGGGCGGCCCATTGCTCCCAAGGTTTGGTGATTTTGAGCCTTGTAAGACAAGCACTTCTCGCAGGAGGCAACGAACTTCACCACGTCCTGGTGCATACCAGGCCAAAAGTAGCGCAAGGCAATACGATGGTATGTTTTAAAAACGCCGAGATGTCCAGCCGTGGGTTCCGCATGATTCTCGTTGATCACCTGCTCGCGTAGCTCAAAAGGTACAACCTCCTTCCATAAGAACTCGGATGAAAGTGAGTGATTATTCTTGGCACGCCTGAATAACTTGCTATCCTTGATAATGAAATTCGGGAAAGTTTGCGGCTTAGAAAGGCAAGAATTATAAATATTTTTGTACCAAGAATCCGATGTCACCATGTTCGAACCGGAAGTACTAATCGCCGAGACGGGAAGAGCTCTAGAGAGGGCATCGGGGATCACATTGTCCACACCCTTACGATGCTTGAATTCTAAATGAAATGAGGACAATCTTACACCCCAGCGAGCTAATCTACCGGTAGGGTTCCTGAGAGACAGAAACCATTTTAACGCACTGTGATCAGTATAGACAGTGAATGGCCTACCGTTCTCCAAGTAACACCTCCAGTGCTCCAGGGCGATGACGACAGCTAATGTCTCACGCTCCGTTATACTGTAGTTCCTCTCTGCTGCTGACAACGACTTGCTCATATAAGCAACGGGGTGCTCCTTACCATCTATAGTCTGCGTCAGCATCGCACCCACGCCGTAATTGCTGGCATCGGTGTGTACTTCGAATGGCTTATCGTAGTCAGGGCAGGAAAGAACAGGAGCGGAAACTAAACACTCCTTAAGTTTCTTGAAGGCAGCATCAGCTTCGGCAGACCAGGCAAAAGGTGGTCCACCCTTCTTACTCGAAGTTAACTTGTTTAAGGGGCCTGCAATGGTACTAAAATTGGGGACGAAACGACGATACCAAGTAGCAGTCCCGAGGAAGCGCTTAACGTCCTTACGACATGTAGGTGTCGGGTAATTGAGGATTGCTTCCACCTTCTCAGGATCGGTACGTAAACCACTACTATCAACGACGTAACCCAGGTATTTGAGCTGACTGCGGAAGAGTTGACATTTCTCTAGGTTTACTGTGAGGTTGGCCTGTTTCAGCTTATTAAGAACCCGAAGTAACAGGGAAACATGGGAATTGAAGTCGTTTGAGACGATAATAATGTCGTCTAGGTATGCAAAGACTTTGTGGTCAAATTCCCTAAATAACAGATCAACCAACCTTTGCTGTGTAGCCGGGGCGTTAGTTAAACCAAAAGCAGTGCGCTTAAAACGATAGGTACCGCGATTAGGCACATAAAAAGCAGTCTTGTCCCGGTCCTCCTGTGCTATAGGTATCTGCCAAAAGGCTTTGGATAAATCGATACTAGATAAGTAGCGAGCATCGCGAAGATTATCCAAGATCTCGGAAATGTAGGGTAGACTATAGGCGTCGCGCTTAGTGATGGAATTGAGCTTGCGGCTGTCGAGGCAAAACCGAGGCTGACCGTTTTTCTTCGTAACAATGAGAACTGGTGATGACCAAGCACTTTCGCACTGCTCAATTACGTCCAGAGCCAGCATCTCGTCGACCTGCTCGGCAAGGATCCGCTGCTTCTCTGGAGACAACCTATAGTACCTTTGACGAACTGGCTCAGCATCTCCCGTATCAATACGGTGAGTGACCAAACTCGTCTCGCCCAAACCCCGACGTTCGGCGGAAATGTCGCTAAATTGAGAAATGATGTCATCCGCCACTGATCTCTCCGAAACAGTTAAGTGGTCATACGCTTGTATGAAAGTGGTAGAATCGGTACTAAGGCTAGCATTCAATACTGCGGCATTAGAAAATGTAATGCTTGAGAAATGTCTAGGAAAAATGTTAAACTCGCGCCAAGAATCGATCCCCAACACGAGATCAATATTGATGTCTGGCACAACAAATGACTTAATTATATGGTACTCGTTCTCAAAGTTTATAGGGAGAAACATATAGCCAATGCTGGTCATAGATTGACCCCCAGCAGCCGTGACTGTAATTAAGTTGTCCCTATGCAGCTGTAAACCCCGTTCCTCTAGCTTCCTATAAGCTTTATCACCTAAAATGGACACAGCTGAGCCTGAATCTAAGAGGCCAAATAGCTTAAAATCATTGATTTGTACACAAGCGTAAGGTCTAGGATCATGCAATGGTTTGTCCAGCAGAATTGTATCAACTTTATAAGAATTGAAGAAAACATTAACAGTGTTAAGCCAGCTCTGCCAATCCTCTTGGTCAAACTTGGGTGGCAGGACTTCAGTACAATTCTGCTGGTCTATCAGTTTTTTGAAGTGCTCGGTTTATCCTTGCCACACTTCGGACAGTCTGGTGACTTGACGCCTTCCTGGCCACAAACAAAACAAAATATTCTATCCCTATTTGCTTTGCATTGACGAAGGTTGTGGGTGTTATTACGACACCTAGGACAATAAGGAGACTTTTGGTACTGCTGTTGCATCGCATGCACATAATTATTATTTTTAGTATAAGTTTTATTACCTGTATTGTAATTATTGTTGCTTCTATTGTAAAAGTTATTGTAAGGTCTTTTATTGAAACTTTGGCCGCTGCCTTGATTAAACCTACTTGCAGACTGACCAGCGTAAGCAAACTCTGGCGCCAGTGTTCCTGAAGAGACCTTCGGAGGTTCGTGGAATCCCACTAGGCGAGCCTGAATGTTCTCGTAATTACGACAGAGCGAACGCAAGGTGTCGAGGTCTGAGATCTTCGGGACAGAAGCTAAGGTGCTGGCGTAGCATGGGCGGATGTTATGTAAAATGATCTCAAGTTTGTCTTCGTTAGACAGGCTCTTGGACAAACGTGAGAATAGCCCAGTCATAATAGAAATGTAAATAGTTATATTTTCAGACTCGCCCTGAGTTCTGGCCCGAATCTCCGACAAGAGTCTGTAATCATAATCGGCCTGGTCGAAATCTTCTCTAAGAAGGGAAACTAACTCGTCCCAATTAGATACCTGGTCCCGAATGGCACGATACCAATGCAAGGCATCGCCGGTAAAAATCTCAGCGCAGTAAGACAGCAGTTTTTCCCCCCGGTATATTCCTCGACTGGCTGTATTCATTGATGCGCTGGATAAATGCACGAACGCAAGATTTGCCGTCGAACTTAAACTTAGTGAACTCACTAGCCACGCCGCGCTCACACGTTACGTTAACGTTGAGAGGTAAAGCAGCAGTAGACTGAGGGTCTCTAGATGCCAGAGAAGGGGTGGAATCAGTAGCAGTAATAGCATTATAGCGTTCCAAAAGTTGCCTGTATTCCGAAACACACGTATCCACCACCCCTTGCTGGGTCGTGCTATCACAAACTATACGGTTGAGTCGATGATGGAGGTGGTTAATGAGGTTGCGAGCACGAAGCAACGCATTCCCATCGCTAGGCGCCTCGATATATGCTCTTAGCTTAATTAAAGCATCGCTGACTCCCTTTAAATCATCGCCGACAGACAAAACGCTCTCGAGAATGTCCTCCGAAGGAAAGAGTGGACCTAATTTAGCAATCTGCTCGCGTAATTCTCTGACTGTGTCAGCCGGGGTGGCACCTCTAATGGCAACTTCGTATTCTAACTCCGACTTTTGCAACGATAGGAATTTAACCGAGTGCGCCATTATAACACGCGTATAACCGCAAAGAGGTAAGTGTTGAGTCGTTACTGACTTAATCTACTCCGTTCCGTTACAATTATAATATCAGGTACTAAGAACGTTCTGGTTGACTAAAACGATTGGCGTATAAAAGAAGCAGTAAAAAAAATAAAGCAACTGCCACCAAAATAAAAGAAGCAGCGCAACAAAAAATTAAAATACGCAACTAATGTGTACTCGAACAATTAAATAAAACAACAACAAGATAATAATAATATGCCTAAGAATTAAAATAAAAAACAATTGATTGAATAATTTAAAATACTACCAACGCATGCGTGACTCAACTGAACTAGAGTTCTGCAGCAACAATAGGGAATAGTTACAATTCATAAAATTTCAGTAATAATAATATCACAGAAAAAAAAACCACGAGAAAAAAAACCTACTGCAGAATAGAATAGTAATACCTCGGAACAATATTAAATTTACTCTATCACAGATTACACAGTGACCACTCTGCACGCTAACTACTCTGTACAATGATAGAACGTAAACAACATAGGGTAGTGCACGGCATAGAGTGATTACGAAAAGTTATTCGAAACTAAACAAATTCTTAGTTAGGGATTAAAGTTTATGATCTCTCAAATAATACAAGTAAATAAATAAATCAATTGAAATTCAATAAAATTCCTAAAACAAACACAATAATGAAATTCGTACACATTAGTTGCTGCAACCAAAAAACAAAAAAACAAAAACGTTTCACAAACACAAAACGACACAAACACCAACTACTCCTACGCAGTGAAACCAGACCTTTTTTACCACGTTTATGGGCGCCAGTGAGACGGTTGGAGTTTAAAATAAGGCAACAACCAGTCATAAAAAAAATTATATATTGGTAAAAGAAAAGGTCGTGGGCGTGGTTCCGATAATTTAAAAAAAAGTGCCCGTCTGGCTTCACTGGCAGGGTCAGGTACTCCCCTATGTGGCCGCGAGGTGGTCGAGCATGGCCGGGGGGTTGGACTGTTCACGGGGAGCGCCGTGGGCAGCTGGCTGTGGCGGTGGCGGCGTCGAGGGGAGGCCTAGGCCCTCTTAAGAAGGACGACCGCCACGGTTGTAGTCGTAAAATTGCACCCTGGAAACAACGTCGTCCACATTTAGGTCCAGGTAATAAAATGCCGCCGATTATGAACCCCCGGTATATCGCAGGCTAGCAGTAGATGGGAGCACAGAGAGTAGCTGGCGGGTGTTCATAATCAGAACGGAGTTACAAGGCGGAATGGAAGGCAAGCGTCATAGCGGTGAGGCGCAAATTAAAATACATATGAATTAAAATTACGGCAAGTATAAAATACTGTTTAAATGTA
The DNA here is from genome assembly GCA_907164705.1 of Parnassius apollo. Classification (NCBI taxonomy): domain Eukaryota; kingdom Metazoa; phylum Arthropoda; class Insecta; order Lepidoptera; family Papilionidae; genus Parnassius; species Parnassius apollo. The sequence goes on from CAJQZP010000566.1 coordinate 385,890, forward strand.
CCAGGATAACTAATTTAGGCTGTGCATTGGTTGAAACATGATGGTGACTTGCGATATTTTATCGCGGTGCGAAATGTATGAGACGCCATTTTGTAACGGTACTTTTGCCAACGCGCACAGCGGCTACATACATTACTTACATGCAAATAACACTAATAACGTGGCAATTAAATAGCTAAAAGCAAACAGCCTGGCGTGATCAAATTACACTACCTATAAAACACTTTCACTACTTAAAACTAGGTAACGTTTCAACACTTACCCTTACGGGGTGCAAGACGATACGGAGGTCTCGGTGACGAGAATTAACGAAAAAACTATACGGCCACAGTGCCGGAATTATTATATTATTTTAAACTTTTTCCAAAATGGGATTAAAATTTGCAAGCGCGTACGAGGACACAAAGCAGAGCTTGTGAACGCGGCTGCAGTGGTAGTGTGCGCCTCCCAGGGCGCTCGGGCGGAGAATGACCGGGAGCGCGACGCCGTGGAATGATACCGGCCGGGTAAAACTCTGACGCGAGAGTTGCAAAGCGCATAGAGTAACGAAGCGTCAGAGTGTTTGTTCGAAATACAATATTTTAATATTTGATTTATTATTTAATTCGTTCTTTTAGTTTACTGATTTGTTTTATTAATAGGATACCTAAGTTAATTATAGAATTATTTTTGTTAATAACTTTTATTTTATTTTTATTTAGTTTATTAAATGTTTATTTAATTTTAATAAACCGTTTAATTATAATTATGCATACATGTACGTGCAACGTTACACGTGAAGAAATGCATGTGCACCCACCTGGACTTCCGCTGATCTGCCTCGTGTCTCGATGGCTGCCGGTTTTCTTCACACTTATCAACTTCACAGATAATCTTCGCAGATAATCACGAAATATAGCGTTATTGCAAATGTCTATACTTTTTACTATATGCTTGTATAATTCAATATCCAAATTACACAAGGGCGGGAGCGATGACGCGAGATATAAGCGATGCGGTTGGTTGCGTGTCTTCTCAACTTGTGTGAGCCCGTTAACACGAATGCACATGCTGGGCATAAAAGGCGGTAGATAGGAAACCGGAAATGGGCTTTGCAGTAATCTTATTGGATAATAATTAACGAATCCCTTATAAGCGTTAAGCGATAGTGCAAAGTGGCGCGAACAGAGCCAATGGATTCATATTTTTAGCAATATTTAAAAAAGACTGGTCTTTAGAAAATTTAAGAGCTCTCTGGGTTTTTTTCCTGAAGTCTGTCGTCTTGACTTCTTGTATTCTTTGTATAACCTTCTACAATTTGGAGTAAGATATGATATTTTCTGCAGTAACCGGCTGCTACCTGTCTTCTTTGGGGTAGAGAACAATGGTTGGCCTATTGGACCTGTAAAAATACCAATTGCATTATATTAGTCAGAAATTAGAAATTATTCAGTAAGTGTAAAGGTAAGAATAATATATCATTTATATATACACTAGATCTGTCTCTATAAAATGTTATTGACTGTAAGACACCAAATATTCACTCAAATAAATAAATCTCTACATTCTCTCAAAACTTGTTGAGTATCAACCTCCATCATTTCAACGGTTTCAGAAGTAGATGGGATCATGGGCATCTCAATACCTTTAAACAAAAATAACATATTGATGTAGCACATTATATTAGTGGGTAATGTAAGGAACTTATTGCAATAAAACATTTTGTAGGTTTATGTCATTTTGGAAATGGTATTGTACTAGTAGTACTAATAATATGTACAACCTGTCGGAAATATCTGCGAACCTGGCTTGATGACGTCATGCAATATTGAGAGATAGCAAAAAAATCGAGATGCAAATATGAAATATATTTTTGTGCGCCGATTTATTTTTATACTTCTATATAAAGCCTTAAAATAAATTTAAAATAAAAAATACATTCTTATTAAAAATAAAACTATCTGTATATATCACTGTAACGCTTTTATACTGGAAAAAGTAAATGCAAGAAACCATATTAAGTATAAAAGTTTGTTGTTAGAAATACTTTTTTAGTAGTTTCTATTCTACGGTAAGTATAATAAATTAAAATCAAATAATTTTCAAGCCATTTAATTAGCAGGTATTTAACATTAAAATTCTAATTTAAAACAATTAAGTACTGTGATTTTTAGTAGTCTATTGTAATAATAGTAATATTTCACCAAACAGAGAAACAATAAACAATAATGCGATTACGAAAACGAGATTAATACACGTGCGTCGGCGCTTGCGTTGGCAACGGTACTGGATAGACGATAACGGGTGGAGGTGCGGGGAAGCGCGAGGGGAAGCGCATTCCAGCGAGGTTCGCAGATATTTCCGACGTGTTGTAAATAACTTTTACCTTCTAATATGTTTAGGTTACTCTGGAAGCTGCTGCCCATTGATTGAGAATATGTGTGGTCCATATGTTTTTTCTTTTGGATATAACAGTGGTCAATGAAAGGATCAACATATTCTGAAGAAATAAAATAAATCTTTTTACATTTCCACAAGGGTAGGCAGGGCTCCTACTGCACCCACCTTCTCTCTCCTACCCTGTACGCAAGTACCGGATGTCTATAATTTTACCCATGCCGGGGCATTACAAGCTTGACTCTACAAATTTTTTGATTTTTTCATAAGTATTTGGGTAAAGTATTTAAGTACCATTATAAGTTATAGTCTATGAATTTAACTAGCTATTGTCACCAGAATTTGAAAATTTTGCATTGTAATGGTATTTAGATTAATAATGTATATGACTAGAAATGGGTCGAATATTTGTTTCATATTCGGTATTCGGCAGCTTTACTGAATATTTGTATTCGGCCTAATATTGGGCTAAATTACTGAAAATTCGTTATAGTTGTACTCCAGGTGTCCACTGTATTGAAATTGAGTTGGTAATGATGAAGATTTATTTCCATGTCTTTCATAAGTTTACTGTTGAAAGTATATTTTATTTATAGGTTAAATCTACTTGAATAGAGTTATGTTTTTGAGGCACTGTAGATTTATTTCCAATTATAGCAAATAGAATTCTTGATAAAATGTTTTTGGAATTAAATTCAAAAGCATTACATTACATTAGTACTTTTCACTTTGGTTGTCAGTTTCTCTAAAATATTTCCAAATAGTTTGTTGTGCTATTCTTAGTGAAAATTGATAATTATAAGATAAAAATGAGTGGCAGGAAGCTTCATAATATCAAAAATTAAGAATTACACAACAAAATACTTTTTTCTCACAAAAATAGTCAAAACGTAAGCACATGCCGGCAATTTGGTCAGTACTGGATGATGCAATTACATGTCAGGTGTGGCGTGGGGGAGCAAAGGGCGGGATCCGGCGCTAATCTCGTGTGGTTTATATGGTAAGAAATTTTGACATAAATTAGTTAGGTACAGAGGTCGAATATTTGGTTCGGGAGAAGTTTTACTGAACTTTCGGCCGAATATTCGTATACAGTGAAATCCATAATCGGTCCATCTCTATATATGACATACTGGTGTTCATAAATCAAATAAATTAACAAAAAAATTTTATTGTTGTTAACTGGCCTGGCAAATGTGGCACCAATTAAGGATTATACTACTCCTAAGTGGCAACTTTGACAAAATCCCCCTAAGCGACAATCTGTGAGGGAAGCCTATGTTCAGCAGTGGATTTTCATAGGATGTATATCTATAAGATTAATAAAATACTAATTTATTTCGAACCATGATCTTATACTAATGGATAGTAAAGTAATTTATAAACTATGTTAATATCATTAACTAATTATAATTAATTCATATACCTCAGCAGTGCATGTGTCGAGCGCAGCAGGAACGGCCGTCTGGTTTCTCTGCAATAACTCTCTGGATGAATGAAAATTTTAATAAAAAAATACTGACGGCTATCTTCATATGCTCTTAGTGGAACCCCAGACGTGATCTCATCTTCCGTAAACAACGTGGGGTATGCGTTCAGGTAAAGATGAGATGTTACCGAGTTAATGAATACGCAGCTCAGTGTTTATGGCACACGTGCAACTTATGAAGTTCTTGTACACTTAACCTATTTAAATTATCACTATTTATACACCTTAACCACTTATGGAGTCTTATCTCAGATATTGGAAACTTATGTAATTTAACGTCTTTGCGTCTAGTAGCACAATTTTCAATACAGCACGTTTTAAACATTATGAAAATACGAAATTATGAAAAAAATATTTTTTTTTTAATTTATTCGTGACCATGGTTGCGAGCACCTTCAGTCGAAAAAATTACAGTATAACGCAAATCATACATCAAATTAAGAATATTTAATTTTAGCAATAACAATTTAGAATGGTTTTCCATCATTTTTCTACTTTTTTCCTATTATATAAATATAGAACAGACTAAATTACAAAATGAACTAAGAAGCTATTTACAAACATAATCAATTAACTAAGGACACAAAGTTTTCCTACAGTATTAAGTATAAATTTAAATAGAGGCATGAAAAAAACTACATCAGCTGTTAATAGATCCTGAACGCGGCGGAGAACACTTATAGAATTTTTTTCAGCGACATCACTAATTTCACTGACAAGTGTCAACCTTTGAATCCCAAACAGTGGGCACTGGAAAATTATGTGGTTTATGTCTGCATTATGTTGAGCGCAATGTGTGCATTTGTCATCAGCTACGATCTTCATTCTGTACAGATGTGCAGGGACGAGGCAATGACCAAACCGCAAGCGGTTAATGATCGTTATAAACTTTCGGCCTGTGTAGGTATTTAAAGCGGTTGTACCACGGAATCGTTGGTAAGTCTGGCTGTAATTCTGCGTACCATTTTCCCTTATTCACGGTAGTAATGTTCCAGTAATCCTTCCACAGTTTCTTAGACAAGATTTTAAAGTGTTGATAATAATCTGTGAAGGGGACTTTACAATCTTGTGTTTGGTCTTCGTGGTGATCTTGCCGCGTCGCCTGATCCACTATCTCATTTCCGACTATGTCACTGTGTGGGGGAACCCATAAGAATTCTATACATATTCCAATCGTTTGCAGCTTATCCTTAATTTTATACAAAATATAATTCTGCTTATATACTAAATTACAGTTACATAAAGCAGATAAAACACTTTTAGAATCAGTAAGTATCAAGATTTTTACACTATTTACATTGGTATTTACATATGACAAAGCAGTTAATATAGCCCAACTTTCTGCTGTAAAAATACTACAATTACTTGGCAACTTTATACATTTAATAACTTTCATTTGTGGGTCATAAAATGCTGCTTTAACAAGATCACTCTTGGAGCCATCAGTATATATAGTGTAGAAGTCTTTCTTTTCATTTAAAAATTCTAAGAATTCATTCTTAGTACTAAGCGAATCTAAATGACATTTTATATCAAGATAATTAAGTAATGTATCATATGGAAATTTGTAAACAGGCCACTTGTTACTGATGTACATATCTCTTGTCTGATTTTTTACACAAGTTGTTATTGTTGTTATTTCAGGCAATGTACCCGAAATAAGAGTATTAGCCGAGATGTTGGCTGTTCCAATTAACTGGGAGACTTCTGCAGGATATAAAACATTACTCAGGACAATATCATTGCTACAAGACAACTCCTTCAAACAGAATCTTTCAGCCAACTGCAAACGCCGCAAGGACAATGGAGGTATGCAATTTTACATTAAGCAACTTCCATAGAAACAATAGGAGTGGTGCGCATGGCTCCACTGATTATTCTCAGACCCATATTCTGTATCACATCCAATTTTCTTAACAATGTGCTACTAATATTCATGTAAGCTAGAGAGCTATAGTCAAAGTGACTCCTTACAATACTTTTATACAGCATGCTAAGTGTTTTTGGATCAGACCCCCAAAAGGTTCCTGCTAAGCTTCTTAGTACATTTATGCTCTTCATGGCATTCTGACAGATATAGTTGATATGCTTATCAAATTTCAGTTTATCATCTAGCACAACTCCTAAAAATTTATGATGATTGGCTATAGGAATTGCATCATTATTATAGTTAATTTTAATTCCAGAGTTTACAAATGTGTCTTTACTGAATACTAACACTTTACTTTTCTCAGAACTTATTTCTAGTTTTAAAATGTTGCTATAATAATGATGCAATTGTGCCAATGCAGTATTAATTCTATTAATTGCTGTATTTATATTCTGGTTTTCACTGTATAAAAGTATGTCGTCTGCAAACTGTAATATTTTAACTTGTGATGTATCTACATAATTAAGTATCTGAGATGTGTATAAATTATACAACAAAGGTGAAAGTGTTGCTCCTTGCATTGTTCCTTTGTTAACAGGCCTAGGTCCATGTAGTTTATTGTTAAATTTAACAAAAAGAGTCCTATCATGCAAGAAATTTAAAATCCAGATTAATACATTTCTTGGCAAGCCCAATTCATGCAAAACTTTTATGAGGCATTCAATATTAACATTTTCAAAGGCACCTTTAACATCTAAAAATACACATATAACATTAGAATGGCTAAGTTTGGCCTTTTTAAGTTCCGATATCAGAGATACAAAGCTTTCAGAGCAACTTCTGCCTTTTGTGAATCCAAATTGTATGTGAGGTAGTTTATCCTGTCTTTCAGTAAAATAATCTAGACGCAACTTTAACATGTTTTCAAAAAGCTTACCTAAACATGATGACAAAGAAATAGGTCTGTGTGATGATGGATCATTAGCACCTTTATTTGGCTTTAAAATGGGGATTACACATTGGGTTTTCCATGACTCTGGTATAGCTAAATTATTCCAAAGTTTATTATAAATATTTAATAACATTTCTTGTGCATTAGGATGTAATTTTTTTTATTAACATATATGGTATGCTGTCCAACCCTGGTGTTGTATCTTTCCTACTTTTGAGTGCTATGTACAATTCATTTAGTGTGAATGGTCTATTGAGAAACGAGTTACTTTCATTTTCAACAGATTGATCTAAAATATCATTCAAATAATCTTCATTCAACTGTGGTGAGTCTGTTATGTTGTCTAAGAAGCTTGGTATCCAATCGTCAGCCAAATATCTGTTATGAGAAGAACCTATCCTTCTAAACCTAAAGCGGAACTAACCAGAGCTAAATCTATTGCCGACTGATTTCTGTTAGGATACTGGACAATTGTAGCTGTGTCACCATCATTCAGAATACACAAGTCAAAGTCATCAATAAGTGCATATAAACTGTTACCTCTATTATTATTTGTCTGACATCCAAACAGGATATGGTGAGCATTAAAATCTCCCATAATAAGACATGGCTTAGGAGTTTCAAGTAGCACCTTTTTCATTTTGCTAATAGTAAACCTGCTGCTATTGGGAGGACAATATACAAATAGAATATGTAACTTACCCATAGTTGTGTCTACGGAAATGCAAATATTTTGCACAGATTCGAAAAAAGTTGTATTTACAATAGTGTATTTTAAGTTTTGTTTAATTAATATACCTACTCCATTATGTTCATTTATTGAGTTTTTGTGTATAAAATTATAGGGTGAAAAATCGGGAATTGTACTAGTTGTTTTAAGCCAGGTTTCATTTAAGAGACAGATATATCTATATGTTGTTCTGAAAGAATTTTTTTAAGTAAGGCCCTTTTGTTCTGTAAGCTCTGTATGTTATATTGTGCTATATTCAAATATGTATCCATTATGGTATTAAATTACTTAAAAGTATGTCTTTAATTCTTTTATTTGTAATCGAAGCGCTGCTCTTGTCATTGCCAAGCATAACTAATGATTTGACTAGCGCATTAATAATTAACTCGTTGTTTAGTATTTACTCAGCATTATATGGTACTTTATTTATGTCAGTATCAACAGTCTTTACAGGTTTAAGGTTTGGGAATGCTCTCGGGTTGGGCATTGCTGGAATACTCACAACAGCGGCATACGATCGGTTTGGGGTACGACTTTCCATTGACGTCCGTCGAATCGAGGGGAGGTGTACTACTCCCCCTTAAAAGGAAAAGTTGCGGAGCCCCCCCCTTTTTGAGTTTTTTGAATTTTAATTCTGAGGAAATTTTATTTTTTATGGATAAATATTAAGTGTAAAAAACCATGGGGACCTCTTGGGGGGGGGAAGGGGGAACCCCTTCACCAAAAATAAATAGAGGGACTCATTCAGAGGGATTTCTGTATCTATTTTGAGACTGCAACGTCTCCGGCGCTGCGGAGCAATCGTAGCATGAGGGGTGAAGGTATCATAATTCAGTTCCTTGACATAAGTTGAACCTAACCTATTTATTTATTATCTGTCCTAATAGGTGGGCACTGTTTTATACACATGTTTTATACAATTTTATACACATATTGCTTTAATTAATTCTTAGAAATCATCAGTTTTACGTTACGTCACACCATCCGGCAAAAAAGTCGGTTATGAAACACTACACATTTTAATATTGTAATAGTATCTCATAATGAATAACTCTAATTTTGTACATTTAAATATTAAACTGTTAAATACATGTGTAGCATCGAAAACTATTTAAATGAGTACAAAATACCTTTGTAATTATTTACAAGTACAAATGTACAAGTTTAAAATGATACCGAACGTATGACAACTAACTGTACGGAAAACGAACATTCAATGGCGAGAATTCGATATAATCTGTGGTAAGGAATTGACGTAAATATTATAAAAAGAATTGATTTTCAATAATTTTTTTCTCAAAAAGTACGCGTTTCCGCATGTTGAAATTTTGCGTGTGTGTTTACAATAGTGTAACCTTTCTGTAAAAAAAATATCATATAATCTGAGATAGGGATTGACATAAATATTGCAAAAATAATTGATTTTCACAAATTTTTTTCTCAAAAAGTACGCTTTTCCGCATGTTGAAACTTTACGTGTGTGCTTATATTAATGTACCCTTTCTGTAAAAAAAATATCAACCCCCAACTCGACGGACGTCAATGGAAAGCTTAGCCCAAGTGACCACCTTGACACACACACACACACAATTTTTTCGACGTCGCATTCTTTGTAGGAGTGTTGTCCGGAGCACGAAGAAGACATTTGAGAACCTCGGCAGACTTTCGCAGAGTGATTAAACTTCAGGCATTTGTAGCACTGTAGTAATGGAGGGATGTATATGTGGACCGGGTATCTGAACATCTGTATGTAGGCGTGTTGTGGCAGCGCTGTCGCAGCGAAGTTCACTGCTATGGTCCCCAGCGGAGTGAGCTTTCCATCTACCTTTCGCATAAATCTCTTGATGGAGATTGGAGATAAGATGGACTTCTGCATCACAGGTAATGCTTTTGTATATGTCTTCATTGCTTAAGTCTTTAGGTACGTATCTTATGACTCCAGTAATTTCAATGAGGTGCGCAGGCACGAACGCTTTTAATTTGTGTTTTCCCAGAAAGTGTGTCATGGTAAGGAAGTTATTGGCCGGTGCTGGTTTTCTGAACGTTATGCCCACTTTATATGCGTTCACTCTGTGGACGCCAGCGATTCCTTTAACATTTTCCGTAAATAACTTTGTAAGTGCTATTGGATTTTTGTTACCAATTTTTTCGTTTTCTTGTGATTCAACGTAGATTACGCAGTCTACGCTGTGGTTTTCTGAGAATTGTCGCGTGTAATTTGTTTTTGTGAAAATTTTGTAGTCGACAGCATTTCCTTTGCGAGTATCGGGCAATTTCCTTTTCTTTGATTTTTGCTCGGCGGGGGTCGGGTTCGGGCCCCCGTCGGAATTTGGATCCATTGTATTTACACTATATATAGGTATGTACTAATTAACTATTTACACGGAAATTTACAAAATATATACAAAATAAAATGAAATGAAAATTCAGCAAAAATTAAAACACCCGCTTACATGAAAAAACTATATTTTCCAGCGCTGCCAACTGCTAGCTTTACCCAGTAGCTAGACATTTTCAAAATGTTGCTAGATTTCCAGTTTTTTTTACCCTAAAAATTTGCTAGAAGTTGCTAAAAGTTACATTAGATAAGTAGGTTACAATAAAATGTCAGTTTCTGATAATAATTTTTATTCATTAATTCCAACGAGAAGTTAAATTAAGTCATGTGTACGCAATTGAATAAAAAATAAAAAATAAATTAATCAATTAAAGAGAAAGATGTCGATGGCTGGGGTTCAGTACCTTTCATTGACTTCGAATATTTTTCAACGGGGGCACCGTTTTATTTTATGCAGTACGTCTTTAGGCAAAACAAAGTAATTATAGCAGCATTTACCACTTTTTCTGAGGGAGTCTCTAATGCAGAGGATTGAGTTCAGAGTTTTCAAACTCATTCTGTTTCTTTGCTTATTTTTAATTAAATTCATTTGAGAGAATAACCTTTCTACCTCTTATTAGAATGTGGCAGTGAAAGGCAAGAGTTAAAGCAAGAGTACTTATATCTTGATATATGTTGTCACCGGAAGAATTTCTAAATTTTTTTACTTCGACCCAAAACTGAACTATTTCTTCAGAATGCCACTTATTTATATATAGAATGTGCCACTGTTGCATTATCTAAATAAATCCCAAAATTTCAGCAACGTCGATGATAGTGTTTGACTTGATTGGTTTTATTGCCTCCTCTGGACTTAGCAACGCCATTAATTCTAGCTGCTTGTAGTTGTCTGGAAGCCTTTGTTGCAATTCCTTAAATAATTGCAGTAAGAAGGCGGAGCAGCATTGTCGTATTGCATTTAAAATTTCGCAGTCTAAATTATGATGAGCAGTTTCAAACAAGTAGCCAGGATAAGGCCTAGGGTTAATATCCCTGTCAGTTATTGGATCTAATAAGTTTCTGTTTACAGGTCTTGGCATTAAAATTCTCTGGCTCACTGATTCTATCAGTGTAGTGAGTGTATTGAGAAGTTTTAATGGATTAGAATTTTCACTTTCAAATGATTTAATTGCTGTTTGAACATCATTTAAAACGCTTCTCAGAAAAACAAAATATAAATAATTTCTTTTGTCTTCGAGCATGTTGTAAATAAGCTCAGCTAAATAACAATTGTCTTTCCATCTTGCTAAATTAAAATGTATTTCTAATTCTTCCCATTGTGTCACAATTCTTGTTATCGCTGGCTCTATTGAAAGCCAACGTATATCGCACACCTTTCGATTTTCAACGGACTATCGCCACAGTTTATAAGTTCTTATATTTTTGTGTATTCGTCTCGCCGCTTAGGAGACACAGAAAACCATTTATAAATTTCTCTAACCAAAAACTCCAAATTTCTTGGCAGAGTATTTTCGGAGGCATGGGTCACTGCTAACTGCAACGAGTGGCAGACACATCGTATTAGTATCAAATTTTCTATACCATATTCTCTTTTTAGGATTCCATGAACCTCGTTATTAATGCCCATCATAATAGATGCATTATCAGTTCCAATTCCAATCATTTGTTTGATATCTAAGTTGTGACTCTCTAAGCATGACACCAAGCCTTTAACGATTCCCGTATCATCTGCACTCTCAATAGAAACTAATTCCAGGAATGAGCTTACTATCCTTTCCTGTGCGGCACTATAATACCTAATTACAAGACCAAGGTATTTACTGACACTAACGCACAGAGCACTCATCCATTGTAATGCTGAACTTTTGGTTTCCAATATCATCTAAGAGCTCCTTGCGAAAGTGCGGCTTCAGCACATTTTTCATTATTTCTGTACAATTAGTGCGATGCAATTTAAGCTCCTATGTAGCTTTAGAGTCTTTGAAACACATTTTACATAGTTAACCTAAATGGTCAACACTTAATACTCGTATAGAACAGTGCTCGGCAATAAAGAAGGTCAATGTGCCTTCAGATTCACCGCAAGGTCTAAATAAATGGTCTTTTGGTACAACTTTGTTTCTTTATTGCCTGTAAAGACAAAATTAATATACTGTTACGAGCTTGAGGTTCGTGACAATTAAAAATTGCCGATAAAATTACCTAAATTAACACTTTAATTTACTTTACACAAATTAAAGTTAAAAACACTAATAATTAAACACACTTATTCACTTTATTCCGCTCCGAAGCTTCGCTTGTCTCGCCAAATCAACACTACTCCTCGCATCTTGCAGCCCCTATATATTTAAATTAGCAAAGAAATATCCAGAATGTTCAAGTAAACACGCGCAAGGTACCGAGCGTTCGAGTTTCGACTAGGCGCTGTCGGTTAAGTGATTTGTGATGTCATTTTCTCAATGCTCCCCTCGCTCTCGTTCCTGACACTAGATGGCGCTAGTGTATCGTCGACTTGAGCGCGTAACACTGCCCCCTCCTAAGACATGCTCGTCCCGAGCATTATCGGCCCCATAATAACGCGCCAAGCGATTCACATGGACGATCTTAGGAGTCCCCTCTTGCGCCTTTCTGTAACGGCTCCGCAATGTCAAGGGCTGTCCTATCCCGTGGTGCACCAACATTGTACAATTTCGGTGCTCCTCTACTACGTGTCCGAGGTCCCCGCACGGCCGCACAACTTGTACATGTACGACACCAATCCTCGACATCGTCGCGATAATGGACCCAGTAAAACTGTTCTCGGACCTTCAGTAGAGTTCGTTTAACTCCCAGATGGACTCTTGAACGACCATTATGGCACAACTGTAGAACATTCGGCACTTTAGCTTTAGGGACAACCATTTGCAAACGACAGCTGTCTCTTCGACCATTGTCCCATTTACGGCACAGGACTCCATCCTGAATCAGCAAGCTGTCCCATTGGGCCCAATAGCTTTTCGTGGTTGAACTCATCGCTGAGACGTCCCTCCACTTAGGCTTGGTAGCACGGGCCTTCATCCATCCCAGAATCGGCTTGATGTCCGGATCTTCCTGCTGTGCATGTCGTAGGCTGTCCTTCCACCCGTTGCTGAGGTGGTCTGTCCTGAGCATCCTCACGGATACCACTTCCTTACTCTCTTGCCTACTACAATGGTAGCAATCTTCAGGACAAGGTCTTCTTGTCAATGCATCTGCGTTGCCGTGAGATTTCCCGCTGCGGTGTCTGATAGTAAAGTCGTATTCCTGCTGCTGCTGGGCGGTGCTGTTAGCCGCACTTCCTTTCTGAGACCGTTCACCTTCCCTTCCTAGGGTGTGCTTAGGGCAGCTGGACCGAAGATGGCCCCTTTCCCCACAGGCATAGCACCTAGGGCTGTATCTTTTATTGTGGTCGCGAACCGTAACTGCTGTAACCTCCCTAGCGTGAGGTGAACGATGATCCTGTCGCCGCCAGGCAGTGCCGTTAGCTGTACTACCCTCTCGAGATCGATCAACTCTCCTTTCCACGGTTAGTTTAGGGCAGCTGGATCGAAGATGGCCCTTTTCCCCACAGCCATAGCACCTAGGGCTGTATCCTTTGCTGCGGTCACGGACTGTAGCTGCTGCAACCTCCCTGACGCGATGGGAACGATGATCCTGCCGCACGGCTTCCACTTCCAGTGCATGGGCCAAGGCGTCCTTAAGCGTCTCGTGGTGCCCGAGCCTCACAGCAGCTCTGACTTCCAGGTCGCGGATGCCGTCGATGAATGTCTGCACCAGGTTCCCTTCAATGAGCGCAGGTACAGACCGGTATGCTTTTCGCACCAGCTTCTCCACTTCTAGAGCCCACTGCTGCAGGTTTTCGTTGATGCGCTGCACACGATCTTTAAGCTGCGCACGAAAGACGTGTTCCAGGTGAGCGTCGCCATATCTCGCCTCCAATGCCTCAAGGAGTTGCTCATAAGTCACTTCCTCACCGAGAGCTTCCAGAACTGTTAAGGCCTGGTCACGCAGGCCTAGTGTGAGAGCATTCATGGCCTGATTTTTATTCCAGCCGTTCGCCTTCATAACAGCCTCGAACTGGATTTTGTAGGCTGACCAGGAAGAAGTCCCGTCGAACGGTGGTACTTTGAACCCACGCAGCGAAGGTGTAGTAGCTACTACGGGAGCTGTAGTTCCATCACCCAGTTTGAGGTCGTCCAGCGTTTTCTTCACGTCAGCCACCACGTAATCAACCCGATTGTTCACTTGGTCGATTTGGGTTTTAGCTTCCTTGATTTGGGTTTCAGCTTCCGATAGGCGGTTGTCGTGTTGAGCAACCTTATCCTTCACCTCCTTTATCTCTTTCCCAAAGGTAGCATGAAGGTCCTTAATGAGGAGCATCTGCTCTTCCGACCGACGGGCCTGTTCCTCCTGTCGGCGGGCCTGCTCCTCTTGTCCGCCCTGCAGCTGCTCTTTCAACTGACGGACCTGTTCCTCCTGTCGGCGAGCCTGTTCCTCCTGTCGGCGAGCCTGCTCCTGCAGCATCACCATCAGAGCACCTAAGTCAGGTGCTGCAGATGTAGGAGCTACCGACGGGCCTTCAGCCGGTGGCTGGCCCTCCGACGTCTGCGGCGTTGCACCACCAAATCTTCGTTGGTCCGTCTCCTGCTGGCGTTGACTTCGGGTACGGACACCCTCGGTTTCCTCCTTAGGTAAAATCGGCATGATTTTATCCCACTTCTGACACCAATTGTTACGAGCTTGAGGTTCGTGACAATTAAAAATTGCCGATAAAATTACCTAAATTAACACTTTAATTTACTTTACACAAATTAAAGTTAAAAACACTAATAATTAAACACACTTATTCACTTTATTCCGCTCCGAAGCTTCGCTTGTCTCGCCAAATCAACACTACTCCTCGCATCTTGCAGCCCCTATATATTTAAATTAGCAAAGAAATATCCGGAATGTTCAAGTAAACACGCGCAAGGTACCGAGCGTTCGAGTTTCGACTAGGCGCTGTCGGTTAAGTGATTTGTGATGTCATTTTCTCAATGCTCCCCTCGCTCTCGTTCCTGACACTAGATGGCGCTAGTGTATCGTCGACTTGAGCGCGTAACAATACATAAGGACCCTAGACGCAAAATATTATTTGACCCTAAAAAATTGGTAAAATGAAAATATCAAACTCATTTTTCCCATCGATAGAGTCTGATATCAACAAAACGAATTTTAAATTCATTCACGTACCTGTTTTGAACTCTACTTTCTGTTTATGCTTTTTGGTCTCAGCATGCTTCTTTATATCAAATAGTTTAGCAGAAGTTTAAGAATCTCTGTAGGACAATATGTACAAAATGCTTTGCTTGAGTCTCCACTTGCCGATTTTAGCCAACCTTTAAATTCGTCCATATTTTCCCACTCCGGTCTGTATTTCTGTGCGTAGGTTATCCATTGTCAAATTAAATTTAATTAGTATTATGTGGATAAAACATAACAACACAAGGTAAAATACGAATAGCGCGTACTATGTAAGTTTACTAAGTATTCTGTCGCAGAGGAAACGGGGAATTCCCGGCCAGCGTCGACCTGTACTTACCGTAGCATCTATGACTATAGATTTTTTTTCTTTCGACTCGGCACACTACTCGACGAATTTCGATAGACTCACGTCTCATGATGAAATGAAAAGTTGCTAGAAAAAGTAGCTAACAAGTTTAGCTACAAATTTTATTAAATTGTAGCTGTCTGTCACCAAATAATAGCTAGATCTAGCTATAAAGTTGCTAAGTTGGCATCACTGATATTTTCTGCTTTTTAATTTGGTACTTAAGTTGGTTTTTAAGTTGGCAACTCTGTCTTTAAGTCAATGACACATGTGACATGTGTCCGTTCAGTTCAGTAATTTCATTCTTTTGTGTATCTGACTAGGCTGTATGGGCTCAGATCCCTTTGCCTTTTTGCTTCGTTAGGAACGAGAAAATTAACCAAAAAAAATTATTCAATTGTCATTGTCCGTCCCGTAGATAGAGAAACCTATAGACTAATGATCGGCGTGGCCTCGAGTGAGAAAGAACTATAACAAATTTTTAGGTTATAGAATAATCTTTATGACTTTTAAACACATTTAGATAAAAATTTTCATTGTTCTAAGAATTGAACTTAACAAGATTCACCAATTTTAAGCTCACAAAACACTTTTTCTCACTTAAACCAACTTGTAAACTCCTTATATCACTACGCTGTCAAAGTTGTTTAACAAACTGCAGAGTTTGCTAAACAAAAAAACCGGCACGGAGAAAGGGACAAACAATCACACCGCTCTATCTCATTTCTATGCAAGACGTATGCATAAATCTATCTTTTTCGTGTGCGAATGCGGAAGAAGGCGTCAATTTGTCTATAGGTTTCTGTCTACGGTCCGTCCGTTATCCGTAACGAACCTCAATGCGCGCGTTTTTCTGCATTTGAGTTGATTGTATTATACAATTTTACTAATTCATTCAATAATTAATTTGAGCATTCCAGTCATGTCTAGTGTTGTATGGAACTTTTTTAAAAAAGTAGACAAACAAAATGTTTCATGTAATCTGTGTGGAAAAAGATATAAAACCAGTGGCGATACGACGAATTTAGCTACACATCTAAAAAATAAGCATCACCATGCGTTTCTCCAACTTAAAAATAAAAACGCAAGGTCGTCAAGTGAAGTGGATGATATTACACCAAGTTCTTCAGAACCTAAAGAATGACAACAAGAACCAGTTCGCCCGTTCCGTCTACTAGTTCATCTATTACTAATGAACCTGCTAAGACAGAAAATAACTTCATGGAATTGTCTGAATCTGCAATTTACGATGATACTGGTGTAAGTATTTTATTTGTGCAAGGCCAAACGTAGCTTTAAACTTTAGAGCCTGTAGAATGTAAATATCATTCTTTAATCTTTTATATTATGTGGAAAGAATTAATGCGGAAAGACTGACAAAGCAAATATATGTTGCAGAAGTGAATGGGAGAGTCGGAAAGGGACGTCCTAGGCGGAAGTTTGTCGACCAAATTGGTGATATACTAAAAATGAGCCAAATTAAGAATACCCTTAACCGACGAGCATGTATTCGTAGGTATATGGATGTGGAAGAGGCGAGAAAGGTATGTCAGGATCGTGCTAAATGGAAGTCTGTAGTCTCTGCCTACCCCTCTGGGTGACAGGCGTGAGTGTTTATGTTTTATGTTTTAATGTAATCTTTTATAACTAATAACTAGTCAACTAATGATGTGTGATTACTAAAAGTATCGATATCGATAAATTTATATTTTAGTGTTTTTACTTAAACTTATGTCGTTATGTATTTATGTCGACAATAGTAATGAAATATGTGCAAAATGTTCAATAAAATTTTTCAGTCTGAATCCTCCATAGATGGTGGTCGTCAGAGTAAAGACGTGTGGAAACAAACTACACTCATAGATATGTTTAAAAGAAGTTCAAGCTATGAAGGTATTTTTTATTGATATCAGATTATAGCATTTTTTATATTTTAGTTCTACGAGTAGGTTCTCATATTATTATATTTTTCAATTTAGCAGGGGGTCAAAAAACTAGCCAAATAAATCAAGCTTTGATCTACATGATCTGCAAAGACAACATGCCTCTATCTTGTGTAGAAAAACCTGGATTGAAAAGATTTATGAGTGTCGTTTGTCCACGCTATAAGGTTCCATCTCGAACTACTGTAAGCAAAGTATACCTAATATTAAATTATTATCTTATCTTTTTTATTTTCAAATGTTATTTTTTTCATTCATTTCTTATTACAGATAATTGGCTTCATGGAACAACGATATGCCACTACCAAAGCCATTTTAAAACAAAAATTAAGTGAGAAAAATAATATTGCTTTAACAAGTGACATATTAACTCTTACCAACTCGACACGAAGTTTCATCGTAGTGACAGCGCATTTCCTTAACACTGCAGACAACTGCACTCCTGAGCATGAGATGGTGACACTGACAGCACGGAGAATGTATCAGGTAAGAAAAGTATAAAATAAATGCATCAAATTATAAAAAATAAAATAAATAGTGAGTTATAATAAATTTAATGAAGTTGACTAATATTGGTCTTCTTTCCTGCAGGCACACACAGCTGATTATATAAAAGAATGCTTTGAAAATATTACCGAAGAGTTCACAATACAAAAACAAAGAAAGAGGGAGAAGTGTTAACACTTATACAATCAGTAAGCACAAGGTGGAATTCTTGTCTTGACATGTTGGAAAGATTTAATACATTATCAGCTATTGTGGCTAAGATTTTGGCAACCAGGCGGAATGCACCTGATATGATAACTTCTTCATAGTTAAGTGTCATACGAGATCTTATAATGTTGCTTACCCCATTTAAGCAAGCTACTGAAGAAATAAGCGGCGATCAGTACGTGACTTCTAGTAGCGATTCCTATTGCAAACTTACTTCAGAAAGGACTTGAACAAATGAAACTTTCCACCGAATTTGGTGTTGCTGTTCAGAAGAGTTTGCTAAACTTAGTTATTGCCAAACTAGAACCACTAGAGCGACATTTACATCTTGCTAAAGCAACAATTTTAGACCCTCGCTTTAAGCGTATTCATTTTAATTCCGCTCTGGCTGTTTCCACTGCAATAAGCGCATTGTCAAAAGAAATACGTTTAGAACATAGACGTAGAGGACAATTATCGCCTGAACTCGGATGCAGATCTACTACCACAATACCAAATTCAGAAAATTCTTCGACGTCGTTGTGGTCCGCACATGAAAAAAAATTTGTTAGATATTGCTGCAGCTTCAACAAACTCCAGTTCACTTTCA
This sequence comes from Parnassius apollo, assembly GCA_907164705.1. Taxonomy (NCBI): domain Eukaryota; kingdom Metazoa; phylum Arthropoda; class Insecta; order Lepidoptera; family Papilionidae; genus Parnassius; species Parnassius apollo. The sequence goes on from CAJQZP010000566.1 coordinate 404,499, forward strand.
ACCAGTGATGGAATGCCTAGCGAACTAAAGCAATACCTAGATCAGCCTATAATACCCAGAAAGGAGAATCCAACAAAATTTTGGTTTGATTGTCGCCATTTTACCCCAGTTCTTTCCGATATAGCTGTAAAGTATTTGAAATCGCCTGCGTCGTCGGTTTCCTCAGAAAGAGTGGCATCTGCTGTAAATCTCGCAGTACCCAATAACAGAAGTCGGCTTACAGCCGAGCACATAAATCAAAGAGTTTTTCTAATGTCTGTATCAGATAGATATTGGTTTAGTTAATAAATAATTAATATTTTTTATCGTTGTTCTTGATTTATTAAAAATGTTTTCTATTGATTAGTATTGTTACGAGCTTGAGGTTCGTGACAATAACAATTGCCGATAGAATTACCTAAATTAACACTTTAATTTTCTTTACACAAATTAAAACTTAAAACACTAAAAATTAATCACACTGATTCACTTTATTTCGCTCCGAAGCTTCGCTTGTCTCGCCCAATTCAATACTTCCCCGATCGCATCTTGCAGGGCCTATAAATATAAATTAGCACCGAAATATCCAGAATATTCAAGTAAACACGCGCAAGGTACCGAGAGTTCAAGTTTCAACTTCAAGAAGTTTAGTTCTTCGGTTCGAGACTAGATGGCGCTAGTGCCGTCGACTTGGGCGCGTAACACTGCCCCCTCCTAAGACATGCTCGTCCCGAGCATTATCGGCCCCATAATAACGCGCCAGGCGATCCACATGGACGATCTTAGGAGTCCCTCTTGCGCTTTTCTGTATCCGGTAGGTTACATCGTTGATCCTGGTCACTATCCGGTACGGGCCGTCCCATTTAGCTTGAAGCTTAGGAGATTTCCCTTTGCTGCGGACTGGATTCCATTTTTTGTTTAGATTTGCATTTGATTAGATTTGCAACCACACAAGTGAACCTTCATCGAACCCTTTGTTGTTCATTTTGCGGTCGTACCGGGTTTTCATCTTTTCAGACATTTGCTGGCCCGATTGTCTGACGTGCTCATAAACGTCATTCATTTTGTTCCGCAAGTCATTTACATAATCGGTTATACTGCATGGAGCATCAGGTGGTATCCCGGTGATCAGGTCTGCAGGCAGCCGTAATTCTCTTCCAAAGTTTGCGAAAGCTGGTTTCACTGCTGTACTTTCGTGAACAGCGCTTCGATATGACAACAAAAACGGTTGTATGTGCTTGTCCCTGTCTCGTTGCCGATTGTCTACAACTTTTGCTAGGTACCTCTCCAATGTCTGATTAAATCGTTCTACCATTCCATCAGATTGCGGGTGATAAGAAGTCGTTCTTGTTTTATGAGTACCCATAACTCGGCAAGTTTCCTGGAATATTTGAGACTCAAAATTCCTTCCTTGATCGCTGAGAATCTCTAAAGGTACTCCAAAACGACAGAAGACTTCATGAACTAGTATATCTGCAACTTTTGAAGCTTCTTGATTTGGAATGGCGAAGACTTCTGGCCACTTAGTGAAGTAATCCATCACAACCATGAAATACTTGTAACCGCTTTCACTCTCCGAAAACGGCCCCGCCACGTCAATGGCTATTCTCTCCCATGGTGCACCAACATTGTACAACTTCAATGCACCTCTACTACGAGTCTGAGGTCCCTTTACAGCCGCACAACTTGTACATTTGCGACACCAGTCCTCGACATCGTTTCGACAGTGGACCCAGTAAAACCGTTCTCGGATCTTCAGTAGAGTTCGTTTAACTCCCAGATGGCCTCCTGAATAATTATTATGGTACAGCTGTAGAACATCCGGTACTTTAGCTTTAGGGACAACCATTTGTAAATGACAGCTGTCTTCCCGAACATTTTCCCATTTACGGCACAGAACTCCATCCTGAAGCAGCAAGCTGTCCCACTGGGCCCAATAGCTTTAAGTGGTCGAACTCATCGCTGAGACGTCGCTCCACTTGGGCTTGGGAGCACTGGCCTTCATCCATTCCAGGATCGGCTTGATGTCCGGATCTTCCTGCTGTGCACGTTGTAAGCTGTCCTTCCACTCGTTGCTGAGGTGGTCTGCCCTGAGCATTATCACGGATACCACTTCCTTACTCTCCTGCCTAGTACAATGTTTCCGATCTTCAGGACAAGGTTTTGTTAACAATGCATCTGCGTTGCCATGAGATTTCCCGCTGCGATGTCTGATAGTAAAGTCGTATCCCGGCTGCTGCTGGGCGGTGATGTTAGCCGCACTTCCCTTCTGAGATCGTTCACCTTCCCTTTCTAGGGTTCGCTTAGGGCAGCTGGATCGAAGATGGTCCCTTTCCCCACAGCCATAGCACCTAGGGCTGTATCCTTTATTGTGGTCGCGAACTGCTGCAACCTCCCTAGCGTGAGGGGAATGATGTTGCTGCCACCGCCAGGCGGTGCCGTTAGCTGCACTACCCTCTCGAGATCGATCAACTTCCCTTTCTACAGTTCGCTTAGGGCAGCTGGATCGTAGATGGCCCTTTTCCCCACAGCTATAGCACCTAGGGCTGAATCCTTTGTTGCGGTCGCGAACTGTAGCTGCTGCGATTTCCCTAACGCGATGGGAACGATGATCCTGCCGCACGGCTTCCACATCCAGTGCATGGGCCAAGGCGTCCTTAAGCGTCTCGTGGTGCCCGATACTCACAGCAGCTCTGACTTTCAGGTCGCGGATGCCGTCGATGAATGTCTGCACCAGGTTCCCTTCAATGAGCGCAAGTACAGACCGGTATGCTTTTCGCACCAGCTTCTCCACCTCAAGAGCTCACTGCTGCAGGTTTTCGTTGATGCGCTGCACGCGATCTTTAAGCTGCGCACGAAAGACGTGTTCCAGGTGAGCGTCGCCATATCTCGCCTCCAATGCCTCAAGGAGTTGCTCATAAGTCACTTCCTCACCGAGAGCTTCCAGAACTGTTAAGGCCTGGTCGCGCAGGCCTAGTGTGAGAGCAGTCATGGCCTGACTTTTATTCCAGCCGTTCGCCTTCATAACAGCCTCGAACTGGATTTTGTAGAATGACCAGGAATAGGTACCGTCGAACGGTGGCACCTTGAACCCACGTAGCGAAGGTGTTGTAGCTACTACGGGAGCCGTAGCTCCATCTCCAAGTTTGAGTTCGTCCAGTGATTTCTTCATGTCAGCCATTACGTTGTCAACCCGATTGTTTACTTGGTCGATTCGGGTTTCAGCTTCCGACAATCGGTTGTCATGTTGAGGAGCATCTGCTCTTCCAACCGACGGGCCTGTTCCTCTTGTCGGCGGGCCTGTTCATCCTGTTCGCCCCGCAGCTGCTCTTCCAGCCGACGGACCTGTTCCTCCTGTCGGCGGGCCTGTTCATCCTGTCCGCCCCGCAGCTGTTCTTCCAACCGACGGACCTGTTCCTCCTGTCGGCGGGCCTGTTCATCTTGTCCGCCCCGCAGCTGTTCTTCCAACCGACGGACCTGCTCCTCCTGTCGGCGGGCCTGTTCCTGCAACATCACCATCAGAGCACCTAAGTCGGGTGCTGCAGATGTAGGAGCTACTGACGGGCCTGCAGCCGGTGGCTGGCCCTCCGACGTCTGCGGCGTTGCACCACCAAATCTTCTTTGGTCCGTCTCCTGCTGGCGTTGACTTCGGGTACGGACACCCTCCATTTCCTCCTTAGGTAAAATCGGCATGATTTTATCCCACTTCTAACACCAATTGTTGCGCCATTACGAGCTTGAGGTTCGTGACAATAAAAATTGCCGATAGAATTACCTAAATTAACACTTTAATTTTCTTTACACAAATTAAAACTTGAAACACTAAAAATTAATCACACTGATTCACTTTATTTCGCTCCGAAGCTTTGCTTGTCTCGCCCAATTCAATACTTCCCCGATCGCATCTTGCAGCGCCTATAAATATAAATTAGCAGCGAAATATCCAGAATATTCAAGTGAACACGCGCAAGGTACCAAGAGTTCGAGTTTCAACTTCAAGAAGTTTAGTTCTTCGGTTCGAGACTAGATGGCGTTAGTGCCGTCGACTTGGGCGCGTAACAGTATTTATCTAGTAATGTACCTAAGATGACTAAAGTAGGTTAGACCTTTTTTTCATATCGTACCGATATGTCGATATTGATTTTTTCAAAAATATCGATATCGATATGTATCGACACTTTATTGCATTTCCGGCATCCTTACTGTAATGGCTTCGCATACTCGCATATCATATTCAAACGCGTCGCGTCGGCGCTTGCCGCGTCACGTGGGTGGGTGTGCAGAAACGTCAATTCAAGTCAATTGCTGTCAAAATCAATTTTTGAGGGCCATAGACATAAGGCTAGGAATAATTGTATGGAGATTACCACCCGTGGTCTTATGTTATTATATTATAGTTATAATATGTTATCTATGGTCTTAGTTCAGCAAAATATTACGTAGGCTCAGAAAGGCTAGAACCCAGAGCCGTAAAGCCAGTTAATAAAAAAATATTTAATATGTAGGTAAACTGTACGCCAGTACGTTTGCACTGAGAAACATCCAACACGTAATGTTTTGATACAAATCGCATGAAATAAATCACACAACATGTTTTGTTGATGGTGGCGTTCCCACTGACAAAAACTGTGTTTTCAACAGATATCAAGATTTGTTTTTAGCTGTGTTCGCATTGAATACAACATAAACATTCTGCTTGTTTATCTATAGATTTGTCATCGTTAGCGTTCGCACTGTTGTTTTTTTATATTTCGCGATTTGTTTTAAATCGTGTTTTTCTGTTACAGTACGTTTGCACTGAGAAACATCCAACACGTAATGTTTTGAAACAAATCGCATGAAATAAATCACACAACATGTTTTGTTGATGGTGGCGTTCGCACTGACAAAAACTGTGTAAAATTTTCAACAGATATCAAGATTTGTTTTTAGCTGTGTTCGCATTGAATACAACATAAACATTCTACTTGTTTATCTATAGATTTGTCAACGTTAGCGTTCGCACTGTTGTTTTTTTATATTTCGCGATTTGTTTTTAATCGTGTTTTTCTGTTATCCAATTTGGTTGCAAAACATCACAAAACATTACCAACCCTAGCGGAGACGAATGATAACTTTATACAAAATATATATTTGTATCATCATCATCATTACAGCCCTTCACAAGTCCACTGCTGAACATAGGCCTCCCCCAAGGTATGTTACAAAGCACGGTCCTGACTCAGGACTCCTGAGCCACCTGCATCCATCGACTACCTGCATGTCACCAGGTCGTCACTCCATCTAGTGGGGGGTCGCCCTACACTTCACCTACAGGTACGAGTCTGCCACTCGAGAACCTTTTTCCCCAACGGTTGACGGTTCTACGAGCTACATGGCCGGCCCACTGCCACTTCAGCTTACTAATCCGTTGGGCTATGTCGGTCACTCTGATTCTACTGAGGATATTCTCATTTCTAAGTTTATCACGCAGAGAGACACCAACCCCCACCAAGAAAAATTCCATCTTTATCATTAATCAGATTATCTGCAATTCTCTCGTGTGGCGGAAAAATTAAGTCTTTTTTTGGGGGGGGGTTTAGGTTGCCTGTCCCAGAGCTCGATATAAAAGAACGTAATAAAATACAATACAAATTTCTAATTATTTATTCAATTAAAATACATAACTTAAAAAAGAAACGTAGAAAACTGTTTATCAAATAATTTAGTTTGTCACTGCCATCTTCATAATGTGTTTTAAGTGACAAGAAATTTTTGTTCCACATGTTCTACTAATTATATATATGAGAAAGAAATATGAAAGCATGTACCACCTTTCTCTCAAAATTTTACAAAGCTTACCATAGTTTAGGTTCTAATAATCTGTGTTTCCTTGGAGATATACAGGGTTATTTTGTGATAACCGGATATATAGACACCCCACATAATAATAATAATATTTATTGAATCCAAACATACTTTACATAAAAACATAAACTTATAAAATTACATTGATAAGACGTAAATCTAACTCAATAGTATATTAAGGTATCTTTAGCAACCGTGCTAGGTCACAGACCTGTGTTACAGCTGCTAAGCCCTCCCCATTAAATACATACCAAATAGAAAAACAAAAACATAAAAACATTTTACCACAATCAAGAAATGAATAAAAGTTCTAATCCGACAAATGGCTCAATACTATTATAGCTAAATGTTTAGTTGTATGGTACAAGAGTAAGGCAGGGGAGATATTCTATAAATATGTCATACACTTATATTAATATTCAAATGTTATAGTAAATGTTTACAAGAACTTATTCAATATTTATCATAAAAATAATTGAAACTTAGTGACTCGGTTAATATTTCAATTTCTTAAAACGATAAAATATAATATGCAAAATGTTCATTTAATATTGGAGATTTGTTAATCACAAACCAATATTACAAGTTTAGAAGTAAGTGTAAAATTAATACGTAGATGCCAGTGTGTAGTATACGAGTGTGAGTGTGTGTGTGTGTGTGAAAGAAGTAGTGAGTGTGTGTCGTTATTTTGCTTAACAGTTTGCATTTTTAACTATCTATATTTAATAATTTTACAGTTTCCTCGTAAGATAAAGACATTAAAACTTAGTTAGAGCTTGCTTATATTTGAAACATGTTAGTCGATCAGTAGGCAAAAACGTTGCCCATAAATCGGATTCAATTTGGGATAGTTGCAAATAAAAGAAGAAGCTTTATTTACCGATATTTTCAAAAACTGCAATAACATTGTATCATTATTTATGAATTTAAGCTTAAGTTTCGAATTTGATTACTCTGAAAAATATAATACAATATGTATATAATGACAACAATATTTATCATTTTATTAGTCTGAACCCAAAGGGTGTTATAAAGATTATTATACTAAGCCTACAATGTTGGGTCTTGCAGGCTTAGTATTACAGTCCAGACGGAATGTGACAGCCATGCATCCAACATCGCCGCGGCGACTAGTATATGTATACTGGCCGCCTAATAGAAGGTGATTCTAAGGTACAGAATTACATTTCTCAAACTTGCATAATACTAGAACACTACTAAAGGGAGACAAAATTTCTTTAGCAAAATTAGTTCTGTCTATTAAGTCATTAGATGAGTTAAAAAAAGGAAAATAAAAATCAATACTGATTACAATATTTCAATTACCTATGTAAAAAAGGATAAAATAATATAGAAGATTTACAATTATGAATGTATTGATAATAACATGCACAATTAAAAACCCTAGCGTGTCTACAATACCCAAGATAGCAATATTTGAATCAAAAACAAGTTAAATAATAAATAAGCTCATGTACACAAGACCAGAGTAAAACCAGCAAATAATAATTTCATTTTGATAATAATTGGTTGTCTATCTATCTATTATCTTGATGTTAGTGCTGTTAGTCTATGCGACTTTATAGATATATATTAGAGAAATTTTGTCTCTATATTATATGCTTGCAGTTACGACGTAAACAGAATAAATTTTATTCAAAACTACAAAACTTATTAAAGAATACTTGATTACAAAACTCATAAAGTAATTAATGCTTTTACTCGTTTGGGAAAAGCCTCTGTCCTATGTAGAAAACAAGCTAGAAGTCCAAGCGGGCCATTTAAACAAAATGTTATTTAGAATATATTGTTTTACAATTAAATATTAAAACATTTAGAAACAACATTAATCACCCCATTCCCAGGGGTTTATCAATCGTATATTTTATTGTAATAACCTTATTTTAATAAATTTGCTTAGTTAAAAATTTTCAGTTTTTGATAGGCTGTATATTTTATGACTTGTTATAAAAGCATATACTTTGCCCCACGAAGGAAAACTTTTTCTTTGAAGTGGAATAACTGATATAACTAGCTTGTACTTGTTCCTAGTATTTACAGAAATATACATTACTATTTTTAATAAAAACTATTGTTGTTTTTGTGTACATTAAATTAACAAAAACAAAAATTAATAAAAAACATACATTAAATTTTCGTAAAATTACTAAAACGCTATAGTTAATATATTTACTTCTAAAAAACTTTCTTGAAAAGACTCCTTTGGACTTAGGTTGTAAAGTGCTCTCATGGCTCTCTTCTGCAAAACAAAGTTATTTCAATGTGAAATGCATTAACCCCATTGCAAGATCCCTTATGTAATAAATATGGCGTATCAAAGGGTCACTATCTCTTTGTTATGGAATGCAAAATATAGTTGTTTCACATTTGCACCCAAGATAGAGAGAACTTGTAAATTTACTCCATCCATGTCACAGACTCTTGCAGATATATTCATCCCAGCCTGAGCCTGGAAGTTATGCCAGCTATAACTGATTCAAGACCTGAAATCAAAAATTAAATATGTTTTACAACTGTTGAGCTTTTATAATCAACTTTAATTTCAACTGTTGTAATGAAATGAAAAATCATACAAAGTACTAATAATTACCTCTTTTATTAGTACAGTAAGTTGATTTGCAGTTAAAAATGCATTGGAGAAATAGTGGGCAATGGGCTCTTTCAGTCTTCCTAATACTAACAATCATAAATACTAATGCATATGATGCAATGACTGAAGATGTTCCTTGTGTACTATGATCCTAATACACTTCAATCAAATCTTCTTTTGGATTATACATGACATTTTTTTAAAGACATTTCATAAAATATCAATATAAATTGATTGTCTGATGGTTTTATAGTATTTAAAAAATCTGCCAGGCCTTAAAAACTAGTTGATTGATTTCAATAGTAAAGAGTACTCAGTTAACCCTTTAATAGAGCCTGAGTAGCCTGCAACAGGTGGGTGACCTTTTATAAAGCCACAAGGCTATGATTTTCATGTGTCATGTAGCTTTTTCTTTCAATTTCTTATTTGAACTTGTAATTACAGCGCAAATGTTGATGTTATTTTCTTGGATAATTTACTTACTGTATTTTCATTAGTTAAACACTTAATACAATTTTGGCTTTTAAGGTTTTAATGTGATTATGCAATTGGTAGAATTTTCTTATGTATCACTTTCTTTAATTTTCTTTATTCGTCATGCAGCACAGTTTTTAGTCTCTATCCCGTATTCCACTGCGAATCACTGTCAAACACATTGCAAGCGCGTCCAGAACCTCGATTTCTTTCTTTTTTGTTGTAAATGTACAGTACACTCATCATTTGAATCCATTATTCACCTCTTCATCACTTGAACCCATTATTGTTGAAAATTCTCTGTCTCGATTAAAAAGTGTCTACTAACACAAAACGTCAAACTTATCTTTCAACATAACAATATTTCTACAAATTTGTTTTCAAACATTTTGTTTCTGCAGATATATAAATATAATATAATTATAATATGTAATGTACAATAAACTGTCAAACACATTTCACTAAAACATGTTCCTTGGCTATGCAAACGCTTTTTGATACATTAACAGAAAACAGTGTTTAAAACATGTTTTTTTGTGAAAATCGCGTCAGTGCAAACGCACGGTTATCCAATTTAGTTGCAAAACATCACAAAACATTATCAACCCTAGCGGAGACGAATGATAAGTTTATACAAAATATATAGTATCATCATCATTACAGCCCTTCACAAGTCCACTGCTGAATATAGGCCTCCCCCAAGGTATGCCACAAAGCACGGTCCTGACTCAGGACTCCTGAGCCACCTGCATCCATCGACTACCTGCATGTCTTACCAGGTCGTCACTCCATCTAGTGGGCGACCAGCCCTACACTTCGCCTACAGGTACGAGTCTGCCACTCGAGAACCTTTTTTCCCCAACGGTTGACGGTTCTACGAGCTACATGGCCGGCCCATTGCCACTTCAGCTTACTAATCCGTTGGGCTATGTCGCTCACTCTGATTCTACTGAGGATATTCTCATTTCTAAGTTTATCACGCAGAGAAACTCCGAGCATAGCCCTCTCCATAGCTCGCTGAACGACTTTAAGCGTCCTCATACGGCCAGCAGTGAAGGACGACGTCTCGGTTCCGTAGGTCATCACTGGCAACACGCACTGGTTGTACAATTTAGTTTTCAGGTTTTGAGGTATACCTGACGAGAAGATGCGTCGTAATTTCCCGAACGCTGCCCAGCCGAGTTGAATTCGTCGATTGACCTCTCGGTCGAAGTTGGACTTACCCAGTCGGACTATTTGTCCCAGGTAAACGTACTCGTCAACAACTTCGAGCTTAGTGCTCCCAACAACTACCGGCATAGGTGTGACACGGACATTAAACATGATATTTGTTTTGTCCATGTTCATCTTAAGACCTGTCCATTGAGAGACACTATTGAGTGAAACTATTAAATGTGGTATATATCTCCACAAATTCCATCTTTATCATTAATCAGATTATCTGCAATTCTCTCGTGTGGCGGAAAAATTAAGTCTTTTTTTGGGGTATTTTTTTAGGTTGCCTGTCCCAGAGCTCGATATAAAAGAACATAATAAAATACACTACAAATTTCTAATTATTTATTCAATTAAAATACATAACTTAAAAAAGAAACGTAGAAAACTGTTTATCAAATAATTTAGTTTGTCACTGCCATCTTCATAATGTGTTTTAAGTGACAAGAAATTTTTGTTCTACATGTTCTACTAATTATATATATGAGAAAGAAATATGAAAGCATGTACCACCTTTCTCTCAAAATTTTACAAAGCTTACCATAGTTTAGGTTCTAATAATCTGTTTCCTTGGAGATATACAGGGTTATTTTGTGATAACCGGTCAAATTTGCAGAGAAGGTTCAAGATAACTAATATAGGCCGTTAACCCTAGAAAGATAATCATATTGAGTTATACGTAAAAGATAATCATACGTAAAATTGACTCCTTAGTTTTAAGTGGCTGTTAAATGAAGAGTTTTTTACTGATTCGAGTAAAACAAAAAGTATTAGTTGTCTACTACCGTAATCAATTAAAAAATACTAACATTTACTTATTTGTATTTATTCATTTTATAACAAAAATTACAAACTTCTCAATAATCAACAAAATTTAGGAACTTCTTTTTTCTTTTAAAGCTTTTTCATAATCTTATCATAAATCAGTATTTTTATATTATATTCTAAGTAATAAAAAACCAAAGTCAAAAAATAACATGAAAATTGTATAAAAAAATCAGTCAAAACAGTTTAGGCACATATCAACCTGTTATTTGCCGACACCATAAGTGACAAATAACAGATTTACATTTTTTACATATGGCATTTGCTTTTCTCTTTATTTTAGAGGGGCAATATTTACAGTAGCCACGTTTTTTGGCTATTGGCTCAGTTTTATCCTCTTCTTGGGCACTCATTTGTAACAAATTATTTTTAATAGTGATAGATCACGACTCATCACGGAGACATATAATGTTGCAGAAGATCGATCGAACAACTCACCTTTTGTTGTCTTTTCTCATTGCAGTCATTACCAAGATGCCGATCAAAGCACAGATTTCATTCTCACTTGTGTCTTTGAATGTAGCACTATCATAGTTTCCCGTCTTTTGAAGGATATTTCAGCATTGGTCCGTCTTACAATTTCGGAAATTATTTTATCAGTAAAGAAGATGTTGAAGCACAAAACAGAGTCATAAGGATTGCGGCACATGCCTTTTAGACCCCTTTGAGACCTGAAGATATTCTGTGATGAGACTCCACCACTTCTTGAAGACTTTGAGGTCGACCAGCAATGTCTATTCTTACCTCTGTTAGTTCTTCGTGACAGAGTTATTATTCGACGAGAATCCGTTGAGGGAGTTGCTTGTTCAGAGTTTATTCCTCCATGGGGTAAATTTAGAAAGGAGTTACTACTTCTTCTTCCCTCACTTCGTCTACAAAACCATCTTCCTCATTGGACTGGATGTCATCCTCGCTCTCGTGGTCTTCAAGTTCTCTGTCGGTGTCAACACAGGGCGGCTCATCATCACTCTCTAAAACAGCGGCCAGGATGTCGTCTTCATCCAAATCTCTAGTCCCCATTTTGGCTTAGCAGTATCACGATAGCTAAAAAATAAAAACAATATCAGAAATAAATAAAAATAACGAATACAATAAAAAACAACACGAATAACCATTTCACCAAATATCGTAAAAGTCACGTAAAAGATAATCATACGTAATTTTGACTCCTGTGAGTATCGTATCTCAAAATGGCGGGCACTTACCTCAATGATGCTATTGCCCCACGCTAGCTCCCAGCGGTGAATGAGATGTCTGAAAAGCACAACTCCGGATTCGCAATAATTAAAAAGAGGCGGCATTATTTCATTCGCGTGGGAGTCATTTTGACGTAGATTATCTTTCTAGGGTTAAAGACAAATCAATTTTAAAAAATCTCAAACTGTGTATCCTTTTTATCTCTTAAATTCAAAATGCGCAGTAATGCATTGAAGTGATTTTACTGCACACGCAAACATTCGTTAATAATAAGCTTGTCGCCATCCCGGTGAGTCACTTAGGCATCATCAAAGTACTTACACAGGCACAACCTAGTAACCAGAATTCTACACCAGGAGCTCGCTCTGAAATACGGTCTCGTGGATCGGAAACTGCCTTATTATAAGTACTTACCGGAAGTCGTGCTCGAAAATGACCATATTATTGTATTTATTTTATTTTACTGATATTTATGTACATTTATCTTTTCATTTTCATTTATATATATAGAACCCATCCAGATGAGAAAACTATATAGATACCCCACATAATAATAATAATGTTTATTGAATCCAAACATACTTTACATAAAAACATAAACTTATAAAATTACATTGATAAGACGTAAATCTAACTCAATAGTATATTAAGGTATCTTTAGCAACCGTGCTAGGTCACAGACCTGTGTTACAGCTGCTAAGCCCTCCCCATTAAATACATACCAAATAGAAAAACAAAAACATAAAAACAATTTTACTACAATCAAGAAATGAATAAAAGTTCTAATCCGACAAATGGCTCAATACTATTATAGCTAAATGTTTAGTTGTATGATACAAGAGTAAGGCAGGGGAGATATTCTATAAATGTGTCACACACTTATATTAATATTCAAATGTTATAGTAAACGTTTACAAGAACTTATTCACATAAAAATAATTGAAACTTAGTGACTCAGTTAATATTTCATTTTCTTAAAACAATAAAATATAATATGCAAAATGTTCATTTAATATTGGAGATTTGTTAATCACAAACCAATATTACAAGTTTAGAAGTAAGTGTAAAATTAATACATAGATGCCAGTGTGTAGTATACGTGTGAGTGTGTGTGTGTGTGTGCGTGAAAGAAGTAGTGAGTGTGTGTTGTTATTTTGCTTAACAGTTTGCATTTTTAACTATCTACATTTAATAATTTTACAGTTTCCTCGTAAGATAAAGACATTAAAACTTAGTTAGAGCTTGCTTATATTTGAAACATGTTAGTCGATCAGTAGGCAAAAACGTTGTTGCCCATAAATCGGATTCAATTTGGGATAGTTGCAAATAAAAGAAGAAGCTTTATTTACCGATATTTTCAAAAACTGCAATAACATTGTATCATTATTTATGAATTTAAGCTTAAGTTTCGAATTTGATTACTCTGAAAAATATAATATAATATGTAAATAATGGCAACAATATTTATCATTTTATTAGTCTGTACCCAAAGGGTGTTATAAAGATTGTTATACTAAGCCTACAATGTTGGGTCTTGCAGGCTTAGTATTACAGTCCAGACGGAATGTGACAGCCATGCAACCGACATCGCCGCGGCGACTAGTATATGTATACTGGCCGCCTAATAGCAGGTGATTCTAAGCTACAGAATTACATTTCTCAAACTTGCATAATACTAGAACACTACTAAAGGGAGACAAAATTTCTTTAGCAAAATTAGTTCTATCTATTAAGTCATTAGATGAGTTAAAAAAAGGAAAATAAAAATCAATAATGATTACAATATTTCAATTACAATTATGAATGTATTGATAATAACATGCACAATTAAAAACCCTAGCGTGTCTACAATATCAAAGATAGCAATATTTGAATCAAAAACAAGTTAAATAATAAATAAGCTCATGTACACAAGACCAGAGTAAAACCAGCAAATAATAATTTCATTTTGATAATAATTGGTTGTCTATTTATTTCCGATTTAAAATTAACCTTAAAATTATGTCTCTATATTATATGCTTGCAGTTACAACGTAAACAGAATAAATTTTATTCAAAACTACAAAACCTATTAAAGAATACTTGATTACAAAACTCATAAAGTAATTAATGCTTTTACTCGTTTGGGAAAAGCCTCAGTCCTATGTAGAAAACAAGCAAGAAGTCCAAGCGGGCCATTTAAACAAAATGTTATTTAGAATATATTGTTTTACAATTAAATATTAAAACATTTAGAAACAACATTAATCACCCCATTCCCAGGGGTTTATCAATCGTATATTTTATTGTAATAACCTTTTTTTGAACAACTTTGCTTAGTTAATTTTCAGTTTTTGATAGGCTGTATATTTTATGACTTGTTATAAAAGCATATACTTTGCCCTACGAAGGAAAACTTATTCTTTGAAGTGGAATAACTGATATAACTAACTTGTACTTGTTCCTAGTATTTACAGAAATATACATTACTATTTTGAGAAGCTTCAGCGCTACCAGAGACTGGCATGTATGGCTGCCACAGGCTGCATAAGAACTACGCCAACAGCAGCCTTGGAAGCGATGCTGGAGCTAACTCCGCTTCATCTACATATACAACAAGAAGCGACTTTAGCTGCCATCAGACTCAAAGACCCTAAATCTTTGGAGTAAGAATAGTGTCCCTCATACAGGCATAATTGATAGAATTCACTCAGAAATTCCTATTCTACAAGCCAAATACGATAGGATTCCTAAACAATTCGTTTTCGATAAGAAATACAAGATACAATTAAATGAAAACAGCCAGCCGGAAGGATTAAGCCCAAAAGAGCTTAGAATCTTCACCGATGGTTCTAAAACAAATGAAGGTGTAGGTTCTGGAGCTTTCTCTGAAGACCTCAATATTCACATATGCACACCGCTGGGTACCTATAACACGGTCTTTCAGGCGGAATGTATGGGTATCATTCAAGCGGCCATAGCAATAGATGCTAGGAAGGTTAATGACTTCCCCATCAGAATACTGCAATGGGGTGAACTCGGGACTAATATATGAATGCCATCAACGATTAAATGAGGTATGTAAAAACAACAATGTGACTCTGCAATGGATAAAGGGACACAGTGGATCCAGAGGCAACGATGCAGCGGACGAACTGGCCAGAAGAGGATCGGCTCTGGCCACTATAGGGCCGGAACCAATCATACCAATCCCCTTTGGTAACGTAAAGTACGTAGACACTTCACTAATCAACACGCTCAGCTTTGGAAAAATCTAGTAGACTGTAGACAAGCTAGGGAGGCCCTACCTGTAATAAACAGTCGCTTAACCAAAGTTCTAATGAGACTGAACAAGCCGCAGATCAGGATAGTAACAAGTGCTATCACAGGACACGGCACCTTTAACAAACATTTATTTACTATAGGTGTTACAGATAGTCCCCTGTGCAGGGCATGTATGGGGAAGGAAGAAACGGCGGCCCACGTGCTACTGAAATGTCCGGAGGTCGCTATGTACAGGGCTAAGCATCTCGGCACGCCGGGGTCACTCCCTGAAGTTGCATGCAACATCAAGGGACTGTTAAGCTTCTTCGGGGAGATCTCATGGCTCGAATAATCACATTATTCCTGCCCACACGCAAAATACGCGCATAGACGTGGAGTAGCGGAAAACAGCCCGTTGCAAACTAAACTAAACTAAACTACATTACTATTTTTAATAAAAACTATTGTTGTTTTTGTGTACATTAAATTAACAAAAACAAAAAACAAAAATTAATAAAAAACATACATTAAATTTTCGTAAAATTACCAAAACGCTATAGTTAATATATTTACTTCTAAAAAACTTTCTTGAAAAGACTCCTTTGGACTTAGGTTGTAAAGTGCTCTCGTGGCTCACTTCTGCAAAACAAAGTTATTTCAATGTGAAATGCATTAACCCCATTGCAAGATCCCTTATGTAATAAATATGGCGTATCAAAGGGTCACTTTCTCTTTGTTATGGAATGCAAAATATAGTTGTTTCACATTTGCACCCAAGATAGAGAGAACTTGTAAATTTACTCCGTCCATGTCACAGACTCTTGCAGATATATTCATCCCAGCCTGAGCCTGGAAGTTATGCCAGCTATAACTGATTCAAGACCTGAAATCAAAAATTAAATATGTTTTACAACTTTTATAGAGCTTTTATAATCAACTTTAATTTCAACTGTTGTAATGAAATGAAAAATCATACAAAGTACTAATAAATACCTCTTTTATTAGTACAGTAAGTTGATTTGCAGTTAAAAATGCATTGGAGAAATAGTGGGCAATGGGCTGTTCCAGTCTTTCTGATACTAACAATCATAAATACTAATGCATATGATGCAATGACTGAAGATGTTCCTTGTGTTCTATGATCCTAATACACTTCAATCAAATCTTCTTTTGGATTATACATCACATTTTTTTAAAGACATTTCATCAAATATCAATATAAATTGATTGTCTGATGGTTTTATAGTATATAAAAATCTGCCGGGCCTTAAAAACTAGTTGATTGATTTCAATAATACAGAGTACTCAGTTAACCCTTTAATAGAGCCTGAGTAGCCTGCAACAGGTGGGGGACCTTTTATAAAGCCACAAGGCTATGATTTTCATGTGTCATGTAGCTTTTTCTTTCAATTTCTTATTTGAATTTGTAATTACAGCGCAAATGTTGATGTTATTTTCTTGGATAATTTACTTACTGTATTTTCATTAGTTAAACACTTAATACAATTTTGGCTTTTAAGGTTTTAATGTGATTATGCAATTGGTAGAATTTTCTTATGTATCACTTTCTTTAATTTTCTTTATTCGTCATGCAGCACAGTTTTTAGTCTCTATCCCGTATTCCACTGCGAATCACTGTCAAACACATTGCACGCGCGTCCAGAACCTCGATTTCTTTCTTTTTTGTTTTTGTTTGTACAGTACACTCATCACTTGAATCCATTATTCACCTCCTCATCACTTGAACCCATTATTGTTGAAATTTCTCTGTCTCGATTAAAAAGTGTCTACAAATACAAAACGTCAAACTTATCTTTCAACATAACAATATTTCTACAAATTTGTTTTCAAACATTTTGTTTCTGCAGATATATAGATATAATATAGTTATAATATGTAATCTACAATAAACTGTCAAACACATTTCACTAAAACATGTTCCTTGGCTATGCAAACGCTTTTTGATACATTGACAGAAAACAGTGTTTAAAACATGTTTTTTTGTGAAAATCGCGTCAGTGCAAACGCACGGTACGTTTGCACTGAGAAACATCCAACACGTAATGTTTTGAAACAAATCGCATAAAATAAACCACACAACATGTTTTGTTGATGGTGGCGTTCGCACTCACAAAAACTGTGTAAAATTTTCAACAGATATTAAGATTTGTTTTTAGCTGTGTTCGCATTGAATGCAACGTACCGTGCGTTTGCACTGACGCGATTTTCACAAAAAAACATGTTTTAAACATTGTTTTCTGTCAATGTATCAAAAAGGGTTTGCATAGCCAAGGAACATGTTTTAGTGAAATTTGTTTGACAGTTTATTGTACATTACATATTATAACTGTAAAGTGTATAATGTATATGGTAATATGGTATGTATATAGTTTTCTTTGAGGATTACTCAGATATTTTATATGGGGATTACTATATTCAGGAGTGGACTTTGATAGACAATAATGAAGATGATGATGATTATTCATATTACCATCATCTGGATCTAACATGGATGGACAGACGACATACAGTAGTTTGAATCCTGTAAATGCTTTAAACTAATTTATAATAATTGGACGGAAAAGGCATCCAAAGGATTGAAGTCTATAACTCTATAAAGTTAACACAAGCCCTTCCTTACATTATTAAAAGTTCAACACACTGCATATTATTTTTAACAATCAAATATTTTTTTAAAACAACAACAAACCTTAAGAAAGTTCAAGCATCAAAATCTATGAATAATTACATTTCGTCCTAAACCTATCAAATTTAAAGGCACAACTTGTACAACACAGTAGAAATACATGCATCGAATGGTTCTCAAATAATAGATAAACACTAGACTTCTTTTCACATAGTTATTGTATTTACTATCTTATTTTATTATATTAATTGTAATAGTGGGTGTATTATAGAGCAAGTTGGATGAACAAGATCCATTCATTTACTTTGTATTGGTAGAAGGGTAATGTAGTGCCGTGAGCAGGGACTGGTTTACTATGAAAGTAATGTCAGTGAATATAATGTTAATTTAATTTTATATAATAATTTTATGATACCATAATTTATTTCAGTTTTTATTTATTTCCAGACTAACAAAGTGTATTCCCATTTTATTTTGTGGAATCACAAGCTGGCTCCTCGCAAATTATTGCTGCAAAACCAAAAGCAGGATCTTCAAAAAGGACAACATTATATCCACTGAAGAACAACCACAAACATCAAAGCATAACAGATAATGTTGAACCTGAAAAAGAAAGTACTCTATATGAAAATTTTTAAAATTATATAAGGAATATTTTTGTAATCTAATATTTAATATGTTTTATAATTTTGAATTCAAATTATTCTATTTATAAGCAATACTTAATATATTGCATATAATATAGAGACAAAATTTTTAGTGTCAATTCAGGGAAACTTTATACGTGGTAGAGCCATGCTGCAGTTATATTAGAAGTATAGTTGTAGCACGAATGGGTCGGCTCGACCGGGGAACGACCACGCTCTCACAGAATACCAGTGTGAAATAGTAGCTTAATGCTGCTGTATTTCATATGGTGAGTGTAGAGAACCGGAGACCCTTTTTACTGAAAACGAGGCATTCCATCTTAGTCCTCATGGGTGACAACGCATCTGCATTTTGATTCGTAATCGAGGATAGATGTGTATGTCTATGGGCCACAGCAACCACTTACCATCAGGTGGACTGTGTGCTCGTTTGTCACCCTATCCTATAAAAAAATAGATGGAGAACCAAATATTATCAAAACAAAATTATTATTTGTGAATTTTGCACTTGTGTGTAGGAGCTTATTTATTAACTTGTTTTTGATTAAAATATTGATATTTGGGTTATTGTAGACATTCTGTGATTGTGCATATTATCAATTCATCCATGATTGTAAATCTTATATATATTGTTTACTTAAGTAATTGAAATGTTGTAATCAATATTGATTTTCTTTTCATGTTTAAACCCATCAAATGTCTTTATAGAAAGAACTAAGCTGCTGGAGAAATTTTGTCTTAAGTTATGTATGTTTCTTTATTTGTATTTTGAATAAATAAATAGAAATTTTGTAATTTTTGTTCTTTTATTTAGCGCTGGGATAGGCAACCCAAAAAATACCTCAAATAAAAAAACCAAAAAAGACCACGTTCAAATTTCCCGCCACACGAGAAGTGCAGGAGGCTGACGATAGATGGAGCTAGTGGTTGTATATAGCATTTCTTAAATTTTGTATGAAGTTGTCGTTCTTCTCCGATAGGAGTAATAGTGTTCTGTGCAATGAATGGGTTAATCGCTAGGCCGGCCATTTTGTTGACAGCTTTTCGCACAGAACACTAATACTCCGCTTTTCGTCATGAGGTTGCTTCAGAGTTTCATAATTTTGGTGAATAGTGGAATATTTGTGGCGGCGGAATACTGTTAAATATCGCAAAGATCCTTTCTTACAAATAGTGGCAGCCATAAATTATGTTTATAAATTAAAGTAGTTATAAAAGTTAATATTTTGGTGTTATATTGGGTGCAATAGCGAGCGAAGCGAGCCTAGGACGTGGGGCACCCCGACTCGGTCAGGTTAGGTTAGAAGGGGATGACGGGGGTTTTCTTTAGTAATCTGCTGCATGAATATATGGTCGCCGAGTGGGTGGGGGAGGGGGGGAGGAGGCGGAACCTCCCCCTGAAAGGAAAAAGTGCCGGAAACCCCCCCTTTTTTTATGAATTTTTAAAGTTTTGTTACATTTAAGGAAAATTCGCTTTCGTTTAATAAAAAAAGTACCTAGCTCACCTGCGCAGCTTCGGCTGTTTGGTCGCCTTCGGCGACCAGCCTCGGCCGCTACGGCTCGTACACTGCCTGCGCTTAGTTACAGCGGGCGAGGGCTGCATTCCCTCCGCGCTTCCGGATTTTCATATACACTCTAGGGGTAAGAGCGGAAAGACCACGTGGAAGTTGGGGTTGACAGATTCGGTTTTGTGATTTATACCTTCTGGTACTAGGGTTTGATCAAAAGAAATGACCAAATATAATATTATAAAAACATTTATTTATATACATGGTTAATTACTTTAATTAGTTCCATAAAAGGATCCTTTTTTTTCTTTGCACTGACCTTCTCCACAAATATTCTATAATAATGTCTGAAAAGTTTTCCGGGTGGTTATAATTGTATTTACTGAAAAATCTTTTAACCACCCGCCATTGCGATTCGATTCTTTGAGTATGAGTGCCATCAGGGGCAACAAATGGGTTCTCAGGATCTGAATGGTTCACCTTCTTGTGAATGTACCCATGTTGCCCCAAACAATCATAAGCCCTCCAGAAGTCGGTATGGATTGTGGTGCCCTCAACCACATGTTTTTTAATTAGGGGCACTAGTATGTCCGCTGACCTGATGTTTTCAGGGCACACCTCTAGTCGTAAATCCTCACTTCCATCCTCAATGAGGCCGAGGATCCAGTGGCCCTCAATCTGCCTTCCTAAAATCAACAATAAACAATTTAGAGTTAGTAAATATTCAAGATATTTATTTATTTATTTACTCTATATTGTACAGTGTACACCAAAACCCAGTAGTACAAAATTACAAAAAAAAAAAAAAATACAAAAGTACAAAATTTTATAGCAGAATATGTACAACAGGCTGTCTTATCACTCTGAAACTGATTTCTTCCAGATATTTTGGCTTTAAAAGGTATTCAAATATATTTAATAAAAGGTATTAAAAGATAATTTGGGTTCAAAAGTAAACTTTAAAATAAATAATGTGTAATAATTTAAGACTAACATAGGTTAAGCTAATTTACTAACATACATATTATGGACTATATGTGGGTCTGAAATAAATTTAATTATCATTATATTATTATTATAAATATATTGTTTCAGTCTGTAATATAAGAAAATCAAATTACCTTTATTATATTTCCGTTTTCCAAATTTAGACTCGTCTATTTGAACTACTTTTCCTGGGCCACCAATCTTGCCGATGGCCTCTTGTTGCTCTATTTGGTAAATGACGACTGTCTCCCGGCAGTAATTGTACCAATCGCAGACAGTCGCCATAGATAAGCAGCCTCCCTCTATATCTTTTTCTGGGTCTTCGTGGATTGCATCTTCATAGCTTCAGTGATGCGCATAACAATGCATCAGATAGAATACCCGTGGCAATGACATTTTAATATTTTCAAACCAGGTGCCCATGCCACGAGCTACCCTGGATCGGGCTCTGCAATTTCCTTTATTGCAAACAAAGGAGTCCACATTTTTATTTTGTCCATATACCACTTTCATTGGCACTCTATGGGTGCGGCACTCCTTAGTGGCAGGGATTAAGCCATTTTCAACGGCAAACTCCACACACTGTACTCTGGTACCGAGTTCTCGCACGATTCGGGGTAAATTAAAAAATTTAGCTCCTTCTTCCACATATAAACGCCTGCGCACAAAATCACCATAAAGCTCCGCGAAGGGTACTACATCCGTTGCGGCGGCGTCGCTTGCGTTCGACGGACCGGCCGAACTAGTTGACGGCGTAGAGTCGTCGGCCATCTTGGGTCTCTCAGGTAGACAGACAGGTAGGCAAAGTCCAAGAAAACGTGCAGGGGTCTTCGTAGGGCAAATCGGTGGTCCGGTATTCGAGCACGGGTCTTCGTCAAGGCATATCACAGGTCCAAGAAACAAGCAGAGGTAGAAAATAGAGCAGGCGGTAAACGGAGATCCGATAATCGAGCAAGGGTCAAGAATTAGGAGCAAAAAATGAGCGCAAAACATTCAAAGTCCGAAGGCGAAAGTGGAATGGATGGTGACTAAAAAACAATACGTGGTTTAACATCGTATGTTAGAGTAGGATAGCACTATAAATAGATTAATAGATCATACAAACTATACTATTGTTATCTCTTTCTAATAATTATATCCTTGTTGCTTATTTTTTTTAAAACAGAGTACAGACCATGCTCTATTGCTATCTCTTTGTAATAATTATATTCTTATTTCGTATTTGTATCATTTTTAAATGGATATAACCTCAAAACTATAATTGTCGATATCTCGAAAACTAAAGATTTCCGGCATAAAAAAACAGCTAGATGATAATTAATAGTGTCATTGCCTGTCAACTAAAGCTAAAATGATCAAATAATTATGTTGTTATTTCGTTTCGTATCATTTTTAAATGGACATAACCTCAAAACTAAAATTATCGATATCTCGAAAACTAAGGATTTCCGGCTTAAAAAGCAGCTAGATGGTAATCAATAGCATCATTACCTATCAACTAAAGCTAAAATGATCACTTAAATCGTGCAGCAGATTACTAAAGCCGACCCGATGACGGGGTCGAGTGAGCGAGCGAATAGACCTTCGTGGTTATTTTTTGTAAACCACTCGCGGGGCTCCGTCGACTGGGCTTCCCTCTACTGCACCACGTTAAGTGGCGTGGGGCTTCCGTCCTCCAACTCTCTCTCCCCATAAATCAGGTTAAAATTGTCATGAAAATTACGAAACATAACCTCAAAATGAGTTTTTTTAAAATTTATAAAAAAAACTAAGCACGTCCGGCAGGAAGGGGATGTAGGGGGTGACTCTACAACTCTTCCCCTCCCCCCACACCACCCCCTAATTCAGGCGACTGAATTGTAAACCTTATCCGCTGATATCACGACTGGTCAGTAATTTTTTCTATTTATTTTTTTCTTAATTCATTGTTCCCATAAATATTCATCCTGTGAAAGCCTGCTGCTGACCATAGGCATCCCCTATAGATTGCCACTTAGGAAAGATTTTGTCATAGTTGCCACAAGAGTAGTGTATATGCCTTGGTTTTCAAACTTGGCAGGCGCATTGATTATCATTTTCCATTAATTTTATTAATATGAACACCAATAATGTCATATATACATATTGTACATACGGTAGTATAAAAACTCTTACAATGCAAAAAAGTTATGGTGACAATATCAAAGTACTACAAGTATAAACTATCATTTATATTTGTACCTAAATACTTCCCGAATAAATATCACAAAACAAAAAAATTGTTAATTCCCGGGCATGTATTTTACAGTATTAAATTATAATTTACTTGGCTATGTACATTATAAATTTATACCTACTTTGCTCTCAAGCATGATTATTGTGTAAAAAGTCTGCATGACTCATAGAATAGTCTTTATTTCATTTTAAATTTATTTTATATTTTTAATTAAAATATTTGAAAGACTATAGGTGTAATCAATTAATTTATATAATTATCTGATCTTATCTGTTTTCATTTAAAAATAAAAAACTCCATATTTATAACTACAAAAACACAAAACTAGTTAGTAACGTATCCCTTCTTTTAGTGTCAAAACATTTGGTGTTTCTTGTTTAATAGATGTTCATCATCATCATTACAGCCCTTCACAAGTCCACTGCTGAACACAGGCCTCCCCCAAGTAATGCCACAAAGCACGGTCCTGAGCCACCTACATCCATCGACTTCCTGCATGTCTTACCAGTACCCCTAGCACGAACATTTTGATCTATCGTATAGTTTACGCCACAGTTTAGTTTCAGTTAAATTTTGTATGGGAATTTGAACAGCGCTCCGTGGGCGTATTTGGAACTAAAATTCAGAAGCACGAACATCTAACGCTACGTTACGTATCGCTTTCGTATAGTTTAACGTATAGTAAGACACAAAATGTATGGGAATCGGCAGCACGAATCTATTTTTGACGTACGTTATCGTCTATACACTGTAGAGAACTACGAAATCTTTCTCACCGACATTTTTACGGTGAGAACGCTACCGAGAAGTATTAGTTTTAAGTTTTCCTGGGGTCTTCGTTGATTTAAGTTTAAAATATTTTTATTAATAACAAGTAGAATGCGATCCACGATTTTTTACTATTTTGTGTGATAATTCTGAATTGGAATTTAATTGAAAATGCATTTAAATTACTCTGCCGTTAATTTTGCACGGAAAACTTCAGAGGGAGTAAAAGAATAAGCTTAGAGATTAAGGAATAAAAAATAATGCACAAAATTAAAGTACCTGCGTAGCTTGCTACGTATTTATTTATCTATGTACCTGCGGTAGTTATTATGTACCTAAGCTCAGTTTTTTATTTTCATTTATGTTTCAGGTTATTTATGCTTTATTATTTTATGCAACAAGATATTATCAACGTTTAGTCGGTATGGGTAAGAACTTGGACCAAACAAGTGTTATCCAATGTGTCTCTCAAGTTACGGAGGCACTTAACAGTCAATAAATAATAACCAATACCTTTATCAGGTTGCCCACTTCAAGGGCTGAGAGAGACGTCGTCAATGTAAAGTACTTACATACTTATTTTAAGCTGTGTTGATTTCTCTAGTCTAATTTTTGACGGCTTCGTGGCGCAGTGGCTTAGCAAGGGGGGGGGGGGCGCAGTTTCGAATCCTGCACGGAACAAGTATTTGTATGGCCTACAAGTAATTACTGCCTCCACGACACTGGATAAATCCTATTGTGGCGGTTTTAGTATAACTAGTGTTTTGTGACTTTCTACAGATTTCTTAAAACATACAAGATAACGGGTGTTATTGGTTATATTGATGGATGACATTTCCGCAAATTATTTCACCACAAATATAATTAGAAAGAATCCAATACGCACCCAATACGTTAATAAGTTATGTTACATAAAATGTGAAAAATTACTAATGAAGAAAAGCTTTTTTGGTATTTTCCCACGAATTTATAATAAACTACGTGATACAATAAAAAATATGAACTTATTTAAATTTAAAAAAGTGCTTAAGTAATGAATATAGACAAATGTTATTATAAAATTGACGAGTTCTTGAATGATAATTTTGACCAATTATATTGACTAATGATATTATTTTGTTATTGTCATCTATTTAATTTTATCAATGTAGCAATTTCATTAATTTTTATTTTATTTTATTTTTATGGCATGATTCTCATAAGAACACATCATTATATTTGTATGTCTTTAAGACAAAACATAGCGTACTAATAATTGTAACGCAAGACCTTAAATGTTTAAACCTACCTATGTTTGACAAATAAACTATTCTGATTCTGAAAAAAGAGATTGAACATTTATTTTATTGCCGAAAGTATTTTCATTATTTAAAGTGCAAGTTGTAAGTTTAACGGTAAAAGAATGTCCACTACCTTATTCGAGATGGGCAGCAGTCTCCTCGCAATTACAATTAACAAATTAAAAAACTGCGTTTGACAACCCACCTGCCAAGTGTGCCCGCTGTATATTATAATATATATGTAGTCCACTGTCAAGTTCAAAAAATATTAAGCAAATATTAAATTTAAAAATGGTTTTTTTTATAGGGTAGGGTGACAAACGAGCACACAGTCCACCTGATGGTAAGTTGTTGCTGCGGCCCCTAGACGTCTACATCTATCCTCGATTACAAATCAAAATATAGATGCGTTGTCACCCGTGAGGACTAAGATGTAATGCCTTGTTTCCAGTAAAAAGGGTCTCCAGTTTTCTACACTCACTATATGAAACACAGCAGCATTCAGCTACCATTTCACGCTAGTATTATGTGAGAGCGTGGTCCTTCCCCGGTCGAGACGACCCATTCGTGCTACACGTTTCTGCACATCTAATATAACTGCAGCATGGCTGTACCACGTATGAATATAATATGTATTAAGAAATTTATGGATGACAATAACCCCTGGGAATGAGATAGTGCTACTAAACTATTTCCAATATGATTTGTATAGTTAATTGTAAAACAACATAATACACATAACACACAAATGATTGTAAACATTTTGTTTTTAATTTCCAGCAGGGTTTTGTGCTAATTCATCCCTGGACACAGGTTTCTTCCGAAATAGGGGTAAATTAAACATAAGAATGACTTTTAATAAGTACTATTAATAATGTACATTAAATTTAAAAAATCTATTTCTGTTTCTATTGAATCCAAAATTTGACTCTCTCCTATGTTGTATATATACAGAGCTTGAACGAATTAATACAGAGTTTGAATTTATGTTTTGACTTGTTTTTTGGGATTACGACTTTAGATGATAAGTGTTTTATATATTTATCGGTATTAATATTAAATTCTAATAAAAAAAGGACTTAACAATTTCAAGGAGACATTTTATTTAAAACAAGGACAATAAAAAAGTACAGATTATTATAATATATGTTATCACACTGAGCTCGAAACTGCAGCTCAGTATCATGTTGATGAAGCTCAACGTCTTCTCTGTCGAATCCTCACTTGTTCTAATTCTACAAACATCCTTTGTTTGCTTATTATCGTTCTGTGTTCTTCTCACTTAAAAATAACATTATTCTAATGATCTGAATGTTTTTTTTTTGGGTTGACGGCGCGAAAATGGAAGTGGGTTGCCTATTGAGAACAGTTGGAGATTTCTTCGGTGTAGTAGATTTTAGTGCTGTTGGGATGTGGGAGGTGTTAGGCATGTAGGTTGCATTAGAAATCTAGGATTAGTTGGAGATAAGTACTGGATCCTTGCTGCAGCCAGGAGTGTTTCTAGTCTTCATCATCTGAAAAAGATCGATTGAAAAACTTAAACTTTTTACATAATTTTCTATATTTCTTTCATAGTTATTTCCTTATTATATCGTTGAAAATATTTAAAGGTTAAAAGATGTAATCAATAACTAGAATTTTAATTAATTATTATTATTTAATATTTTTTTTTGAATCTTCATTTCAAATAAACAGTTAACATGCTAACACACAACTAATACGTAAATTATGAAATTATTATTAATAATTTTATTTAAGTAAATTTGTAGGTACTTACATCATGTGTAGTTGAAGACATACTAATAGCAGGAATTTCAGGTGGTATAATCATTAAATCTGTATATAGCTCTGCAGGTATCACTGTTTTATTAATTTTGTATAGGTAACCAGTAACCACATAGGCTGTAAAATAATAAGTTATTAGTCTTACACTGAAGTTATTTATATTCAAATATACATTATTTTTTTCTGAATTATATATTTTCATTGAGAAAGTGTAAGGTCATCATATTATCATGTTAAATTGAAAGTTTGTCAGTTGATTTCTACTAAAGTTCTATTTATGTTAAATCACCCTGTTCTCTTAGTATTGAGAAATATTTTTAATGAATGCTATGAACAGCTTTATTCATTTTTGGCCACTTCTCTATTTAAATCAATCCACACTCCTTAAGCAAACCAAATAAAACGACAGTGAACTCAAAATTCATGAAATGAACTATGCATTTAAAACTTTATCTAAGCGCTCTTGATTTGTATTGAAGTTTTTAGAACAATAAAACTAGAACTTACTTTTCGCTACTTTTTTCACTCCGAGACTTCGATTCCTTGGCTGTGGAGCAAATTACATAGCTCTTCGTACTTTTGAATACACCACTGTACTCCGTGCACTAATTCTATTAATCACCATTCCCTAGAAATAAACAATAATATTTGTTTAACAGAAAGAATCAATATCAATAGATAATGAATACACAGACTGAAAAATAATCCAAACTCATGTTTAATATAGTTACTTACTTTTACATGAAATCTATTATTATTGTAAACTGTGTGGCTAGTTCTTGACGACACTGTTGATGACGACTAGTTGTCACAGAACACTATTACTCCTACTAGTTGTTATCATTATGAAATTTAGCAAAAAATTAACTAAAACCAATCTAAAAACGTTACTCAAAGAAGCCGCTACTACCCTTAATCACGCGACTTTAGTGAGTCACTTAGATCGCGTAGCAAAAATTGATGGAATTCTCGTTAGCCAGAAAGACTTCACTGTTCTGTTTGTTGATGTCTTTTTCAGAAACATCGTTCAGTATCGCGATGTAATTTCGTATAGCGACATCTGTCGGTAGGATTTATAAATATTTTGGCGTTGCAGTTCTCGTGAGTTTTTATAAAAAGAAATCAAATTGCTAAACAATAAATTTAATATTGAGTCTCAAGGTTTGTTTACATATAGTTACAATATAGTATCGAGTACACGTGAGTAAGAGATAAGCGTTCGTGCTGCCGATGACTGTAGCCACAGTTTCGTAAATCGCAGTCGACTAAGCGAAAAATTTTACCAAACTGTGGCTACAGTCGTCGGCAGCACGAACGCTTATCTCTTATTCACGTGTACTCGATACTATATTGTAACTACCTATATGTAAACAAACCTTGTGACTCAAGTCAATATTAAAACGAACGAATGAAAAGGAATGATACGTTTATAAATTGATATTATTATAGTTGTAGAGTCTTTTACTGTGTGTAAAATAAGAAAAAGTATTGAAACTTATTAATAATAGTGTGCTAATTAATTTAAAACAGTTAATTAACAAAATACAGCTTGTATAATTATTTACGGAGGAACATTTTTATGTTTATAAAACCATGTTTCACGTCTTATGAATTGTGATTTCCGAACGCGACTTTCAGATAAACATTCGCGCTTCGTGTTGTTTTAATAGTTTTGTATTTTAGATTGGTTTTAGTTAATTTTTGCTGAATTTCATAATGATGCCGTCAAGAACTAGCCACACAGTTTACAATAATAGTAGATTTCATGTAAAAGTGAGTAACTATATTAAACATGAGTTTGGATTATTTTTCAGTCTGTGTATTCATTGTCTGTTGATATTGATTCGTTCTGGTAAACAAAGATTATTGTTTATTTCTAGGGAATGGTGATTAACAGAAAGCACAGAATTAGTGCACGGATTACAGTGGTGTATTCAAAAATACGAAGAGCTATGTAATTTGCTCCACAGCCAAGGAATCGAAGTCTCACAGTGAAAAAAAAGTAACGAAAAGTAAGTTCTAGTTTTATTGTTCTAAAACCTTCAATAAAAATCAAGAGCGCTTAGATAAAGTTTTATATGAATAGTTCATTTCATGAATTTTGAGTTCACTGTCGTTTTATTTGGTTTGCTTAAGGAGTGTGGAGTAATTTAAATAAAGAAGTGGCCAAAAATGAATAAAGCTGCTCATAGCATTCATTAAAAATATTTCTCACATACTAAGAGAACAGGGTGCTTTAACATAAATAGAACTTTAGTAGAAATTAACTGACAAACTTTCATTTTAACATGATAATATGATGACCTTACACTTTCTCAATGAAAATATATAATTCAGAAAAAAATAATGTATATTTGAATATAAATAACTTCAGTGTAAGACTAATAACTTATTATTTTACAGCCTATGTGGTTACTGGTTACCTATACAAAATTAATAAAACAGTGATACCTGCAGAGCTACATACAGATTTAATGATTATACCACCTGAAATTCCTGCTATTAGTATGTCTTCAACTACACATGATGTAAGTACCTACAAATTTACTTAAATAAAATTATTAATAATAATTTCATAATTTACGTATTAGTTGTGTGTTAGCATGTTAACTGTTTATTTGAAATGAAGATTCAAAAAAAAATAATAAATAATAATAATTAATTAAAATTCTAGTTATTGATTACATCTTTTAACCTTTAAATATTTTCAACGATATAATAAGGAAATAACTATGAAAGAAATATAGAAAATTATGTAAAAAGTTCAAGTTTTTCAATCGATCTTTTTCAGATGATGAAGACTAGAAACACTCCTGGCTGCAGCAAGGATCCAGTACTTATCTCCAACCAATTCTAGATTCCTAACACAACTTACATCCCTAACACCTCCCAGATCCCAACAGTACTAAAATCTACTACACCGACGAAATCTCCAACTGTTCTCAATAGGCAACCCACTTCCATTTTAGCGCCGTCAACCAAAAAAAAAAAAACATTTAGATCATTAGAAGAATGTTATTTTTAAGAGAGAAGAATATACAGAATGATAATAAGCAAACAAAGAATGTTTTAGAATTAGAACAAGAGAGGATTCGATAGAGAAGACATTGAGCTTGAGATAACATATAATAATCTGTACTTTTTTATTGTCCATATTTTAAATAAAATGTCGCCTTGAAGTTGTTGAAGTACTTTTTTATTAGAACTTAGTATTAATACCGACAAATATAGAAAACACTTATCATTTA
The DNA here is from genome assembly GCA_907164705.1 of Parnassius apollo. Taxonomy (NCBI): domain Eukaryota; kingdom Metazoa; phylum Arthropoda; class Insecta; order Lepidoptera; family Papilionidae; genus Parnassius; species Parnassius apollo. Next base: position 434,975 of record CAJQZP010000566.1, read on the forward strand.
AAGTCGTAATCCCAAAAAACAAGTCAAAACATAAATTCAAACTATGTACATATACATCACAGTAGATTTTTTAAATTCAATATACATTATTAATAGTACTTATTAAAGGTCATTCTTATGTTTAATTTACCCCTATTTCGGAAGAAACCTGTGTCCAGGGATGAATTAGCACAAAACCCTGCTGGAAATTAAAAACAAAATGTTTACAATCATGTATTATGTTGTTTTACAATTAACTATACAAATCATATTGGAAATAGTTTAGTAGCGACTATCTCATTCCCAGAGGTTATTGTCATCCATAAATTTCTTAATACATATTATATTCATACGTGGTACAGCCATGCTGCAGTTATATTAGTAGTATAGTTGTAACATGAATGGGTCGGCTCGACCGGGGAAGGACCACGCTCTCACATAATACCAGCGTGAAATAGCAGCTTAATGCTGCTGTGTTTCGTATGGTGAGTGTAGGAACTGGAGACCCTTTTTACTGGAAACGAGGCATTACATCTTAGTCTTCACGGGTGCCAACGCATCTGTATTTTGATTCGTAATCGAGGATAGATGTAGATGTCTAGGGGCCGTAGCAACCACTTACCATCAGGTGGACTGTGTGCTCGTTTGTCACCCTACCCTATAAAAAAAACCATTTTAAAATTTAATATTTGCTTAATATTTTTTGAACTTGACAGTGGACTACATATATATTATAATATACAGCGGGCACACTTGGCAGGTGGGTTGTCAAACGCAGTTTTTTAACCTTTTGAGCGCCAAAGTCGTCTATACGTGACCAGCACCTGCGTGCCCTGAGCGCCAACGACGTCTATAGTTGACAAAAAACCCGGCCCACAAAAATATGAAATATAGACATTGGAAAATTATTACTGGTATTTTAATTCTACACCCCTCAAAAAAAGAATAACTCAGTAACATGTGAGTATATAAAACAAGTCTCCTAGAGCCACAAGTAGTAAGAAACATTGAACTAAAAAAAATGGATTTTTATCTAAGCAAATACTATGTCCAGCACGCCAAAGTCGTCTATGTTAGACCGCTAGTGTTGTAATGCGTTAGGCATAAATTTATTGAAAACTATTCAAAATTAAGCTCAAACGTGTTATTTTTTTTTCTATTATTATTGATATTTAAATAAAACAAAAGGTTAGAAATATAAAACTATAATTAGCTTCATGAATTAAAAAAAATATCAAATTATCTTCGCATAATAAATCTAATATCTCAACTCTGGCGCATCCTTAGTGAGACATCGAAAATCAGTTCACTGGGCGCCGTAGTCTCCGATAGGAGTAATAGTGTTCTGTGGCCGTAGTCTAGTATAGACGACACGCTGATGACGTCATAAGCGAATAGCGGGAAAATTAGTGCAGTGCAACATGAATGATTCCTCAGCCTCAGAACTCATTCGGATTTTGGAAAGCGTCGACGATGATGAATTTTCGGAATCTGAATCATTACCTGAAGATTTAAGTGAGGTAAGTGTCTTAAGTTCCAAATAAATTAAACTTATTTTACTAACATGCATATTGCATATTTTATGTATCTATTATTTCATAATATTTTGTTTAATTTTAAATATAATAAGTTCGATACATAATGGAACTGTTTCCCGGGCGACTCTTGTAAGCACATTTTTTATGTTTTTGTTTTCGAGTTTAGAATAACTCATCATGTTCGTTTACTTTTATACTGCAACTAGTAGATATTTTTTCTGTCAAAAAAGCGAATTGTAATATTGTTTAGCGAAATAAATATCTTAAGCCATATTTCACCATAATCCTTCCGAAAAGTAAGTACCGTGAGTAGACCATAAATCTTAAATCAACGTAATGAAAAAGCATTAAGGTCCAAAATAGTATATCGACTTTCTACCTTACGGTATTACAATCGTTTCGAGTAGTATTGTGAGTAGACTAAAAATCAATGTAATGGTAAAACCTTAAGATCTAAAATAGCGTGTCGACTTAGTACTAAATTGCTCTTTTGTTCTCGGCGGCGACGTTCTTTTTTTGTTACTAACACTTTCGCGTCTTACAGTATAGCTGTACAAAAGTTACCTACCTAAATAAATAAAAAATTGAAAATATCCAAGTAGAAATAAATATATGCACATAATTTAGTACTTATATGTTTTTAGTGACAGTTTCAATAAAGGAAAAATATGTATTATACAATCCGTACCTGCTTAGCGATTTTATGAGTTGTTTTCTATTATTTTAATAATTTGATACATAATGTAGCGGCGTTTCATAATCGGTACATTAAAATTATCATGAAACCAAAGTTTTTCATTTTCGATTAACTCTACCTCAATGAGGTAGGAATACACTTTATAGTTTTTTACGGTTAATTTCTTTTTTTATAGCATAGGGTAATAAACGAGCACGCAGTCCACCTGATGGTAAGTGGTTGCTGTGGCCCATAGACATTTACATCTATCCTCGATTACGAATCAAAATGCAGATGCGCTCTCACCCGTGAGGACTTAGATGGAATGCCTAGTTTCCAGTAAAGAGGGTCTCCGGTTCTCTACACTTGCCATACGAAATACAGCAGCATTAAGCTACTATTTGACGCCGGTATTCCGTGAGAGCGTGGTTCTTCCCCGGTTGAGCCGACCCATTCGTGCTACAACTACTCTCTCGTAATATAACTGCAGCATGGCTCTACCACGTTAGAAAATTTGCTTTGGACAGCTAAACATTTGTTTTATTATTCCATAAGATTTTTATTATTTTAAGACTAATATTACCTATAATTTATTAATTATTTTTAATTGTTGTTTTCTATATTAAGTACCAATTGAGTTAAAGACCAAGATTTTAATATTTTAAGACTAGACCTAGAGTAAATAATTATTTACAATTGTTGATTAGTGAATAATTATGTACCTTTTTTATTTTAATAATATATAATTACAAATAATAAATGTGTTTTCTTTACTTAAGGTATGAAGAGCAATTTTTCATTCTATGTTGTGCGATTTTCTTTCTCAATCCAAAATCATTTAGCAACATCAGCATCATATGAAACCCCCATTGTCATAAGAGCCTAAGACTTTTCTTCTGTGATTCACTTGGCCTACGCCTCGCCATAAAATATTTAGAATCGATGTCTGTATATTTTGGTTAGATCGATTTTGAAATCGATACACAACGTGCGACACGGCTACATCTCTAAGAAAGTTTCAAAAAGAAAGGTCAGCTACGCCGTTGTCGTCCAGTCGTGACAGTGACGTCATCACGATGGAGAGTAGTGTTGTGGTTTACTACTATTTTATTGTTATTGTTTCTTTTTTATTTATGTACAAATTACATATATAAAAAGAGTGGAAGACAGCACAAGATTAAATAAAACATACCCGATTATAAAGAGTCATTTATTGTATAAAAAACCAACAAAAACAAGTTATTTAGTGTTATCGATATATCAACTCTTGGCAGCACTGTTTTTTTCGTAGGTATTTTTGTTTACTTTTCGCTTTGGCGTACAGGACACGGTAGTGAGTTTTTGGCGTGGCGCTCAAAAGGTTAATTTGTTAATTGTAATTGCGAGGAGACTGCTGCCCATCTCGAATAAGGTAGTGGACATTCTTTTACCGTTAAACTTACAACTTGCACTTTAAATAATGAAAATACTTTCGGCAATAAAATAAATGGTCAATCTCTTTTTCAGAATCAGAATAGTTTATTTGTCAAACATAGGTAGGTTTAAACATTTAAGGTCTTGCGAGGGTTACAATTATTAGTACGCTATGTTTTGTCTTAAAGACATACAAATATAATTGTGTGTTCTTATGATAATCATGCCATAAAAATAAAATAGAATAAAAATGAATGAAGTTGTAATACCAATTAAGATTCCACATTGATAAAATTAAATAGATGACAATAACAAAATAATATGAATAGTCAATATAAATCGTCAATTTTATAATAACATTTGTCTATTAATAATTCATTAAGCACTTTTTTTAAATTTAAATAAGTTCATATTTTTTATTGTATCAGGTAGTTTATTATAAATTCGGAAAAACAAAAAGCTTTTTTCATTAATGTTTGAATTTTATTAACATAACTTATTAACGTATTGGGTGCGTATTGGATTATATTTGTGGTAAATATGAAACTTAGAACATACAAGATAACACCCGTTATCTTGTATGTTCTAAGAAATCTATAAAAAGTCACAAAAACACTAGTTTTATTAAAACCGCCACAATAGGATTTATCCAGTGTCGTGGAGGCAGTAATTACTTGTAGACCATACAAATACTCCGTTCCGTGCAGGATTCGAAACCGCGGCCCCGTGCGCTACAACTCCTTGCTAAGCCACTGCGCCACGGAGCCGTCAAAAATTAGACTAGAGAAATCAACACAGCTAAAAATAAGTATGTAAGTACTTTACATTGACGACGTCTCTCTCAGCCCTTGAAGTGGGCAACCTGATAAAGGTATTGGTTATTATTTATTGACTGTTAAGTGCCTCCGTAACTTGAGAGACACATTGGATAACACTTGTTTGGTCCAAGTTTTTACCCATACCGATTAAACGTTGATAATAGCTTGTTGCATAAAATAATAAAGCACAAAGAACCTAAAACATAAATGAAATTAAAAAATTGAGCTAAGGTACATAATAACTACAGCAGGTACTTTAATTTTGTGCATCATTTTTTATACCTTAAGTTCTAAGCTTATTCTTTTACTCCCTCTGAAGTTTTCAGAGCAAAATTAACGGTAATTTAAAAAAAGTAATTTAAATGCATTTTTACTTAATCTGCATCTTTTTTTAAATTCCAATTCAGAAATATCCATAGGGTCTTCCGTTTGCCGAATAAAAATTCGTTGAGTTATACCACTGGAACGATTTAGATATATTTAATTGAAACAGCTATTAAAATCTAATGATTATTATTCAAATAAATAGTTAAAATAAGGGTACATATATAATTATGTAATATACTAATTAGTAATACTTTAAATAGTAAATTTTGCGTACCTTAATTCTCATCTTGGCTTTCTTGCCTCGACTGCCAAATGCCACACAAAATAATAAAAAATCGTGGATCGCATTCTATTTTTTGTTAATAAAAATATTTTAAACTTAAATCCACGAAAACCCCAAGAAAACTTAAAACTAATACTTCTCGATAGCGTTGTCACCGTAAAAATGTCGGTGAGAAAGATTTCGTAGTTCTCTACAGTGTATACACGATAACGTACGTCAAAAAAAGATTTGTGCTGCCGATTCCCATACATTTTGTGTCTTACTATACCTTAAACTATACGAAACGATACGTAACGTAGCGTTAGATATTCGTGCTTCTGAATTTTAGTTCCAAATACGCCTACGGAGCGCTGTTCAAATTCCCATACAAAATTTAACTGAAACTAAACTGTGGCGTAAACTATACGATAGATCAAAATGTTCGTGCTAGGGGTACAGGTCCTTTTTATTTATAGATGTTATCTATAAATTAAAAGGAACAAGTCTTATTATCATTAACAGTGGTGAATATTTTTTGATATAGTGTATAATGAATGTATAATGAAACAGTCATAGTAGACTTTTTTATCTTTATTTTCCTTTTTTTAAGACAATTTAGCTACACTAAGATGTCTTGTTAATAATATTATATTTAAGGATCCTGCTTTTAATATAATTGTTTTATTATTTTTCAGAATATGTTGATTTGACCATTGACCACTCTTATTCCCAAAAGAAAAAACATGTAAACCACATTTGTGCTCAAACAATGGACAGCAACTCCTAGTTTCACCTGAATATAATATTAGAAGGTAAAACTTATTTACATACAACAGTACAATATCATTTCCTAAATATGTGCCACTTACACTCCTAGTAATTAGACCTATAGCCTTATAACCTATATTTTGCGAAAGTGTTTGAAAAAGCCATGTGTATCAGATTATATGATTTTTTAGAAAAATATATATATTCTTGATGACAACCAAAACGGTTTTAGAAAATCAAGATCAACTACACTAGCAGTATATAAATATATCCAGACCACTGACTTAGAAGTATATAGACTGGGATTACCTACAAAATTAGCGTGACTACCTACAAAAATCTGGCGCATAAAATGGCCGCTTTTTATAGGGTTGTAACTCTATTTTAACTAATATGAATTTTTTTCTCATTTTATATAATTGGATTTGTTGCTTAATTTACTTTACTCCGTAGGTATTTACGTAGATACGGGGCTGAATTTTCAATCGTCAACTAATCTGGCGAATAAATGTGACTGACTGATTTATGGCTTTTGTGTAGATAGAAATTAAATCCTTCTTTTGTATTGAAAGAATTACTGGGATGGTGATCCCAGATCCCATATTATTAATGTAAAATAATAATGATTAGTTCAGTAAAAATGAAATAAACTGTTTTAAAAATCAATACTTATTTATTATTAATTTTTCTGCACATAATTCATCACAAATAGTAAGTTATACAAGCAAGTTGTATATCATATTTTATTTATTCATTCGGATTTTAAATGAAAAATATTATCAAATTTCGAAAATCTGGCATGATCACGAAATATGCTATGCAGGATAACATCCTGGATATCATATTTCAGCCACCGTTTCATGATCATGATAGATTTTTATATAAACTATTATTATTATTATTTGTTGATTTCTGAACAAAATTATTTTTTAATATAATTTCTTATAAGACAGTTTGTCACTGCTTCTTCTTGCATGGTATCTGAACCTTTTTCTGCCAGAAATCCCGCAATATATTCTAATACAGCAATTGATAAGGTTTTTTAATAATTTACATAACGACTCTAATAGAGGCATACTGAAAACCACTCCTGAATTTTTTTGTTTTTTCTCCCCCAACTAGTAGCGACAAACATACATATACTGTGATTTTTAATAACTACAAGACTTCTTAGCAGTTTTTTTATTGGATAAATAAATTACAAAATTATGCATTTTACATAAAGTAATAATAAAAAAATACATCCCTACCATAACACTTGAAGTAAACTGTAAGACACTTATTTGACATAATAAAATATAAATAGAAGAAAAACACCTACTATAAGATTAGATGAAGGCACTGCACTACACAACAAAAAAAACTTTTAGCATTCAACAGTTTGACAGCAGATCTACCACTAAACTCAGCGCTTAACATGGCGACGCAGTCACGCATGGATGAGCTAATGACGTCACACGAAAGTGTTGTCAAAATAAGCAATAGACAAACTGTTGTTGTCTCCCTTTTCTAATGAAGCTACTGCTTTGTTAAAAAGAAACAAAAGTATTTTTGACAAGTGTGTGTCGATATTATAGATATTTGTATAACTATTATTTCTATAGTAGAATACGCCGCCTCCATAGGTATTATATCTCTATAATCCAGACTGACTAAAACATATAAATGACAAGAAATGTGTACTAAGACTGTAAGAGTATTACTTGACATAACAAAAGCATATGATAAAGTACTGTATGATATAATTTTACATAATCTACACAGTTCTGCTATTAGTGGCTCAGCTTACACATGGTTTAAATCGTATGGGAAAATAAATCGCAAATAGTTTAAATTAGTGCGATCCGAAAAAGGAGCATAAAATGTTAAATCCTACAAGACAGCGTGTTGGATTGTGTGCTATTTGTGATATACATCAACCACTTACCAAAAGTTCTAAATAAGGAACAAACATTGCCAATCTTATTCGCTGATGATATATCAATATTGATTACTTATGACAAAACAAAAACCCAACACCAGTACTTCAGGAAACTAGACAGTAAGTAAATCAGTGGCTCTACGACCATTACTTAGAAATAAACTATGACAAAACAAAAACCATCCAATGTAGAACATACAAAAACACCCCATAAATATTGACACAAGATACAACAACTTATAAATAGAAACCATGTATACATTCAAATTATATATATATACAGGCTGTTAGTGTAAACACCGTTATCCTTGAAACCAGTGGTTTGGTTTCACTTATAGAATGTAAATTCAATGAATTAAAAAAAAACTCTATTTTCTTTGACAAAATTTAAAAAGTTTCTGTCCGACACCGTCCTTAAATTCATGGATACCCTATGCGTCCTATGTTATTATTATTATATATATTATTTTGGCAAACTTGTAAAAAAATTGTTTAAAATCGAAAGTTTCGTTTCCACTTCTGCTCTTGGAGTCTTTGTTTTAGAATCGTATATTGCATCATGGTTTGAAGTCATGCCAAACTCACTCTTTTTTACCCATGCTTGAACAGTCCAACAACGCTGGAACCGATGGCGACTTTTTTAGGGAACTAATCATATTGTTTGTATCATGCGTTAAATCAGATAATGACCAAGACCTTACTACGAGACGACGACGAGTGCTTGAATATAAAGAAGTAGATTCGTAATCATTATTGTCAAGGATTTCTGTGGGTTCAAAGCTACAGATTTCTGGTGGACTTAAAACATTGATGGTGGCGTTGATAGCTTCCTTTGGGTTGGCATTAGGGTTGAGATCGCTTTGTTCAGGACTACAGCAATTGCCAGAAAAAGGCGTGTTTATGTTATTTTCAGACTAAAAATAAATAAATAAATCATTATTAAATGTAAAGTTAAGGTGTTCTTACAAAGTAGGTTCCTATTTATGCAAAGCAGAAGAACTTTATACTCAAAACCTTCACATGATTTAAATATCTTACCATTTCGTGTTGATGTATAAATATCTGTTCATTTTCCTCAGCAGTAGAATGTCTTAGGTTTGTTACCAAATTATCTTGTTGAAGTTCGCTAAGAATCCTTTTGCTTCTCACTTCTTGTAGAAATCGAGCCATAGCGGTAGTAATAATATTGGCGGCCTATAAAAAAGATTATTACGTATTATAATTAATGACTAAACATCAGTATTTTTTTGTTAGAACGAAATAAAAGTTATTATGGTTCTATACTAATACAAAAGCAATTGCTTCTATCTACTAAAAATGCGCAAATCAAATTTGTACACTCAAACAATAACTTCTATGTTCTTGGAACACACCAAAAAATCTTACGATAACATAATAATCTTATATTATTGTAGTATAAAACTAAATTTAAGTAGATGATTAACAAAAGCTGTATATTTTATTAATATAGCTCGGAAAAACCAGAAGACTTCATCAACTTTAAAATACCTACTTAGGTATTTGAAAAACGTATTCATTAACCTTAACAATAACAAAAAAAAAAACAAGAAGAAAACACTTCTGTTTAAGTTTTAACTGTATGAGCATTAGTTTAGGCAAAAAATAATTACCTGGTATAACAAAAATCCCACTATTTACATTAAAAACAACAAAAACACAGTTCCCGCAAACTTTCACGTTGCAACTTGCTCCGAATTCAAACGAAATGACAGAAGAAAAAATGTAAGCGAATATTGCATGATCCCTTCTATCTGTCTCACTCACGCATTTTTAGCTTATCTATGAAATTATCCTTCCTAGACGCAAGCACCAAGCAGCAGTGTTGCCGTTTTAGCCACTTTGTGGCTAGATCTAGCGGATTTTCAAAGGTTTTAGCCAAAAAAAAAATCAATTTTAGCCACCAAAACGAATCTAGCTACTTCTAACTACTTCTGGTAATTTTTGTTAGCTACTAAGTTCTTTTAAAGAAACATGTGGTTACCGCCTTTTGCTGAGAAGGCAACACTACCGCGGTCCGCTCACTCTCCGCGCCGCAGGTGTAATCTATGATCGGGGTTTCCCCAACTCCACTCATATAGTACCGAAAGTCGAAACGATAGATCGCATTGTTCTTGTTTAGCCGTAGCCTCTCACGCGTGGATAGTTCTTACATTTTTCATTTTTGTTAAGTTTTAAAGGTGAATTGAGAGTCTTGAGTTCTTGGAAAGTTATTGGAAATATCATGGATGTTCCTCTCAAGAAAAAGAGCTACATTCAAAAATATAGGACTGAATGGGAGAATGACGAAGACTTTAAACAGTGGATAAAGCCAATAGCGGATAGTCCAACGAAAGCCTTTTGCAAGTATTGTCATGTAGAAATTGCTGCCAAAATTTATGATTTACGTAAGCACAGAGAATCTAAAAAACACAAAGCAAAATGTGAATTAATCACAAAAAATAAACAGATCCAGTTTACCTCTACACCTGATGATGGTTCAAAGAACAGTCAAAAAGCTGAAGGCCAGCTTGCCTTGTTCATTGCTGAACATACTTCCATATCCAACACTGACCACCTTACAGACCTTTGTAAAGAAGTTTTTCATGATTCAAAGTGTGCCAAAGATATAAAAATGCATAGAACTAAATGTACGCAAGTTATAAATCAAGTGCTGGCGCCGCATTTTAAGGATACTCTTCTAAAAGATATTGGCACGCAGAAATATAGTATTATTTTAGATGAATCTACGGATGTTAGCGTCTCAAAATACATGGGAATAATAATACGATATTTTAGCCTGAATACGAATAATATTGTGTCATCATTTCTGTCTCTGGAGCCTATTGAAAGAGCTGATGCGAGAGGTATTGTCACATCTTTAGTAAAATGTTTGGAGTCACAAAGTCTTCCAATACAAAATTTGATTGGGATCGGCACCGACAATGCCTCGGTCATGACGGGCCGAAATAACAGCGTAATTGAAATTTTGAAGAGAGAAAATAATTTACCAAATTTGATCCTCATTAGATGCATCTGCCACTCTTTGCAATTGGCGGTCAGCCATGCGTCTGAAAGCAATCTGCCACGTAACATAGAATTTCTGATAAGAGAGACGTACAACTGGTTCTCCATTTCTCCAAAACGCCGAGACGAATATAAAGCGCTGTTTCAAACAATTAACTGCGGGGATGAACCATTAAAAATATTAAAGGTTTGTGACACCCGTTGGTTATCAATAGAGCCTGCTGTGTTGAGAATATTGGCACAATGGAACGAGTTAAAACTACATTTTTCTTTGGCCAGAGAGAAGTGCTATACAGCGGGACTTCTTTGGGAAATGTACAATGACGAGGGTAATCGTCTTTACTTATGTTTTTTGAAAAGTATTCTTCACGACGTTCAAATTGGCATTAAGGTATTTGAAGGTGAAAATATTGATCCTGTCAAACTGTTAGAAACTCTGATGACCTTGTTACGATCTGTCTGCGTTAGAATAATAATACCAGGCGCCGCGACAACAGACAAAGATTTCCTCACTATCAAAGTAGAAGATCATCTAGATCCAGTTGCACATTTGGGACATCTTTTCGAATCTCATGCCAGTAATAGCAACTTATCTCCGCAAGCAATTTCTAATATCAAAAAACGATGCATCGACTTCAGTGTCAAGTTGGTACAAGAAATTCAGAACAGAATACCTTCTAATTACGAGATCCTAGCAAAAGTAACACTCTTAAGTCCAGAGAACACATTAAAACAGATCAAGGATCCTCATGCACTGGTTGGATTAGCAAGAGAATTGGGATTCGATGACCAAAAGACAGATAAAATTGTTCAACAATGGAAAACTATACAATTACACCCATAGAATGGGAAACTGCAGGAGACAGTGTTAAATTCTGGGCGCAAGTCTTAAAATACAAGAATGCAGCAGGAGTTAATACATTTCGAGAACTAGCTGACTTGGCTATTGCTGCAATGTCCCTTCCTCACTCTAATGCGGAAGTAGAAAGGCTGTTCAGCGTGATGAACACTGTAAAAAATAAATTGAGAAATAGAATGTGTTCATTGACACTCAATTCTATAATAATGATTAGAAATCAATTAAAAATAAAGAAGAAAAATTGTCACAACTATGTTTTACCGCCTGAGGTTTTAAAAAAAATTAAAAAAACTGTCAAACCTTTAAAACAAATCGTAACACCATCTACATCATCATCACCCATTGACGAAGAGGTTATAGAATTACCAGATGACATTGCAGACCTACAAATTGATTATTAATTTTTATTTTTTTTCAAATAATTTAATTAGTTACTAAATTTTAATTGTAGATACGTACAAACATTATTGTTAGTTTTAATAAATACTTAATTAACTTAAGTATATTAGATCCGGTTTTAATTAAACCCACTTATCCCTAACCTTGTATATTATTTAATTATCAATATAGAATATTAAAGTAGGCAAAGGATATTATGATATTAGCCACTTCTAGCTACTTTTAGATTACGATTTTTTTTAAAAGCTGGCCACTTTTTTATTCTATTTAGCCACAAACTAGATTGTCCAAACGGCAACACTACCAAGCAGGACCATTCAGTCGGCCGGCAGCTGCGTGAAAGTAAAGGACGTATCTAGCAGGAGTGAAGATAGGAGGTCTTGACAGAAATAATTTCGTTAGGGTTATTTAGTAGTTATTGATATTAGTTTCTTAGATGATATTGTCAGAACTGGTTAAAAAATAAGATATAAAGTTAGCTGCTATTGCCTGCTCACGCAAACAATTATTTAAAGTTTATCTACGAAAAAAAAGTAAAATCGCAAAAATGTCAGTTCTTGTCACTTCATCGTCGATATAGCATTTCCTAAATTTTGTATGAAGTTGTCGTTCTTCTCCGATAGGAGTAATAGTGTTCTGTGATAATAACAGCGTGATTCTTAGCGTCACTTCATATGCTAGCTAAACAGCAAGTATGTGTTGCGCGCGTTTGTGGATCTGTATGCGGAATCTATTGGAGGTAATCTGTGCTGACTTCATACGAGGGGCACACTGAAATTATTGGGAATAAGAAAAACCACATGCACGGCATAGCTAAATTGCACTTTTCCATTCTTCCAATCATTAAAACAGTAATTCCAGTCTGAAGTTGATGATGACATTTGTGATGGCCTGACTGCTTTGGGGTCTTCAAACCGTCGACCGCATAGTAAATCTTTCATTCTAGGGAATGTAAAGAAATCGTTTGGGCTCAGGGCAGGACTGTACGGAGGAAGGCTCATCAGCTCAACGTTTTCCTGCTTCAAAAAATTATTTCTCTTCCGAGCCGTATGGGAGCTCGCATTATCGTGATGTAAGATGATGCGACGTTTTGGGTTATTTTTCCGGAGTTTGGCTATCATTTCTCGCAAATAAACCGTGATATACCATTCAGCGGTATCCGTTCTGCGTTCCTGTAAAGGAATTGTAGCAACATGCCCCTTTTTCGAGACAAACGTAGCGACTACTTTCTTTGACACACTGCGGGAACGAACCACTTTCGTTGGTTTGACCTCGTCTTCGAAGACCCAAACTGCTGACTGATGTTTTCTTTCAGGTTCGTATGAATAAATCCATGATTCGTCACCTGAAACGATATTATTAACGGCATTTGACTTCCCTCCGTTGCAGCGTTGCAGAGTGTTCCGGCACCGATCTACACGAACCGCCTTTTGCGCTTCGGACAAATTGCGGGGAACCCAGCGGGAAACTAGCTTTCTTACACACAGCTCATTATGTAATATCGACTGAATTGCAGAAATTCCGATACTTATAACAGCCCGAATCTGCTCGTATGTCACATGACGGTCATCTAATATAATAGTTCGCACAGCTGCGATGTTTTCAGGCGTGACCGCTGTTCTTGGTCGACCTGCAGAAGAAACAGTGCTGAGCGACACACGACCGTGTCGGAACTCGGCATACCAGCGGTATATTGTCGTTTGAGTCGGTGCTTCAACATCATAAATCGAAACAAGTTCGCTGAGACATTTATCTTAAGATAAGCCGCGACGAAAATGGTGATAAATTATGGCACGGAAATGTTCACGCGTGAGCTCCATTTCTGTTAACGACGTGTCAAATTTAAACCAACATAGTTTTTGTTTTTAAATTTTTTTTAATTGTTTGAATGTCATTAAGATTCTAAGAGGCTAGTATTCAAATTATATAAAAGGTTTTATTGTAACTCAATCCGAAATATTCTATTGACGACCATTTCAGTGTGCCCCTCGTATTATTAAAAAAAACTAAGTACCTATTTAAAAGTGAATTATATTTTTATTAAATAGTCCCACAACTTGTGTCCCTGATAGAATAATAATACTGAGGTCTACTGAGTCACCAACAGATATATACCATAAGTTGACAGGATAGGGTTATATCTGCACTGACCAATGAGGAATCAATCTGTGATCACGTGATAGAATCCACCGACTAACAGATCTCTATTCGCCGCGGCGCGGCTGTTTCGTCCACGGCTTGAGAGGCAAGGTGTCTTTATTACTGGTCTACTGGGTAACTACGGAAAGTCGTAAGTATTTTGCATTTGTTGCGGTGTTTTTATGGGTATCACAAAGAAATATGGTCTAAAATGTCATACAGAGAACTATTTTCGTTGTATTTACAAGAAAATCACATTAAATAGATTTTTATTACTTAATTGTCCTCTGAGTCACCCGTCCACCGGATAACCTTTTCAGTGACCCAGGAGACTTTTTGAGGTTACTCAAGAGACTATTCAATGTTATTGCGTTTGTAAAAACTTAATTATCAAGTTTTATTAAATTTCTTTGGTGTTTAAACGATTGTTGCAAGCATATGGTAAATTCAAATTCATTTATTCATTGCCAGAATAATCTTGGAAACAAAATGTTTTTATAGTGTAGACATAATATTATGATGGTTTTATTTATTAATGAGATCTTACATTCTACCATTATATTGGCGTGCAATATCTTTACAATGTACAAAAAATATTAATAAAATTTTATGAGGTTAAATTATTGAAGAAAAACAATGATGTACTCTTTTAAAAATATTTCAGCACCAAATTTTTAAATTACAATAAATATATGTCAAAATTTAATTAATTATGCAAATGATTACATACAAATGTCAAGTATCTAAAAAGTTTTTCCATTATTACCCTTATTGTAGATTTATTTATATGTCATATATTCGTCTACACTATAAAAACATTTTGTTTCCAGCCATTCTGTGTTTCCTTTTAAAAATAACTAAAGGTAGGTCTTTGAATGTGTTAGACAATTTATTGTAAACTCTAATGGCATTTATAAATACATTTCTTTTATATATATATCAAGTCTGCTTTGAGGCAGATATAGCTTTTAGATACTTGACATTTGTATGTAATCATTTGCATAATTAATTAAATTTTGACATATATTTATTGTAATTTAAAAATTTGGTGCTGAAATATTTTTAAAAGAGTACATCATTGTTTTTCTTTCTTGACATGGCACTTCTACTGACTAAACTTGAGTCAATGATGAAATATTGTGGATGATTTTTGACAAAAACACAAAGTTCCCGTATGTACATACAAGCTAGAGGCAGTATGTGAAATTTGTGAAATAAAGGCTTGCAACTATCTAAAGACCAAGCTCCACAAATGGCCTTTACACACTTCTTTTGAATACGAAAGGCCTTGCCAATCTCAACCGAGTTGCCCAAAAACAAGAGGCCGTATGAGAGCACTGAAGAGACATAGCCGAAATAAGCGCTCAGCGCCGCTTCAGTAGATACTGTCAACCGTAGCTGTTTTATAGCATAAACAAATCTTTCAAGTTTATCGCATACGTACTCTATATGAGTTTTCCAGTCACAGTGCATGTCAACCATTAATCCTAAAAATTTTGTAGAGTGGACTTCTTCAATTTTTGTATAATTATAACAAATATTCAGTCCAATAGGTGGAGTTCTATAATCTCTAAATTGTATCATTTTGGTTTTATTTAAGTTTATTTTTAGATTGTTACTTTTGAGCCATCTAAAGATTTTGTCGAGTGTAATAGATATTTCACTTTCATAGAATTTTCTATCCTTACACTTTATAATTACAGTAGTATCATCCGCAAACAGAACAGTTTCGTGGTCAGTGACGTTTGGAAGATCATTGATGTATATTAGAAATAAAAAGGGTCCTAACACATTTCCCTGTGGGACACCGTATTCATTGTTTTGTAACCGAGACCTGCTTGTAATTTTATTTCCCTTTTGAATTTTAGTAACCTCTACGCATTGTTCACGACCAGTCAGATAACTCTTCAGCCAGTCATGTTCTTTTCCCCTGATTCCGTATTTTTGTATGTATATTCCGTATTAAATGTATGGTCTACGAAATCGAAAGCTTTAGTCATATCAAGGAAGATCGCACTTACCGGTGCCCTTTCATTAATGGCATCTGTAATATATTTCATTAAATTAAAACTTGCTAATGTCGTGTTACTATTTTTTACTAAACCCAAACTGCTCATATTTAATAATATTTTGATCTGTAAAATAATCGTAAAGTCTTTTCATCATTACCTTTTCAAATATTTTGGATAAAACTGGTATTAAAGTGATTGGACGATAATTATTCATATCTGAAGCCTCTCCCTTCTTAAATAATGGCTTAACGATTGATTTTTTTAAAATTTCAGGGAAAGTACCTTCCTCACTCGACATATTTATAATGTAGCTCAAAGGTCCACATACATACTTAGCACAGGCTTTGATTATTTTTGTATTTATATTATCTAATCCTACTGAATTAGTATTATTAAGTCTTTTAATTATATTATTTATTTCAATTTCATCTGTCGGTTTTAAAAATATTGTGTTTAAATAATTGATATTCATAGTAGTATTTATAGTCTACTTTAAAATTAAAATCATTTGTATTGGTCGTGTCTATATAAAAATTATTAAAAGCTTCACTAATTTCATTTGGTTCAGAATATATTTCGTTATTATTTAGAATAGTATCTATTTGGAAATTTACATTTATTTTACCAATATTCGCATTTATAACCTCCCAAACTGCTTTGCATATATTTTTATGCCTATCTATATACTTTCTATTTTGTAATTGTAACGATTTATGTATACATTTTTTTAGGGTATTGTGATATTTTTTATAATTTTTCTTTTTGTTAGCACCTGTCCGTATGTATTTTAAGTATAGTTTTCTTTTTATTATACAAGACTTTTTTAATCCTTTTGTTAACCAAGAGGTTTTGCTAATTTTGTTAGTTTTTTTACGACTATTACAGGAAAGCATAGATTAAAAAACAGTTCGAATAGATGATGAAACTCTCGAAAAGCGTCATTTAAGCATGATTGTTCATAAACATCAGAAAAAGTGATTGAAGATATGCAGCTACAAAATTTATTAATATGATTTTCACTAAAATCTCGAGCTTGTTCCAACCACTTAATAAAATCTCATTTTTTATTCGCCTGTATTGTAAGAGTTTGATCCGTCTCATGGTCAGACAAACCAAGTAGTAGACCTCAGCTTGTATTTGTCTTCTATTACTTGCAAATTGATCGATACATTTCGTTTGTCGAATAGGTGGCTTAATATGCATTTCCATATTAAAGTTTTTAATAAATTTATCAAATATTGACAATTTTTATTAGGTCTTAGAGTGTCAAAGTTCCAATCTCCACACAATATTATTTTTTGGATTACACACTACTACAAATTTTCAACAAAAGTTGTTCCAGTTTGTCAATAAAAATTTGTGGATTACTATTAGGGGTTCTATATATAAATATTATGAAGATTTTTTGTGATGTGAGCTCTATACCAGCAGATATCTATATCGGCAGAATTAAATGTATGAAGCTTAAAGTATCAGCATTTCCCATTGTTAATGGCGTAAACAGCGAGTCTAATCGAATCGACTACAGCATTAACACAGCTTACATTCATGAGAACAGAACCAATTTCTTACAAATACTTTCATACAGATATTTTCTTGCAAAATATTTGCAATGCTTTTTTTGGTGGATTCTTCTAGCATGGTTGCTTATGTGGGTGTTTGTACTTAGGCATGTATTTCTTTTGATTTAGTTAAAATGCCACCGCTAACTGCAGCACAAAAGCAAAAGCGTTATAAGGAAAAATTAAAACAAGTTCCTGAAAAATACGAAGAATACAAAAGAAAGAAGAGAAAAACTATCACGCAAAAAAAGATTAGAAAACGACCTAAAGAAAAATTCAATGCTAGGTTTATTTGGAAAATGCAAAAAAGAGCAAAACAGAAAAATTTGAATAATATTGTTAATTTAATACCACCAAGTTCTCCGTTAGTTCTACAAGAACACAATTTAAATAACAATAATCAAGAAGACTTACCGTTACACAATAATCCTCAATGTCATTCACCAAATTTAACCAAAAAGGAAAGAGGGAAGAAAAAAGTGAAAAGAAATCGATCTAAACTCTACAAAGACAATTTAAAATTGAGAGATGAAATTGAAAAGTTTGAAAGGAAGTGCAATAAATACAAGAAACGTTATCACAGACTCCGAAAACTACGTAAATCAAATATTCAATGATGATGAAAACCAAAGTGAAAAAAATAAATATTAAAAACTAACAAACTCGATACAACATAAATACAGAATTACAAAAACACAAAAAGAAAAGAGACTAATAAAAATATTTTCGAGTATATTGATAAAACAGAAAAAAAAGAAATAATAAAAGAATCAATAGGACTACAAGGAGCACTGGGGACAAAATTAATGAAAAGACAATAAAGACATACAACTAAATTGAAAAAAAAGCAATTGCCATGATTTCTTTGTGAGAGATAACATATCTAGAGCAACAAGTGGTAAGAAAGTGACAATAACTAAAGCGCAGACAAAATTTAAAAAAAGATTTGTATTGGATAGTATGAAGAATCTGTTTAAAGTATTTAAAAATGAAAATCCTGACAAAGGTGTTCATATTATTATTTTACTAGAAATCGGCCTTTCTTTGTTGTTAAACCTTCAATAGATGGACGTGAAATGTGCCTATGTAAGTTGCATGTCAACCAGTGGCGAAGCTAGGGCTCCAAACTAGGGCAAGCCCAAGATATGGATTTATAGACATAATATTTGACAACAAATTTATAGATATAATATTTGTTGTTTTAGCAGTTTAATAAAAACACACTGCCTCCACTCTTTAGTTTCATATTCAGCGCTGTCAAGGACGTGTTTAACAAAGCACACAGAAAGCATACTACCGCTAGATAGATTGTATGACATAATATGCAATTGCACACCTTCGGTGGTTTTGAAGAGCCGTTTGGGTTTGCTTGAGATATTTACAAACAATACAATACATGAACAAAAGAAAAGCATGAACAAAGTACAAACAAACTATGTACAAAGTTAAAAAAGGGACGCCTGGCAGATGTGAAACCTCCAAATTATTTTATTTAAGTTATATGCATAAAAGAACAGATTACGAAAGGAATTAGTTATAATGAGAAGATAAAGCTTTGCTAATTTTTTACCATAAAATGACTATTTATTATATAATTATTCATTTTCAATTCATAATAAAACGTACAAAATGATATTTTTAAACTCATATTATGGTAATATAAATTAGCCGATAGCGCATTTGTGCCATCTAGCGTAATCTTTAGGTACCATCGTGAGAATCAACCAATTTTCGTTCGATAAAATGACTTTACCTATAGAATTAAGTAGATGGCGCTATTAAAATTTTATATACTGGAAATAATTAAAGGGAGTATTCTTTAACAATCTCAATACATTCTTCTGCATTCTTTTGATTTATTTTATTAAAATTTGGGCTTCACGTTAAAAAAAAGATTGTAACACTTATTTCCTATAAAATTAAACCTAGGTGTCTCATATTTTATGCTGGTGTTCAAATTGATATTTTTAATTCTTTTAATGTATATATATACAGAACGGTAATATAAATATTGAGTTATTAAACCTTTAAATACGCCTAACTTAATTAACTTTAATACTAAAGAGTCCTGTACCTATATTTAAAGTATGAAGAAATGTTTATTGAATATTAAATTTCATTTTTAAACATCTTACCTTTTCCTCGCCGATTAGCACTTCAACACACTTATATTCATCACAATGAACACTATTATCCTCCCATTTTCACTGAAAATCTTTGAAAAAGCATACATTTTTAACAAACACAACAAAAACAAACACACATTGAAATGTGAAGCGAACTTGCATACGAATGGCCCGCACCCCATTCGCTAGTCGCTAATGCACCCCTAAACAACTTCATGGCAAAGCCAGGCTTGTGGCTCAATAGTAATTGCTATATAAACATTTCGTAGTTATATTTCATTATAGAATATTTTGCCATAGGTTAGTAAGAGAGCGATCGTCTTCTCGAAAGGCCCGTAAAAAGCCCACGCGAGCGAGCGAGACAACTAATCGCTCTATTAAAACTCACTTTTTATGACAGCAGCAGTATCGCTTTATACAAAGGTACTCTGTGAGTATCGCTAAGGCAATACGAGGTCATCGGTCGACATGTGTCGAACAGTGGAGTGCGCGGGAAAATTGAAATAATTTGAAACAGTTTATGAGTTATTTTATTAGTTGATATTATTGATTGATTGAGTTTTAATAAGGCAAGCCCGGCTTTTCGGCTTTTATAGAAGCTTCGCCACTGATGTCAACCCAGTACTTAAAGCACAAATTCTAAAAAAAACGTTTAATTAGCAACCATGATTCAAACGTACTTATTTCTCCACGGTTTGTGACACCAAAAGTCAAGATTGTATGTTTGGAACATGCAATGATTGTGGTACGAAAGAATTACAGCATGATACAACAAAAAATAACGAAACTATAAAGTGGTGTGAATGAGTCAGGCAAGAAGAATTTTATGAAAAAGATGGAAAAAGAATGAAAGCTGTAAAAAATGTCAAGCTGACCAAAGAAGGGATGACTAAAGATCTCATGGAAAGAAAGGAAAACTAACCTAATTATTTTTTGTCCGTTATATAATATGGACAACTTTTATCACAAATCAAAGTTTTCTTTTTTCTAAGAGTGACTCAGGAGATTAATTAGGAATATTTAAGTGTGATTATCTTTCTGTTTATTTGAAGTTGGTATAATAATGTTACTGTGCCTTTAATTCAATAAAAGTCGTTTAATAATTATTTTTTGTCGTTTTCATGTAGAAATAAGAGTTACCCAGTGGACACCTTATACGTCCCAATTTCTGCACTCAGCTCGAAAACAGCTTAAAATTATGGTAAAGTTTGTGGCCTTGCCTGGAATATAAATGCCTGTTAAATCTAATTTATGATTTTTTTTTAAAAACACCAGTACTTTTGTAATTTTTTTTTAAATATGCGCTATTGTTACAATAAAAAGTTGAATCACCCTTATAACATCTCACGTTTGTTAGAATTTTATTTTCAACATATTTTAATTTAAAATTGTGAAATAAAAATGTTAACAATACTGAAAATCTTTCTTTTTGCCGAATAATCCCACAATTTATCGAAAGTATTTATGCCGAATTCTAAATAACATACAATTTTTTATTGTTATTTAAAAATCGACAAAATACTTAATAAAAATAACAATATAAAAGGAGTAGTACCTATACAGAACATGTATAACACACACACACACACACACACACACACACACACACACACACACACACACACACACACACACACACATTATATAATATCTATAGTTATGTATATTTGTAGTAGTAGTTAATTAACTAGCTTCCAGGCGGTGCTGTTGTCAGGGCAAATTTTTACGTTAGAGATTCTAATCTATTCCCGTATATATACTCTTATCTATGGTGGGTACTGAGTTGGCGCGAAAGCACAAGTATGTAAGTAAAACGACGAAAGAAACGACGAGCATGCAGTAAATATTATCTCACCAGAGAATTCAAATTCCTATAATATTTGTTTGAATTCAGTTTCCATTTAATTTCTGATTTCGAAGAAATAGAAATATTTATTGCATGCTCGTCGTTTTGATAAACGTAAGTTTTATAGGGCTAAACAGTGAAATATATTAGAAAACTCTCAGATCATTCTAGAATTTTTTTATTACATCATAATATACGATGATAATATGATGGCGTCTGTGAACTACTATGAAAAGACATGGCTCACGAACGAAAATTATGTGGTTGTTTGTAATTCATTCGTAGTGCCTCACAGAATTACAAACTCGATACGACTAGATAATTTATTATTTTTTTTTAAGTTTTTGCTAACACATCTGCAGTAACCTTTGTAACTGCAGATGTGTTAGAAAACGATTGCAAATGTACATTAAAAGAGACAAATTTAAACAGAATATACAATTATGTCTAATCAATAATGAAATTAGGGTTGGTCATTTACTGGATATATAGCAGAATTATAAATTACCTATCATTATTTAAAAACTTTTCATTTAAAAATTAACTTCCTTGAAGTTTAATTTGGTTTCAATTCAATACGTAATATGTTTTTTTTTTCTTTTAAGTTTGTGAATATTAAAAATTAATCAATAGTATAATTTATTTTTGTTGAACTGTATTTGAGCTGAAAAGGCAGAACAATAATCAAAAAGTGAATTCCGATTATGCATCCCGTTTTCGTGTATTCACACTAGGGTGGATTTCTCAGGGTGAGAGAGAGGGATAAATGGAATAACCCAATAAATAAAGCTTAAATTAGCACATAAAGGCAAGCAAATTAGGCACGGAAAGGTTCTTCTACTCGTTTTATAATTTCGTAAGAAATTTAATAAAAATATTTTTTTAAATGTTACACCTATACAGGGTGGCCCAAAAGTCGTGGATCAAACGCAACTAGGGGTTAGATGGGGTCATCAGCTGCAAAAAGTTGTTCTACGGGAGGTCCTTAAAGTCAACCCCTGCAGAGTTATAATTTATTTTGTGTTTTTATGAGAAAATTGACTTTTTTTTAACTAATTCTTATTAAAATGCCAAAAAATATACATCCTCTATCTTTTTTATAATTTTCACTAGATTGGTACTGATGAGTCCTTGCGTTAGACATGCCATTTATGGTTGTTTATTGGGTGTGTTGAAGATAATATTAAGTTTTACGATTTTTTTTTCTCAAATCATAACTTTTTATTTACTTCGGACCCCACTGTGAAAAAAAAAATACTCTACCGAAAAGTGACCCTGTATTACAAGTTTTGGCGCATTTAATAGGGATTCTGAAATGGTATTACACATGGCCATGAGTGGCTCTAATATCTTTCTAGGACGAAAAAACAAAGCAACGATTGCGAAATAATTGTTTTATTAAGCAAAACATTTTACAATAAATGCTCAAAATTCCTGCCTCTGACCATAATACATAATCTGCACCGTCTAATAAAATTCCTACGTAACCTACGGAATGCACTTCTGTTGTTAGTTACTTGTACTCTAGCAAACTCGAGCTTTTGTCGTAGTTCTTGTTCGCTATTGTTCTCTCCTTGGTAAACTATTTCTTTAAAATAGCCCCAAAGAAAAAAATCTAATGGATTTAAATCGGGCGACCGGGGTGGCCACGCAACATGTCCGCCTCGACCAATCCACCGGTTGGGGAAGCGCTCGTTCAAATGATCTCTGACTGCTCGAGCGTAGTGAGGCGGGGCGCCATCATGTTGCAGCCACATTTCTGCTATTCTTTATTCTGGAACTTCAGCTTCGTTAAGAATATGGTTTAAATTATTTTGCAAAAAATTTAAATACTGAGCACCATTCAGCCTTGCTGGCATTTCATGCAGCACCAACTGCTGGCCAATTATACCAGCCCACATGTTAATACCAAACAGATTCTGGAATCGATCATTTCTTATGATATGGGGGTTTACTCTGGAGTAAAAATGTAGATTGTGGATATTGAATACTCCCATTCTTCTAAAAGTTGACTCATCCGTCCATAAAACCTTGTTAAAGAACTGCGGATCTTCTCTGTGATATCTTAGCATCTCTCTACAAAACCGCACTCTAGGTTCATAGTCACCGGGCAGCAAAGCTTGCACCCTTTGCACGTGGTAGGCGTGATATTTTTTTTCTGTTAATGACACGTTGCACCGTTGATCTTGGAATCCCGATATAACTGGATATTTGGCGTTGACTTATACTAGGATCCAATCTTAATTCTCTTAGCACTTCATCTTCATTTTCAAATTGCATCACTGGTCTGCCTGCTCTCATAGCATGCTGACCGGGTAAGACTCCCTCCATGTACGAATTATGTACGCGCATAAAGACCCTGTAATCCGGAAAACGATCACGGTTAGGGTAGCGTTGACGATATTCCCTGGCAGCAGCCCGGGCATTACCGTCGCAAAAGCCATACAGGTAATGCATTTCTGCATACTCCCGTTGGGTGTATTCTCTCCTCGCAGCAGCCATCTGTCCACTTTTGTAGCCAATCCGTCCGATTCACACAGCACTGGTCACAGGTAGGCAATCTATCACAAGTCCGAAAAACAAAGCGTAGGTCAAAGGAAAGAAACTGGTCACAAGTCGTCGTAAAACCGAGAAAAAGAACACGTGCGTACCCACAGGCAGGAAGTAAGTTACTA
Organism: Parnassius apollo; assembly: GCA_907164705.1. Taxonomy (NCBI): domain Eukaryota; kingdom Metazoa; phylum Arthropoda; class Insecta; order Lepidoptera; family Papilionidae; genus Parnassius; species Parnassius apollo. Next base: position 459,319 of record CAJQZP010000566.1, read on the forward strand.
AAGAACACTAAACATTCTAAAGAAACATGCTCACGCGCATCCCCCAGCCCCCGCCCCTGCCGGCCCAGCCTTTTGTTTCCTAGAAAAGATATCGCTACCTGAACTGACGGGCCAACCGGCCTTTTTACTGACAAAGGATTAAATAGTTAGTGTAAAAGAGAGGCAGAGAGTCTTTGTCATTAATTGTATTAATTCTAGTTTATTTTTAAATAAGCCTAACCGAGTTTTATGGTTGGGTTAACTTTGGCCTTGCCATGAATAATCGTCCTAAAAAGATATCAAAGCCACGCATAACCATGTGTAATACCTTTTCAGAATCCCTATTAAATGCGCCAAAACTTTTAATACAGGGTCACTTTTCGGTAGAGTATTTTTTTTTCACAGTGGGGTCCGAAGTAAATAAAAAGTTATGATTTGAGAAAAATAATAATCGTAAAACTTAACATTATCTTCAACACACCCAATAAACAACCATAAATAGCATGTCTAACGCAAGGACTCATCAGTACCAATCTAGTGAAAATTATAAAAAAAGATAGAGGATGTTTATTTTTTGGCATTCTAATAAGAATTAGTTAAAAAAAAGTCAATTTTCTCATAAAAACACAAAATAAATTATAACTCTGCAGGGGTTGACTTTAAGGACCTCCCGTAGAACAACTTTTTGCAGCTGATGACCCCATCTAACCCCTAGTTGCGTTTGATCCACGACTTTTGGGCCACCCTGTATTTATAAAAAAACACGTTTGCATAATATGTACATATTTTACCAGATCTCTTACGAAGAAGATTTTTCTCCTATGTGTATTTTTATATGCTTTTGCAAATAACTTTTTGTGATACTTCTATATTTACAGATATAACACGAAAAAGGTTATTCTCCGGTATGTAATTTCACATCTCTTTCTTTGCAAATCACAGTTTCGAATACATTTATATTCACAAATATTACACGAAAAAGGTTTTTCTCCAGTATGTATTTTCATATGTCTTTCCAAATTAATTTTTTCAATACATTTATATTCACATATTACAAGAAAAAGGTTTTTCTCCGGTATGTATTTTCATATGTGTTTGCAAACAAGATTTTTGAATAGATTTGTATTCACATATATTACATGAAAAAGGTTTTTCTCCGCTATGTATTTTCATATGTTTTTGCAAATCACCTCTCACAATACATTTATACTCACAGATATAACACGAATAAGGTTTTTCTCCGGTATGTATTTTCATATGTCTTTCCAACTGTCATTTTACAATACATTTATATTCACAGATATTACAAGAAAAAGGTTTTTCTCCGGTATGTATTTTCATATGTGTTTGCAAACGAAATTTTTGAATACATTTTTATTCACATATATTACATGAAAAAGGTTTTTCTCCGGTATGTATTTTCATATGTGTTTGCAAACGAGATTTTTCAATACATTTGTATTCACATATATTACAAGAAAAAGGTTTTTCTCCGGTATGTATTTTCATATGCCTTAGCAAAACACCTTTTCGAATACACTTATATTCACAGATATTACACGAAAACGGTTTTTCTCCGGTATGTATTTTCATATGAGTTTGCAAATGATATTTTCTAATACATTTATATTCACAGATATTACACGAAAAGGGTTTTTCTCCGGTATGTATTTTCATATGACTTTGCAAATAACATTTTCTAATACATTTATATTCACAGATATTACACGAAAAAGGTTTTTCTCCGGTATGTATTTTCATATGACTTTGCAAATAACATTTTCTAATACATTTATATTCACAGATATTACACGAAAAAGGTTTTTCTCCGGTATGTATTTTCATATGTGTTTGCAAACGAGATTTTTCAATACATTTGTATTCACATATATTACATGAAAAAGGTTTTTCTCCGGTATGTATTTTCATATGTGTTTGCAAACGAGGTTTTTGAATACATTTGTATTCACATATATTACAAGAAAAAGGTTTTTCTCCGGTATGTATTTTCATATGTCTTTGCAAATGACTTTTTTCAATAGATTTATATTCACAGATATTACAAGAAAATGGTTTTTCTCCGGTATGTATTTTCATATGTGTTTGCAAATGACATTTATCAATACATTTATATTCACAGATATTACAAGAATAAGGTTTTTCTCCAGTATGTATTTTCATATGTCTTTTCAATCTTTTTTTTCAATACATTTATATTCACATATATTACAAGAAAAAGGTTTTTCTCCGGTATGTATTTTCATATGTCTTTCCAAAACACTTTTTCGAATACACTTATATTCACAGATATTACACGAAAAAGGTTTTTCTCCGGTATGTATTTTCATATGAGTTTGCAAACGACATTTTCTAATACATTTATATTCACAGATATTACACGAAAAGGGTTTTTCTCCGGTATGCATTTTCATATGTGTTTGCAAATGACATTTTCGAATACATTTATATTCACAGATATTACAAGAAAACGGTTTTTCTCCGGTATGTATTTTCATATGAGTCTGCAAATGACTTTTTCCAATACATTTATATTCACAGATATTACAAAAAAACGGTTTTTCTCCGGTATGTATTTTCATATGGTTGCCCAACAAATCTTTTCAGAGTTTGCAAATGACAATTTTCAATACATTTATATTCACAGATATCACAAGAAAAAGGTTTTTCTCCGGTATGTATTTTCATATGATCTTGCAAATCACCTCTCATAATACATTTATATTCAAAGATATTACATGAAAAGGGTTCTTCTCCGGTATGTGTTTTCATATGCTTTAATAAATTTTGTTTGATCGTACATTTATAATCACAATTATTATACCAAAACGCTTGTTTAGCGACGTGCGCTCTAAGATGAGCCAAAATGTAACCTTTACGAGATGTTTTAAATTCGCAAATATCACAATTAAACATTTCCGTTAGTTGTAGGACTGGAGTTTGTTCCACTTGTGTCCGAACTGCAGTGATATCTGAGTTCTTTTGCGTCTTATGACTGTGTGAAATGTGTTTGACGAGAATGTCTTTTGTTGATGCCCCTGACAATTTTTTCGTAACCACATTTTTATTCTTTTGTTTCAATTTTTTTTTTCATAATCTGTGCAGGACGATTCCCTTTTTTAAAAACTGTTTGACTATCTTTTTCCAGGATTTCTTTACGAACATCGTTTATTTTACAATCAGTAGAATTTGATTTATTTGTTAGTATGCGGTGTTGTTCTGAAATCACACGAATTAAACACTTTATTTATTGTAAGAGATTGTACCTTTATTGTAAGACATCCTAGACGGTTTACAGTGGGCGGTGTTTATACCTTATGGCGTTCTATATCATTGAACCCAGGGAGAAATAGAGAAATTATAAGATTTTACATAATTTATACTCATATAATGTTGCTAGAGACACCATAGACGGTTTACAATGGGCAGAGTTTATACCTTATAGCGTTCTATATCAGTCAACCCAGGAGGAAATAGGGATATTACAATATTTTACGTAATTATACTCAATAATGTTGCTAGATATAAAGTATTTTAGCCAATTACTTTGGATAATGTCTCTCATATTCATTTTTGGATAATGTCTCTCATATTCATTTTTGGGGGGAAGGAATGGCAAGGAAACTAAATTCGAATGATAATAATTACGTTCTTCTGACCGTTTTACAATTACATTAATCTAATAATCGCTGTTTCGAACCCCCACATGGAAAAAGTGTTATACATACATACATTTTGACCAGCATTTTTTAAGAATATAGTAGAAGTTGCCGTGTAGGTGCGGCGTAAGAGAATTCATGAACATATTTTGTCCCGTGGGTTTCGTAAGAGGCGACTATGGGTTTGCCAGAAAAATCTTATCGCTTAGTATAGTATAACCACCTCGTTTACTTCAGATATAAAATAACCAAACCGGCGACAGGCAACATTGTTAGAGGTGCTCACGTCTGCCTCTGCGATCCTCAATCCTATGCCAGCGTGACGATTAAGGCAAATTGTCCCTACATCGGGAGAGGTTCATCCATGTTCAGCACTGGAAGTTTACGGGACGATTAAGATGGAGCCATTACAAGACACACAGAAATATCTCTGTCAGCTCAGATGCTAGGCGTTTGCCGTAAAAAAATTACAGTACTACTCGCGTACTATACCCGGGTTCCATTTCCACTTGCATCCTTAATATTGTTCACAAAACAGAATTTAATTAAAGTTAGCCTTGCAAATTTTTTGCCGAATGAGGCCATTTTGGATGGTTTCGCGAAAAATTTCCGAAAGAGAATCATGCCTTTGTGTTGTTCAAGAAAATTTAATAATTAATTTTCGAAATACTAAAAATATATGGACGTTATTTCTAATCAGAATTGTGGGAGCTTTGTAAAACAGTAGTGTGTGAGATGAATTAAAAAGCGTGTGTATTACGCAAATGCGAGATTTGTAAGACTAAAGTTCAGAAAATAAAGACGAATACAAATTACAGACAGTAAAACGAGATTAACTCTTGGCTAGGATGCAAGGCAAGATTGATACTGCAAATATTTTATCGAAATACAAGCAGTACATTTTGGAGCGTCGAGGCAGCAGATAACATACCGGCGTATATTACTACTACAAGTGCCCTCATACCTAAGAGTCGAAGAGTTATTCTTTTTGCACGTTTTCGGACTGTTTGCGACATGACGCCTGTGCAGTTTTTGCTCACATGCAGAAAATTCTGGATCAAGTACATTTGTCACATCCTATGGACACAATGCATGTCTTGAGCGATGGACCAACAGCACAGTACAGAAATACAAAGGCATTTTATTCGTTAACACAACACAACGCCGCGATATGGGCTACGAGTTGCGACGTGGAATTTTAGAGAGGTTGGGTATGGAAAGTGGTCTGTTGATGGTGTCGGAGTGGTGGTGGACGCACAGCTGATCGCATAGTCGCTCACGGCAAAGATATACCCAACCTTGTTACCCTAATTAAATCTATAGAAGTTAATATGTCATAATTTTGTTATTTTCCTCCTTAAAAAAAAAGATAAAGGACAGACAAACTATTATTTGATCAAGAAATGAGCACACCCTAAACTTTGAAAACTCATCAGGTTACCTGACTGACACAATGAACCCAAAGCAGGATTTATTAGAAAAAGACTTGTGTTACATGTAAACATGGTGATATGTGTCCCCATTATTCGTTAAAGAAAAGGTTTTTTGATTTCATGAGTGGCGCACGTTTCGTCGATAGTCCAGGACCTAGTGCAGAGCATCGGAATTTGAGATGTTCCGTGGCCTGGTATACATGACAACAATGTTCCGGGGTCTGGGGTAAACGAAAACGATGATTTGAGTTGAAACAGGTGCAAACTATGTTCAGGTGTCTGAAGCGGATGAAACCAACCATGCAACTCACAATCCTTTGTTTTAAAAGAAGGAATGTGGGTATTTGTGTGATACAATTGAACTACAAATTAGTTCATACGATTCATGGCTGATTTTATTCATGTTGCAGCCGATTAGGGTTTTCTAATTTTGTTGTACTCATACATATTTTATTTTTTTACAGTAAAACTATAAAACTGAAATAATCATTAAGAAGGTAAATATAAGGCAAATGATAATGATAAAACTTAAACTCATTTCCTATAGATTTGATTAAGAAAAGAATTCTTGGGTAGATATCAATTAAGTCTGAATCTATAAGTTGATTGGTGTTATTTTTTGTTTATTATGAAAGAATGAAAATAAATATAGTTGATTTTGTAACGGAAAGGTACACATTAAGAGTGCAATATTAATGTAGGAAATGTCACTTCCACTGATAAGAGGCTGCTACCACAGAGGACATTTTTTTCTTTGAGGTTTGCAAGCTCAGTGAATATTATTACCTTGATGAAAAAGACCAAACCTAATAACATCGATCATCAATTCTATCAGAACGACGTTTTAATGTGATTATCTTTTATTTAAATGAAAAATGAGGACTACCAAGCCAGGTTTTTTGTAATAGCAAGGACAAAGGAGTTATGAGTATTTACAATTTTATTAAATTATTTAATTTAGATTTCCTTGTTCTTGACGCTCGTACAATTCCACTGAAGGGTGTGGAGACATTTGAATTTTATAAAATTTCATTTAAAATCGAGTTTATTTCCCACTTTAAACGGTAAGTATATGTTACCAAATTTACGAATTATATCAGAGATGAATGACATAAGGTTTTCCAGGTGATTATCATTAGATAATAAATTAGCCTGAAGAGCATAACCATTTGGGAGGAAGTAGACGTTCTTATAATATTGTTGTGCGCTACAATATCATAGTCTACAGAATTTGGAACGGGTCTAGTTGGGTTAATTCTGAAAACTGTCTTTCTATAAGATTAAGAAGCAGAAGGGACAGGGGAATACTTGATAACTGTTGAGATGAAAGGTCTCCTAACTGCAGGGAAGCAAGCAGATGCCTCTAGATATGAAACATTTTCTTGGGACATCACCAATTAAATGCCTTTTTATTTTGAATGTTCAGGGCAACTTTTATTAGTTGCCAAGTGATTAGCAGAGCAGAACAGGCATATTGAGATATCTTTAACACAATTATCTCCAGTGTGCTCTTTTGAGCATTTGAAGTAGCGTGGCTTGATCTGTACTTAGCTTTTACATATCCAAGGCAACAACACCTCAAACACTCTATGGAACGGAGTAAGTAGTTTTATACAGAAATTTATGAGTAAAAGCAGTATAAGTGAGAAGGAAGCTCTTGGCCTGAAAATTTAAGGACAAGAGTTTGGGTAGCCACCCAATCAATATCATCCTTTCTTTACTTTTCGATGTATCTGATGGGCCATTAGTAGCATTGTTAATATTCTTTTTAATCTAGCCTTTATAAATTCTCTACCAGGGAGTAGTACCAACTCAGACACTAACTCCTCCATGGAAATATCAGATGGTATACCTCTAACAACACCCATTCTGGTAACATTGGAAGTTGGAATGACTGCTGATAGTTTGTATTTAGTAAGCAAAGGGGATTTAATAAAGTTATTGGCACCTGAAGCAGTTTTAAATCCATTTTACAACCTAAATTTGTTATGCTTAGTTTTTCATATTTGGAAACCTTTATTTGGAATAGAATATGGCCGATCTTAACAGGACTGTATAAGCAAATGAAGGATCGGGTTCTATACACTTAAGATGGATTATAAAAAGCCCCCATCACTATCTGTGTATTTTTCTCTTCTAAAATACCAAGACGGGTGTAAATATTTCGATATGACGCTGATGGCGTATCTTCATGACCAACTTCTTTTCAATGAACGCTTGGTGTTAAATCTGTACATTTTCATTTAAAGGGGCCAAAACCAGATGGATTCTCATTATATCGCGGTTCTGGATCTACCCTGTCTATGTTCATGATATTAGTTAAGTATACATAAATTAATTAACTACCGCTACTTACCAACTAACAAGTAGTGAACAACACAACACATAAATTTATATAACGACAAACATAGAAGACGGCAAAAGTATTAACGGGGCTCGACAGAAATTAATTAAAATATATCCGATAATTGTTGAAACACGTGTTTTTCTCCATACTTATCTTTTAAATAATAATTTATTTTGTAATTTTTTTTCTCCTTAAGAGTGCTTTTTATACGCACATTGAATTTAGGCAAAGGCAAATTGCATATGAAGCTCTCTTTATTTATGTTCATGGACTACAGTATCCACTTGGCATTAGGTAAACTGTACCTTATTTAAATATCACAAAATCTATATATCCTTACCTATTTCATGATTCCCATTTTCTTCAAATTTTGAATTCTCATTTTCAAAATGCTCTTCCTCAACTTTAACAGATTTAAGACTAAAAATTTCGTCCTTACATTTTCCGTATCACAAGCAACTGGCCTGATATCTATATGATGAATTGGTGTGAATTGAATCTCACCTCTAGCCTCATGCGGTTTTGGTATTGACTGAAACCAAATTATTTTTTAAATTAGGAAAAGAAGCCAGAGTGGCGGTGCGGAGAATCCATACTCCCCCATAGCATCCCGCAGATGTGGTAAAAAGGGACAGAGGAAAACTGAATCAGGAGATGGGCAGCAGCATCTTCCTGACGACAACCACCAAATAATAATAAAAATACCGGACAAAAGTGAGGGTTCCGAGTAAACATAAATAAGAATGTAGAGTAGTTCATCCATCCCAAGAATCGAGACTCAACAATTTTTCAAAACAGATTCCCAAATGCCGGAAATTATTACGTTTATTGAGTAATATTACCCATAGATAATATTTCGTATAGGTATATACAATAGGGTAATATATAACATTATAAGCAGTTAGGTAATTATTTTTGTAAAAAAAATAAATACTTATCTAACTAAAATTCATAAAAAATAGCCTATTGCTCTAACGAAAAAGTAACTTGGGTTAAAGGATAAACTTAACTTTGATGTAGAAAAAACATTCACCCATATGGCAACGGGAAACAGAATCGAAGGTGTGAGACAGGTAGTGATCATCAAGGTGCCTGCCAAGTGATAGTTAAGGCAAATACTTCATTATACATCGGAATAAAACTAAATTTACGGATTCTATCGCGTTTATTTAACTGATTTTACTTATTTTTAATTCCCGACGTTTCGGGTGCTTTACAGCAACCATGGTCACGGAGGGGACTGAGATGTTTGACGTCCCAATGTCATTGTTAGCCCGGCTACCTTCAGTTTTTGAATATTAATTTTTGGTCCGATTTACGCAAAACGAACTTACAGTATCTTGAAGTCTTGCAGTGGTATGCTTGGGTTTGGGTTTAATTTTGTTAATTATAGGATCCCAAGCAGATGGCAGCACCCAACCATCTTCTCTATTAAAATTATGATGTTTTTTAATTTCAATGACCATGCAATTTGCATGTGTTAGGCATCGCAGAACTCACATATGGGCAAAAGTATGGTTAGTCAATCATAGTCAGAATATTAGTTAGTACTTCACCTAAGTAACATAATTAACATTTCGCAATGTATTTTTTTACTTTCTATTGACATCCCTTAATAACCACGGAAAGTCCGCCGTGGCAATAAAGATGCAAAGTAATATGGACACTAGCGCGCAGCGATAAAGTTTTATTTAGCTTGCGTGTGCGATTTATCTGATTAATAATAATTATGTAGGCTATTAAACGTCGGTAAGCAGTCGACATCAAAGGAGTGCAACTTCTGTACGTAGTACTATTATTTATTCTGTGCCTATACTTATACCTACCCACGGGACGGGTGTCGTAAGAGCCGACACAGGGAAACAGAAACAGGAGTTGGGCAGCGGCATCTTCCTGATAACAACTCACATTAATATAAACTGCGGTCGTCAACCAAATTTGTCAAAATCCCTCCTACGAAGCAATGTATGTGAGAGGTCTGTGTTCAGCAGTGGACTGTTATAGGTTCTAATGGATGGAATGGATAATACCGTGGACTCTCCTGCAAGCAACTGCTCCTGAACTGCATTCGACTCAACAGCCTGTTGTTGCAATCTCCCGCAACGAACAAGTCTTGCATGACAGGTGCAACAGACAAGTATGGGCTCCTCATCCTCAGCCATCTGAAAATATAAAAGTTCGTCATAAATATGGGAAACTACTTAAATACAGAAATTTGTAATAAAATCTATTGGCTACCACAATTCTCTTCTACAACATCATTTTTTTATAGCATTGAAGTGGTAAATAAACTTACAATCCACCTCATGGTAAGTAGAATAGAATAGAATAATTTTTTATTAAATACAGATTATGTGTAATTCTTATTGAAAGACACTTTTTACTTTACCACTGGTTCAGAAAAAATCCACTGTCCTGGAAAGAACCAGCAAGACACAAAGCAGGACTTTTTTTTAAAATAAATTTAACAATGCGAATGGGTACAAACTACCCATGCTATTCATCTCTTGCTCGCACACTGTTGCTATCTATACACTACACAAGACCGGCCGGTAAAGACTGCAAAAAAAATTGTTACGATATGCGGTTTCCGTACTTTTTATAACTTCAGTGCAACTTGAACAAAACTATATTTACGGATTTTATCACGTTTAATCACTGTGTTTAATCCTGCTAACACTATTGGTCACACTGTGTATAGATAAAAGACCCATTCCAACCGATATCTAAATGGTGAATCTCACTATCATCCTTCACAGTTGCTACCATGGGTAAATCTTTGTTTCAGAGATAGTAAAAGTAAATAATTAAAATATATAAGCACGACGGATCTGTGACAGAAAACATCTGGCCGCCGAGCTTCAGCACGTCAAGCAAGCACTGCTAGACAACAAGCTTCGGGTCCCGCGCCTACGTCACAGTGAACGAGTGAAGCCGGCCACAGTCGAGCGCGCGTCTGCTGTACTACCGTATGTCTGAGAAGTCACAGACAAAGTTGGCTACATCTTGAAGCGAGCTTCCATTAAAACATACTACAAGCCACTGAAGAAGATTAGTCAATTTTTACCATCCATCATCAAATGTAATATTTTTCTAAAAGATGCAGGTGTATACAAGCTAGATATTGAATGTGGTCTCTCTTACATAGGTCAAAGAAAAATATCTATAAAAACCTGCGTGAAGGAACATATAGCTGACGTGAAGCACCGACGCTCCGGGAAGTCTACAGTCTGTGAACACGTTCAAGATCATCCCCACCATTACATTAGATCTGATAAACCACAAATCCCCGCAAAAGAACACCGATTCCTACCAAGGATAATACGCGAGGCTATTGAAATTAAGAAACATCCTAATTTCAATGGAGAAGATGGATGGGTGCTGCCTTCTGCTTGGGATCCTATAATTAACAAAATTAAACCCAAACCCAAGCATACCACTGCAAGACTTCATGATACTGTAAGCTCGTTTTGCGTAGATGGGACCAAAAATTAATATTCAAAAACTGAAGGTGGCCAGACTAACTTTGGCATTTGGAAGTCAAACATCTCAGGACCTCCCCCCCCCCGTGACCATGGTTGCTGTAAAGCACCCGAAACGTCGGGAAAATAAAAAAAATAGGTTAAAACAGTTGATTAAACGTGATAAAATCCGTAAACATAGTTTTATTTAATGTGTAGTGTTTGTGTAAATTTAAGAAATCATTCAGTGCAACTTGTCTTATGTCTAAATAACGCCAAATTAATAGATCCCACCCAGGAGAAACCAGAGCAGGTCGCTAATTATAAATTTAATTTAAAATTAAAACACCTATTTTAAATTAAATTTTTCATTAATAAAGTAATAAATAATTCCCAATCAACCGAATAATAAAACGTTATAACTATACACTGTTATTAGTAGATTTTCATAATTGGTGGTGGGCATTTTGACCGTATGGGCTATATGAGTTGCCATTTTTAATCCTATTCTTTATCTGTACTGACTATACGAAATTTATTTTAGAAACAGCTTGGAAGCAATCACTTCATGCCCAGGGGTTATTATCAACCATGTATTTGTTTATAACAACCCTTTTATATATATTTTGTTTAATTAAATATTTAAAGTGGAACCTGTAGCCCATGGCCACCTGAAATAAACTTCAGGCAAAAATACAGATGTAGTGTCACCTTTGAGAACTAAGATATATGTGGTAGAGCCACCCTGCAGTTATATTAGTAGTTTAGTTGTAGCATGAAATGGTCAGCTCGACCGTGCAAGGACCACCCTCTCACAGAATACCAGCGTTAAATAGTAGCTTAATGCCAAAAAGTAGTATGGTGAGTGCAAATAACCGGAGACAGAGAAACGAGGCATTCCATCATAGTCCTTACAAGTGACAATGCATCTGCATTTTGATTCATAATCAAGGTTACATATAGATGTCTATGGGCCACAGCAACCACTTAGCATCAGCTGGATTGTGTGTGGATTGTCACCCTACCCTATACCAAAAAAAAGGATGTAATACTTCACAGCCTGTTACTACACTGGCTCTCAATGTCCTTCAGACTAAAGCACTTACTGCTGCTCTGTAGCAGAAATAGGTAAGAGGAAGATAACCACCCAGACAGACTCCTGAGCACACAAAGCTCCTACCACACAGTGAATCATCGTCACTGCAACAAGACAGTGCTAAGCCACCTACATACATTGACTTCCTGTCTTATCAGATCGCTACTATCTAGTGGGGGCTCACTCCATAATTTTCTTATCAGTATGAGGCTACCACTCGAGAATTGTTTCCCCATCTGTCGTTAGTTCAGCAAGCTATAAGTACACAATACTCTAGAAGTCTGTAGGAATCTCCGTGAGATTAGCAGATATAATGTCAAAAACAGTAGATTCAGAGGTATTTTCAAGTTTTGGCTTTCAAAATTCATTCTTACTAAACCTATTTTTAACATTTAATTTTATATGTATTTCAATTTTTAACATTTAAATGCTAGCATCACTATTAACATTACAAATACTTCTCTTACTTGCCTCAGGTAAACCGAAAATGCTTGCGCTAGGAGTAATTTACAACAATTGACAAATAGCAGATTTAAACTTACTACTTTCTTGAGTTTGCAGTCTGCACCCTTAACTATTAGGCCACTGTTACTTTAGTTTCAAATGGAAGAATAACAATATACATCCCCTAGCAGTTTTGACCACTTTAAATTTATGAAGCAGTATTTATTTATTTTTGTGCCAGATTGTTTTCCTAAGTATGTTGACACATCATTTTCAAATTTTACAAACAACAAATTTAAAATCTATGTGGAATGAGTGTGTATGACTAAGCTCTTTTACTGCTCTTTTGAATATCCTTGATCTTGGGTCAAAAAAATCCAAGCCGGGGCCTTTCATGGATATCTCATTGTAAAGTCAAAACATTTTTATTATCGTGTTGTAAAAAGAAGTATTGTTCTTGTAAGTCTGCTGGTAAAATGTCTTGCTAGGAATTCGGGGATAGCACTTTATAATTAAGTTTAATTTACTTAAGAGGTAACCAGAATCGATCTCATTATGGAGAATTTTATGTAAATATATAAGGTCATATTCCTTACGGCGAATAAGTAAAGAGGTCATTTTAAATTTGTCGAGTCTCTCACTATAACCGACAAGACTGAAGTAAGTTCCAGGTAAGTTCGGACATCTAACAAATAGTTTATTTTATCTTTTAAGGATATAGGCAGCATCATTTTCCTCATAACAGGTCAGAATAATAATAATAATAATACCACAAATGATACTAAAATATATAAAACATGTTTTCAACCTATTTTAGAGTATGCATTTCAAATTATATTGAGTTGCTGGAGAAATTTCAACACAGATATTCAAGTTTCTAGATCAGAAAACTTTTTTTATGCAATTGGGGTGACAACCGAGCACACAGTTCACTTGATGGCATATGAATGCCCATAGACATCTAAATTTATCTCCAATATGCAGATGTGCCGTCACCCCTGAAGAACAAGATGGTACATCTTAATAAAAAGGGTGTCCCATGCTTTAAGCGGGCTACACACGACACGATATCGGTGGCGATCTAGGGTGGAAAGAAATCGGGGCTTTTATCGGGGTAGACCTTACACACGGGCCTGCCTAGCAGTCACAGAGTACCTTTGCTAGCAGTACGCGTTCGGACTTGGAGCGGAATGCATATGCGGTAGAGTTCTTCAAAATACCTCCGACTCTCTTAAAACACCACCGTGTTGGTTTGGCATTAGCCATCTCGGTTAATTTATTCAAAAATAGAAAAAGAGAAGTTGCTGGGTGAAAAAATGGCTCCAAAAAAGATAAAAATTAAGCCACATAAACGTACTAAATGGCCTGTAATCCAAGGACGTGATTAATTTTCTCCGGATGGATGAAGACAGTTTTTATAACCTTCTAGAAATGATTTCGCCACTTATATAAAAACGTCAATTTCTCCTACCTATGCTATTTAGTTATTTCTTCTCTTTGTTCATTTCTGCTTTGGTCAAAATCTGGTTATGTATTACACACAACAAACAAGGAAATAAAATACTTTTGTATAATAATATGTATACTTTTTTTTTTAATATAATCTTTATTTATGGAGTAAAACTATCAGAAAATAAAATAGCTTATATCTTTTTTTAAACATAAAGAAACCTTTAATTTCGGACATACTCCTTTTATATAACTTGTTTGTTGATGTGGAGATGGTGAAGGAGTAGAAGTTAGTTGTTGATAAGAGGATGAAGGCACGTAAGAGATCGAAGTGTGGTCTTGTGGAGTTGTAAGAGATATGAGTGCGGTCTTGTGTTGATAGCGTTGGAATAGGAGTTAGTTGTTAAGGAGAGGCTTTATCTTCTCCTTACTTACATCATACACTCTACTTTACGAACGGCAATAAAAAAATTAGTTTAGTAGGCATTCTTGACCATGTCACTTCGCAGGGTCACAGGCTAGGGTGGATATGATTTGAATTTCGATAAAATTTCAATTAATTTATTTATTTTATTCACTTTTTTTTGGTTTTTTGTAAAATATCAGTGCCATAGGCTTCTACTCCGTTTATATGATTAAAATGTAAAAATTTTGCTCCTGCCAGCCGATTAAGGAGGCGATATTGGCCACGACTTAGGATGGCCCTACATACGACACGATTTAGAGGCAATCTAGGAGGCATCCCCACTACTCCACCCTAGATCGCCACCGATATCGTGTCGTATGTAGGCCGCTTTACACTCACCATTCAAATACCTTTTTATGGCACACACTCAGCAAGTTAGAGCCTGCGGGCTCTAACGCGTGTTGCAAACAACTAAGTCTTAGTGTCCCTTCTAGTACGTGACAAGGTTTCAGGCCTACTGTTGTTTTTCAGGTTATGGTTGATTTGTCACTATATTTAACGCTGCAACTTAGCCCAGCCACGATTGATTATATCAGGCAAGTTATAATGTATTTCTCCGGTAATAACAACAAATTACCGCAACTTTAATTAACAATAAAAAGAAATGTTAACAAACTTACAGTGTTCGTCAATGTTTTGTACAAATTTTGGAGACCAGTCTTCTTTAGTACTAACATGCGTACATTAACGCTTAAACAAATTCTACAAACTCCACTTGAGACCATCCTGTTTCTTATAGCTTTAATATAATTGAGTTCTCTTTTTCATCGATAAACTGGAGTTTTCAAACAAAATAAAATATGGTGTTTATTTAGTGTTTACGTTAGTACTCTTATTACCGTAGACAGAGAAACCTACTGCCACAGACTACTAAGTATCCTCTTAGTAGTCTGTGGTCACTGACTTAAAAACATATGTTCTGTGCACTGAATACCTTTGTGTATAAACTGAATTTTAAACACTCCAGTTTATCGGTGAAAAAGAGAATTCAATAATATTAATGCTAAAGGAAACAGGGATGGCCTTAAGTGAAGTTTGTAGAATTTGTTTAAGCGTTAATGTACGCCTGTTAGTACTGAAGAAGACTGTTCTCCAAAATTTGTACAAAACATTGACGAACACTTTTGTAAGTTTGTTAACATTTCTTATTATTGCTAATTATAGTTGCGGTAATTTGTTGTTATTACCAGAGAAATACATAATAACTTGCCTGACATAGAATGCGATAGATCGTGGCTAGGCTAAGTTGTAGCGTTAAATATAGTGACAAATGCAACCAGAACCTGAAAGACAACAGTTACCCTTAAACCTTCCGCCACGTACTAGAACGGACACTAATACTTAGTTATTTGTAACACGCGCTAGATCCCGCGGGCTCTTACTGAGCCTGTGCCATAAAAAGGTACCTTGTTCCTTCCACGCGACTCGCACTGCTGCATAGATATTTAGCAGTGTCTGTTCTAGTACATATTACAGAGTATTGCGATTTTATGTCAAGAAATTAACATCAAACCTGGTTGGGTCTTTCACCCACTTAAAGCCGTTCTATCGGACTATTAAATTGGGAGCTTAGAGTACATATATGCTTACAGACACAGAAATTTCCTCACTCTCGTATTTGTTTTTATAACTATCGGACTGAGTTATCAGAGAAGGGAATAATAAGCACATGTGCTTCCTTATATACATATGCAATATAATCCTGTCCTGTGTTTATAAATAGTCACCATTGTGACCAAAATTTTATCTGAAAGACATTGTTATCATTATTTTATAAGTGATAATACCAGCGTAAAGTAGCAGCTTAATATTGCTCTGATTTGAATAGTAAGTGTAAGCACAGCACACCTTTTTTACTAAGGCAAGATGTACCATCTTGGTCGTCAGGGGTGACAGCACATCTGCATTTTGATTCTTAATTGAAGATAAATTTAGATGTCTATGGACATTCACTTGCCATCAGGTGGACTCTGTGCTCGGTTGTCACTCTAATTGCATAAAAATAGTTTTCAGACTACACATATATTATATTTTCAATGATCTAGAAACTTGAATATCTATGTTGAAGTTTCTCCAGCAACTCAATATAATTTGAAATACATATTCTAAAATAGGTTAAAAACATGTTTTATATATTTTAGTATCATTTGTGATATTATTATTATTTGCCATATTTGCCACACTAGGCTGGCTGGTTGGTATCTGCAGTATTTTACCTGTTATGAGGAAAATGCTGCAGCCCGTATCCTTATGAGATAAAATAATCTAATTGTTAGATGTCCAAACCTACCTGGAACTTACTTCATACTGCAAATGATATTAAATTAAAAAGGTCAAAACTGCTAAGGGATGTATATTGTTGTTCCACTTGAAACTAAGTAACAGTCGCTGCAAATCTCAAGGAAGTATAAAGTTGAAATCTGCTATTTGTCTATTGTTGTAAATTACCTTTAACGCAAGCATTTTAAGTTTACCTGAGGCAAATAAGAGAAGTACAGTGTAAACTCCATGTAATGTCACTCGATTTAATGACAAACTCCTTAAAGCGTTGAAATCACTTGTCTTTGGTTGGTTTAGCTTGTTTTCCATACAATGACACACTCTTTGTAGCATTACACCCACTCTAAATAACAACACCAATTAAATAATAAAAAGTACTTTATAGTTGCAAGTATTAGTTATGAAGAGACAGTAGCCTAGTGGCAGGGAGCGGACGGCGAACTTAAAAGGTTGCTGGTTCGAATCCACCATTCGACTACTGTCGGGAACCACCCCTAACACAAGCATTTTCAGCTTACCAGGAGTGGAAGGAAATATTAGTAATGTTAATAAATAGGATTACTAATATTAAAAAAAAAAAAATAAAAAAAACATTGTAAAAACTGCACAGCTGTGTATGTTCTTTTGTTCTTTTGTCGCTTTATTATCCTAGCCCATAATAAACTCCACTGTCGGCATCATACATACCAAACTCTATAAATCCATTGTTTTGTTTATAGAGTGGGATTGCTTGCACGTGTAGACTGTTGTTAGTAGGAGTCATGGATTAAAATTATGTTATCATATTCTTAGTTGCTCACAGATTTTCAAACTGTAAACATGGCAAGTAAGAGAAAATCACTGTGTATTGACGAAAAAGTGTTTCTAATACAGATTTTTCTTCGTTCCATTTAACAACAACTCTGTATAATGTCAAATTATGCACCATCCCTTGAGTGTCATTATATAGAGTTTACACTGTTTTTGTATTGCTAATAGTGATGCTAGTAGTTAAATGCTAAAATTTAAAAGTAGGTTTAGTAAGATTGAATTTTGAAAGCCAAAACATGAAAAATTCTGAATCTACTGCTTTTAAGATTATAAATGCTAATGTCATGGAGATTTCTACAGACTTCTAGAGTATTGTGTACTTATAGCTTGCTGAACTAACGACAGATGGGGAAACATAATTCTCGAGTGGTAGCCTCATACTGGTAAGAAAATTATGGAGTGGGCCCCCACTAGATAGTGGCAATCTAGTAAGACAGGATGTAGGTGGCTTAGGACTGTGTTGTTGCAGTGATAATGATACACTAGGTGATAGGAGCTTTGTGTGCCTAGGAGTCTGTCTGGGTCACTTACCTATTTCTAAGCAGCAGTAAGTGCTTCAGTCTGAAGGACATTGAGAGCCAGTATAATAACAGGCTGTGAAGTATTACATCCTTTTTTTGTATAGGGTAGGGTGACAAACAAGCACACAGTCCACCTGATGGTAAGTGGTTGCTGTGGGCCATAGACATCTATATCTAACCTCGATTATGAATCAAAATGCAGATGCATTGCCAACCGTAAGGACTAAGATGGAATACTTTGTTTCCAAGTAAAAAGGGTCTCCGGTTCTCTCACTCACCATACAAAACATATTGAGCTACTATTTTACGTAAGTATTCTGTGAAAGTGTGGTCCTTGCCCGTTTAAGCTTACCCATTCATGCTACAACTATATTACTAATATATCTGCAGCATGGCTCTACCACATATAGTTTAGTTTACGACAGGCACAGGCACAGGATGTTTTCATGTCAGCAACACGTGAGCCGCCGTTTCTTCCTCTCCCAAGCATGCCCTGCACAGGGGGCTATCAGTAACATCTATGGTGAACAAATGTTTGTTAGAAAAGCCATCTCCTGTGATTGCACTTGTTACTACCCTGATCTGTAGCTTGTTCAGTCTCACTAGAACCTTGGTTAAACAACTGATTATTTCAGTCAGAGCCTCGCTAGCTTGTCTACAGTCTACTAAATTTTTCCAAAGTGGAGCGTGTAAATTATTGAAGTATCTACGTACCAGTGAACGAACATAGCCAAAAGGGATTAGTATTATAGTTTCTGGCCCTATACTTGCCAGAGCCGACCCCCTTCTGGCCAGTTCATCTGCTGCATCATTGCCTCCAGATCCACTGTGTCCCTTGATCTATTGCAGAGTCACATTGTTGTGCTTACATACCTCATTCAATCATTGATGGCACTCGTATATCAGTCCCGAGTTTGTCACATTGCAACTCAGAGCTTGTAGTACCGCTATACTGTTGTTTAGTATCCTGATGGAGAAGTCTTTAACCTTCCTAGCATCTATAATTGCTATGGTTGCTTGGATGATACCCATGCATTCAGCCTAGAAGACTGTGTTGTGGGTGCCCAGCGGTGTGCATATGTGGATATTAAGGTCTGCAGAGAAAGCCCCAGTCCCACACCTTCATTTGTCTTAGAGCCATCCATGAAAGCTTTGAGCTCTCATGGAACCAATCCTTACAGATGGTCAGTTTCTTTCAATTCTATCCTGTACTTCTTATCAAATACAAATTGTTTTGGGATCCTATCATACTTGGCTTGTAAGATAGGAATTTTTGAATAAATTCTATCAATTATATCTGTATGCGGGACTCTACTCTTACTTAAAAGATTTAGGGTCTTGAGTCTTATGGCAGCTAAAGTTGCTTCTTGTTGTATATGTAGATGAAGCAGTGTTAGCTCCAGCATAGCCTCCAAAGCTGCTGTTGGTGTAGTCCTTATGCAGCCCGTGGCAGCCATACAAGCCAATCTCTGGTAACGCTGAAGCTTTCGTATAGTGGTGGCTTCATTGGTTTTGGTGCTCCATACCAGAGAGCCATATTTTGGTGTCAAACCCCAACATTTGCCAATCATGTTTCTGCATTGCCAGAAAGTTAAACTAGCTTTGCTGATTTAGTTTTCTATGTGTGTATTCCAGTAACACATATATCCACCACATATATCTTAGTGCTCAAAGGTAACATTGCATCCGTAGTCTTTGTTTGAAGCTTGTTGCAGGTGCCCATGGGCTACAGGTTCTACTGTAAATATTTAATTAAAAACTATATAAAAGGGGTTATTATAATATAAATGAATACATGGTTGATAATAACCTCTGGGAATGAGATGGTCGTTTCCAAGCTGTTTCTTAAATAAATTTCGTATAGTCCGTACGGATAAAGTATGGGATTAAAAATGGCGACTCATAGAGTCCATACCGTCAACATACCACTCCAGCCCAGCCCACCACCAATAACGGAAACCCACTAATAACGGTGTATAGTTATAATGTTATATTATTCGGTTGATTGGAAATTATTTATTAATGAGAAAATATTTGAAAAAATAATGTACACGCAAGTTGGTATTTTAATTTTAAGGACGCGTTTGCAAATCAACCAAAATTAGGGTGTTTTTCGGTAGATTTTGTGACAAAACTAAACTAAATCAAATATAAGTATAAACTACCATGTATAGATTGGTTCTTCATCTGCAAATGTCTGTAACTCTTTTGTTGAAAATAGTAGTTTTTTATATTGTAAAAACGAACTTTCGTTGCCATTTTCTACAAAATTAACGATACCGGCTTGTGTTTCGGTATATGTTTTGGTCTATTATCAACATATTTAAAAAAATTTAAAAAATACTATAAGATGACAGACATATTCAATTAAAAAAACCCTGAGTTTATTTTTTAACAAAATGTCACAAATAGTCGTAAAAAAAATAAAAACTGATGCACATTTTTTCACATATTTTGGTAATACGGATGAATCATAATGTATTGCAATAAGGGCTATTTTATTGTTGGTGCCTGCTTTGATTTATTGTACAAAGATTTCGATGAAACCACAGTCCGTGCTCGGCCGCCGTCGTGAGTGGACACTGTATCGCCTGTTTGCAGTGGCTCATTCTGAAAAGATCGCTGTACATACACAAAATATTAGAAAAAAAAAACAAATTGGAAACATAAGTACTTGACAAGTGATAAAATTATTATTTTTATACTCACAGTTTTTTATTTCGCTAAAAATAAGTAGGATATATAAACTTACCTACTACTGCAACTCCTGGACGAGCGGAACTAGGTGTGCCGAGTTTGGGCTCGTTTTGTTGGTTATGATGAGACCTTACCTCCGCACTTGATGGTGTGACCTGAAGGTGTACTTTCGCGACCGCTATTTGAACTTCTTGTAGAGTAAAACTAGGTGTGCCGAGTTTGGGCTTCGTTTTGTTAGTTATGACGAGTCCATACCTCCGGACTTGATGGAGTGACCTGAAGGTGTAATTCAGTGATTACAAGTGGAACTCCTAGACTTGTAGAACTAGGTGTGCCGAGTTTGGGTTCGTTTTGTTAGTTACGATGAGACCTTACCACCGGACTTGATTGAGTGACCTGAAGGTGTAATCAGGTGGTTACAAATGGAACTCCTAGACTAGTAGAACTAGGTGTGACGAGTTTGGTTTCGTTTTGTTAGTTACGATAAGATCTTACCACCGGACTTGATGGAGTGAAATTCCGCACACCTAGTTCTACTGGTTCAGAAATTCCAGCAGTAGTTACTGAATTACCCCTTCGGGTCACTACATCAAGTCTGGTGGTAAGGTCTCATCATAACTAACAAAACGAACCCAAACTCGGCACACCTAGTCCTACAAGTCTAGAAGTTCCACTTGTAATCACCGAACTATACCTTCAGGTCACTCCATCATGTCCGGTGGTAAGGTCTCATCATAACCTACAAAACGAACCCAAACTCGGCACACCTAGTTCCACCAGTCTAGGAGTTCCAGTTGCAATCACCGATTTACACCTTCAGGTCACTCCATCTAGTCCGGAGGTATGGACTCGTCATAACTAACAAAACGGAGCCCAAATTCGGCACACCTAGTTCTACTCGTTCAGAAATTCCAGCAGTAGTTAATGAATTACCTCTTCAGGTCACTCCATCAAGTCCGGTGGTAAGGTCTCATCATAACCAACAAAACGAACCCAAACTCGGCACACCTAGTTCCACTAGTCTAGGAGTTCCTATTGTTGTAATCACCAAATTACACCTTCAGGTCACTCCATCAAGTCCGCAGGTAGGTAAGGTCTTATTATAACTGACAAAACCAGTTCAAAGTCCAGAGCTAACATCTCACTACCAGTAGAGGGCTTCCAGTGCCAAGCAGTCTTTGGAGCAGGTATTCATATTTCGTATCGAAGTATATTTCTGAGGTAGGTATAAGAAATGAAAAACAAATTCAATCTTTCAAATTATCAAAATAATTTCATTTGACTACGATTCCCACAGCCAACCGTGCGTACACTAGTGTGTGTGTGACTTTTGTCAATGTAGTAGTGCGATTCTATACCTATCCATTTTGTAAACGCGTCCTTAAATTAAATTTATAATAAGCGTCCTGCTCTGGCTTCTCCTGGGTGGGATCTATTAATGTGGCGTTATTTAGACTTAAGACAAATTGCACTGAAGTTATAGATAGTACGAAAAACGAATATCGCAACGTATTTTTTTTTGCAGTCTTTATCGGCGGGTGAGTATAGATAGCAACTGTGTGCGAGCGAGAGATGAATTTCAATCCCATTTTAACTGCACGGGTAGTAAATAGTTTGTAAATTTTTTAAAAAATAGTTCACATTGTAAATTTAAAAAAAAAAAGTGTCTTTGGGTTTCTCGCTTGTTCTTCCCAGGACTGAGGCTGTTGCCCGAACCAGTGGTAAGTAAAAAATGACCTTCAATAGGAATTACATGTAAACTATATTTGTCCCTTCAATGTTATAAAAAATGATGTAGAAGAGAATTGTGGTAGCCAATAGATTTTATTACAAACTTGTACATGTAAGTAGTTTCCCATATTTATGAGAACTTTCATATTTTCAGATGTATGAGGATGAGGAGCCCATAATTGTCTGTTACACCTGTCATGCAAAACTCGTTCGTTGCGGGAGATTACAACAACAGGCTGTTGAGTCGAATGCAGTTCAGGAGCAGTTGCTTGCAGGAGGGTCCACGGTATTATACATTCCATCCATTAGAATCTATAACAGTCCACTGCTGAACACAGACCTCTCTCATACATTGCTTCATAGGAGGGATTTTCAAAAATTTTGTTGACGACCGCAGTTTATATTAATGTGAGTTGTTATCAGGAAGATGCCGCTGCCCAACTCCTGTTTCTGTTTCCCTGTGTCGTCTCTTAAGACACCCGTCCCGCGGGCAGGAATAAGTATAGGGCATGATCAACGGTATTATACTTCTTATGAACAAAAGTTCACTGAGTCATGGGTCATTCCCATTATAATGCAGTATTTGCCTTAACCATCACTTGGCAGGCACCTTGGTGATCACTACCTGCCTCGCGCCTTCCATGCTGTTTCCCGTTGCCATATGGGTGAATGATTTTTCTCCTGCAGAGTTAAGTTTATCCTTTAATCCAACTTACGTTTTCGTTAAGACAATAGGCTATATTTTATGAATTTTAGTAAGTTAAGTACTTATTTTCACAAAAATAATTATCTCACTGCTTATACTGTTATATATTACCCTATTGTATATACCTATACGAAATATTATCTATGGGTAATATTACTCAATAAACAGAGATTGATCTTTGTCAATTTACGATATTTGGGAATCTGTTTTGAAAAATTGTTGTCTCGATTCTTGGGATGGATGCACTACCTACATTCTTATTTAAGTTTATTCGGAACCCTCACTTTTGTCCGGTTTTTATTATTACTTGGAGTTGTCGTCAGGAAGATGCTGCTGCCCATCTCCTGATTCAGTTTTCCTCTGTCCCTTTTTACCACATCTGCGGGATGCTATGGGGTAGTATGGATTCTCCTGCACCGCCACTGGCTTCTTTTCCTTATTTAAAAAATAATTTGGTTTCAGTCAATACCAAACCCGCATGAGGCTAGATATGAGATTCAATTCACACCAATTCATCATATAGATATCAGGCCAGTTGAGTGTGATACAGAAAATGATAGTAAGGACGAAATTTTTAGCCTTGAATCTGTTAAAGTTGAGGAAATGAATTTTGAAAATGAGAATTTAAAATTTGAAGAAAATGGGAATCATGAAACAGGTAAGAATATATACATTTTGAGATATTAAAGTAAGGTACAGTTTACCTAATGCCAAGTGGATACTGTAGCCTATGAACATAAATAAAGAGGGCTTCATATGCAATGTGATTTACTGATTTGCCTTTGCCTAAATTCAAAGTGCGTGTAAAACTGTGCACTCTTAAGGAGAAAGAAAATTACAAACTAAATAATTATTTAAAAGATAAGAATGAAAAAAAAAATGTACTTCAGAAATTTTCGGATATATTTTAACTAATTTGTGTCGAGCCCCGTTAATACTTTTGCCGTCTTCTATGTTTGTCGTTATATAAATTTGTGTTGTGTTGTTCATTACTTATTAGTTGGTAAGTAGCGGTAGTTAATTAATTTATGTATACTTAACTAATACCATGAACATAGACACGGTAGATTCAGAACCACGATATAATGACAATCCATCTGGTTTTGGTCCCTTTAAACGAAAATGTACAGACTTAACACCAAGCATTCATTAAAAAAAAGTTGGTCATGAAGATACGCCATCAGCGTCATATCAAAATATTTACACTCACCCTGAGATTTTAAAAAAGAAAAAATACACAGCAAGAAAAAATATAGGGGACGTTTTATAATCCACCTTTAGTGTATAGAACCCGATCCTTCATCTGCTTACACAATCCTGTCAAGATCGACCATATTCTATCCCAAAATGAGGTTTTCAAATATGAAAAACAAAGCACATCAATGATTTCCTAAATTTACGCGAACACTACACATTGAATAAAACTAAATTTACGGATTCTATCGCGTTTATTTAACTGCTGCCATCTGCTTGGGATCCTATAATTAACAAAATTAAACCCAAACCCAAGCATACCACTGCAAGACTTCAAGATACTGTAAGTTCGTTTTGCGTAAATCGGACCAAAAATTAATATTCAAAAACTGAAGGTAGCCGGGCTAACAATCACATTGGGACGTCAAACATCTCAGTCCCCCCCGTGACCATGGTTGCTGTAAAATACCCGAAACGTCGGGAATTAAAAATAAGTGAAATCAGTTAAATAAACGCGATAGAATCCGTAAATTTAGTTTTATTCAAAGCATATCAAATTTAGGTTGTAAAAGAGTCTCAATAGCTTTTAAAACTGCTATGCAATAACTTTATTGAATCATCTTTTCATGCTAAATACAAATTATCAGCAGTCATTCCAACCTTCAATGTTACCAGAATGGGTGTTGTTAGAAGTATACCATCTGACATTTCCATGGAGGAGTTTGTGCCTAAGTTGAAACTACTCCCTGGTAGAGAATTTATAAAGGCTAGATTACATCGAAAAGTAAAGAAAGGATGATATTGAGTAGGTGGCTACCCAAACTATTGTCCTTAAATTTTCAGGCCAAGAGCTTTCTTCTTACTTATACTGCTTTTACTCATCAATTCATGTATAAAACTACTTACTGCCTTCCATACAGTGTTTGAAGTGTTGTCGCTTTGGATATGTAAAAGCTCAGTGCAGATCAAGCCACGCTGCTTCAAATGCTCTAAAGAGCACACTTTAGTTAATTGTGTTAAGGAGGTCCCAACATGCCTGTTTTGCTCTGATAATCTCTTGGCAACCAATAAAAAAAGTTGCTCTGAACATTCAAAACAAAAAGGCATTAAATAGCTTATGTCCCAAGAAAATGTTTCATATCTCGAGGCATCTGCTTGCCTCCCTGCAGTTAGGAGACCTTTCATCTGAACAGTTATCAAGTATTCCCCTGTCCCTTCTGCTTATTAATGTTATAGAAAGACGATTTTCAGAATTAACCCAACTAGACCCGTTCCAAATTCTGTAGACTTTGATATGGTGGCACACAACAATATCATAAGAATGCCTACTTCCTTCCAAATGGTTATGCTCTTCAGGCTAATTTATCGTCTAATGAAAATCACTTGGAAAACCTTATGTCCTCCATCTCTGATATAATGGGTAAATTTGGCAACATACACCTACCGTTTTAAGTGGGAAATAAACTTGATGTGAGTAACGATATGACGGCGATCGAAAGACTTTTAAAAAAACTATAATTAATTTAATTTCAGAAAAGTAACAAAAATAATTAATTCAAACAAAATATAAAATTACAAAAAGAAGTTGAGTGATGCGTGGATGGTGTCAGACTGCAAGACAGTTTCACTGTCTCCACGACTATCCTTTCCGCAACGCAAGCATTCCGTATATTTCCATTGTTCTGTGTAACTGCTATGTCAGCCCGATTCCAGAGTTACGGCACATTAACTCTTCCCTCCTTAAGTTGGAAGCTTTACAGCTTCCAGGAGCGTCCTCGCGACTTGTTTAATTTGACGCTTATTCCAATTTTATATCTTCCAGATTGCAATAGATGCTGCTAGTGTGTAGAGGAGCGCTGTAGGACCAGCTGGGAATTGCCATCATATATGACCAGTTGCAGGCTTCTATTTCTTGAATGTTTTCAACCTTGTTTACAAGTTCATGAACACTATCTAGTGGGATGTCTTCCAGATGTATCTTGTACTGGACTTCTTCCTGGTGTATTAGGTTCTCGTTTCGCAAAATACGCGCTTAGACGTGGAGTTGCGGAAAACAGCCCGTCGTAAACTAAACTAGGTTCTCGTTATGAGATGCTGCTAGTGTGTGTTCTTATCGTTCTATTCGTGATATTAACTTGACAGTCCTGTGTTAGGTTGATGAAAAATGTTCCCGATAGTTGCCAATATTCTGTTTTCTGTCCGCATTGGGTTTTTATAATTTCTGGTTTCGTTGATAATGACTTTTGCAATTTTCCTCGCTTTAGATTCATGCGTGCACGAGTGCAGTTACCATCTTATGCTTGATGAGTGAGCTGATGCAATTTTCAAGTAGGCGTACTCATCGCTTCTAAGTGCGAGGAATTTGGATTTGGGTATAATGGTTAGGTTTAGGTTGTTTGGCAAGGAATATATATATATATATATATATATATATATATATATATATATATATATATATATATATATATATAATATAGGATGCTTGGCGGTTCACCACTGTACGTTTCACAAGGAGTTTTCTTCCGCGTACGACCTCTCTGTGGAATAGTTTACCACCGGCGAATTTTCCTGACCCATATGACCTGGGGACCTTCAAGAAAACAGCTTACTCCTTTCTAAAGGGCCGGCAACGCACCTGCAATTCCCCTGGTATTGCAGTTGATCATGGGCGGAGGTAGTCACAGTTAACATCAGGTGAGCCGCATGCTCGTTTGGCCCCTCTCCTATAAAAAAAAAACAATTTCCCGGGAAACCCATAGGAAGGGAGCTTCAAAAGAAGGGCTTTGCGCCAAACCCGATCGAAGGCCTTCGCAATGTCCAAACTAACAGCCAATGCTTCCCACTTGGACTCTACTGCCACCGCCCATCTAGGAGTCAGGTAAACCAGAAGATCACCAGCTGATCGATCATGACGGATACCGTATTGGAGATCACTAATCAGCTGGTGATTCTCAAGGTAACCTCATGAGCTGGTAGTTTACAATGGATTCCATTGTTTTGGAGAACAAGAAGGTGATGGCGATGGACCTGTAGCTGGACGGGTCTGAGCGGTCGCCTTTTTTAGGGATCGGGTGGACGAAAGCCGTCGTCCATGATTTTGGGACTAGGCTTAGAGAGTAGGAGTACCAGAAAAGACGCGTTAAAACCGGTGCCATGGAGCACACATCCTCAGCCCAATTTGGGGGATACCGTCGGGCCCACTGGACTTGAAGATGTCCAGGGAGAGGAGTGCTTTGCGAACCGAGCGCTGTGTAAACAGCACCTCCGGCATGGAGCACTCACACCGCGGGATGGTCGGCGGTGTACTTCCCTCGTCATCGAGAGTTGAGTTGGACGCAAAGAAAGAGCCTAGCAGATCGGCTTTCTCCTTTGCGGCATGGGTCAGTGAGTCGTCCTCCCTGTGCAGAGATGGAAAAGATGGCTGACAGAAATTCACCTCGACAGCCTTGGCGAGAGAGCAGAATACACGGGTTCCAGAAGGAAGGTGAACTAGTTTCTCGCCAATTCTGCCTATGTGCTCTGACTTTGCCTTGGAAATGACTCTTTTGAAGGACCTGGAAGCGGAATTGTACTTATTTTTTAGAGCGCTGGTGTTTACATCCCGGGACGTTGATGCGTCAGCCCAGGCTTGGTAGCACTCCTGCTAATAGCATGATGTTATTTCACTGGAGCGACCAAATTATGGCTGGTATTTTTGCCTTCGATGGGCTCCACAGAGGAAGGAATAAAAAGTTCCATACCCTGAAGTACCACATCAGTGACAGAATCAGCAACAACGTTGGGATCGTCCGGCGAGATGCAAAACCAAGGGTAGAATGCAAAGTAAGACCGCATCCTATCCCAATCGGCAGGCCTATAGTGCCAAACACGGCGGCAGCCTGCAGAATGCAACGGCGATTTCAGCGTGAGTGGCGCCACACTCCGGACAAGACAATAGTCCGAGGAGCCTAAAGGGGCGTCGACGGAAATCTGATATCCGTCCGGATGAGAGGTCAGCAGAAGGTCCAACAGGGAAGGTGTATGTTGCTCCACATCTGGAATCCGCGCAGGCGAAGTAACCAGTTGTGTCAGACCATATGCCAAGGCAAAATCATGAACAGGTCTCCACGCATGATCGGTTAAACGTGAACCAAGCCACTCGGCGTGGTGGGCGTTAAAATCATCGAGGATTATGATCTCTGCGGAGATCCCCGGGTAGGAGAGATATGAAGCATCAGCCGGAGAGGACACCTGCATCTCAGTCAGAAAGAGCAGAGCCGGCCTCGCCGTCTCGAAATGGTAGTGGACGGCGTTTAGGTTAGAATAAAGTCACCTGATATTGCAGAAATTCACGTCCACGCTATCGTGGCAGGGGTCGCCTTGGTCTTGTGGATCAGTTTGCCCAGAAGAGTTTTTGTCTTGAGCGGGATTTTACCCCCCCCCCCCTCCCCCACCAGAATACGCGGGGCAGCCTGAGCACCCCCGCTCAGGAATGGAGTGATTTGGTCGTGGATCCTAAGCGAGGGATTCTCATGGGGTGCTGGTACCCTCCTGGTGTATATCTTTATTTAATTCCGCTACTATGTTAAGGGGGGGGGGGCAATTGGGCCTCCGCCCACTTACACTCACCAGACGAAACGCTGGTTTTTTTTTAGAAAAGAAAGAACACAGAAAGCATATAGAACCCGATTCTTCATCTGCTTATACTATCCAACCTGTCAAGATCGACCATATTCTATCCCAAAATAAGATTTCCAATTATGAAAAATAAAGAATAACGAATTTAGGTCGTAATAGAGTCTCAATAGCTTTTAAAACTGCTTCAGATGCCAATAACTTTATCGAATCATCTTTTCTTGCTAAATACAAACTATCAGCAGTCATCCTTCAATGTTACTGGAATGGGTGTTGTTAGAGGTATACCAACTGATAATTCCATGGAGCAGTTAGTGTCTGAGTTGGAACTACTCCCTGATAGAGAATTTATAAAGGCATGATTTCATCGAAAAGTAAAGAAAGGTGATGATTTTGAGTGGGTGGCTAACCAAACGATTGTCCTTAAATTTTCAGGCCAAGAGGTTACTTGTCACCTATACTGCTTTTACTCATCAATCCCTGTCATAACCTACATACTCCCTTCCATACAGTGTTTGAAGTGTTGTCGCTTTAGATATGTAAAAGCTAAGTACAGATCAAGCCACGCTGCTTCAAATGCTCAAAAGAGCACACTGGCACATTCTGCTCTGCTAATCTCTTATCAACTAATAAAAGTTGCCCTGAATATTCAAAATAAAAAGGCATTAAATTGATGATGTCCCATGAAAATGTTTCATATATTTTCGGGCATCTTATTGAACTGCTTGCTTCCCTGCAGTTAGAAGACCTTACTCTGATGTAGGTGCATCTTTAGGAATGCACTCCCTCTCCACTTCATCTCAACAGTTATCAAGTATTCCCCCTCTTCCTTCTGCTTCTTAATCCTATAGAAAGACAGCTTTCTGAATTAACCCAACTAGACCTGTTCCAAATTCCGTAGACTATGATAAGGTAGCACACAACAATATTATAAGGACCCCTACTTCTTCCTTTCCAAATGGTTATGCTCTGCAAGCAAATTTATCCCTTAATGATAATCACCTGGTGTTTACTTGATAATTCGAGGAGAAAATAAAACACCTTGATGCCGATATTATCGCCGTGTACTTAGCAATTGACAAGAATGAATTAAAAAATAGGGCGGTGGTTACAACTTTTGAAAACAAAAAAAAAGAACTAAGTAAAACGTATGTAACGCAACTTCGTGCGTAACAAAAAACAACAGGCGTTTGCGTAGACATGCCCCCCGGCGTTGAAAGCGTGTCTTTCAACAAAATTAGCATTCCTTGTTGTTAGGTAAAGGGCAGATTTTGCAAAAAGGTCTTCGGACGATTCCGGTGGCAGTTCTGATATCGGCAACGCGGTTGATGCCGTCGGCTCCGGGATGAAATGCTGTAATTCGACCCAGTCGCCATTTGGGAGGCGGTAAATTGTTTTCCTTCAGGACTACAAGATCACCCGTCCCTAAAGTGTCAGCATTGGAACGCCATTTTGATCTCTGCTGGAGTTCTGAGATATACTCCTTGCTCCATCTTCTCCAAAAATGTTGAAGTTGTTGGATGCGTTGGTATCGACTCAGTCTACTGCTAAGGACTTCTTCATAATTTTGAGAAGGAAGAGAGGTGATGGGGCGGCCGATGAGGAAATGTCCCGGGGTTAATGGCAGTAAGTCATCAGGATCCGTGGAGAGAGGTGTCAGCGGACGAGAGTTCAGTACACCTTCAATTTGAACCAGCACAGTGTTTAATTCCTCGTATGTAAGGTTACAATTACCTAAAACTCTCCGTAAATGATATTTTATTGTCTTAACGCCTGCTTCCCAAAGACCGCCAAAGTGAGGGGCTTGCGGAGGAATGAAATGGAAATTTATATTTTCCTGAGCCAAATTCTCGGACAGTGAATTGCAATTGTCTTTTATAAAACGACCGATTTCGTTGTATGCGCCTACGAATGAGGTTCCGTTGTCGGAGTATATGTGTTTAGGTTTACCGCGACGTGAAATGAATCGATGAAGTGCTGATAAGTAATTATTACTTGTTAGATCGCCTGTTAACTCGACGTGTACAGCCTTTGTCGCAAAACAAACGAAGATGAGAATATACACTTTCGTAAGCTTGCAACCACGGCCTTGACGACTGGCGGACATAATAGGTCCAGCATAATCGACGCCAACGCTCTCGAAGGGAAAACCGCCGGGAGTCACTCGATCTTGAGGCAGATTGCCCATAAGTGGATTTATAACCCTTCCCTTATAACGGCAACATAAGTAACATTGTCGATAACAATATTTAGCTAACTTGAGGCCTCCGATGGGCCAATACATTTCTCTAATTGAAGCTAATAGTAGACGAGGACCGGCATGTAAAAGCTTAACATGCATATACTTAAACAATAATTTGGTAAAACGATTAGTGGACTGTAACATGATCGGATGTTTCTTTTCATAAGTAAATAATGCATTTCCTAAACGACCACCGACACGCATTATTTTATTTTCGTCTAGGAAAGGATTAAATTTCAAAATAGTACATTTTGAAGGCAATTTTTTGTTAAATAAGGTCATATATTCCTCGAATGACTCAATTTGTGACAATCTAATCAAAGTATTTAAAGAATTATGTAGTTCGTCGTTACTTAAAAATTTACTTTGTACCGGTTTCTTTTTACAAATGTTAATAAATCTTAACACGTAGGCCATAGAACGTTGTAATCTTATAAAATTAGAGAATCTCTCAAAGTCTTTAAAGGTTTTTTCTGTTTGGTAACAACTAAAGAAATCTCTGAGCGAGTTTCTGGTAGCTTATCACTTACAATAGGTTTAGCAGGCCAACTAGACATGTCGCCCTTTAAAAACTGTGGACCAGACCACCATAGGTCAAGATTATGAATTTGATTTATGTTCGTACCGCGGGAAACATAGTCTGCCGGATTGAGATCAGTGGGAACATGTCGCCAAGTAAATGAACCTGTTTTTTCCAAAATTTCGGCAACTCGATTACGAACAAAAGGTTGTAATTTGTTAGGTAGCATTTTTAACCTACCTAAAACGATTGTCGAATCTGACCAAAAAATTACTGATCTTACTTGGATTCGAAGCGAACTTATCACCTTCTCATAGAGACGGACACCGACAAGTGCAGCGCAGAGCTCAAGCCGTGGTATTGTAGTCGGCCTTATGGGAGCTACGCCACTTTTGGCTGAAAGTAGATGCACCAACACATTATTTTTATTATTAGAACTACGGACATACAGACACGCTCCGTAAGCCACTTGAGATGCGTCACTAAAAATATGTAAGTCTATATTAATATATTGATTGCAGATAACACTGGGTGGAATTCTTAAATTGTTTAAAAATGATAAGTTTTCTACAATTGAAAGCCATAATTTAATTATTTCCGAAGGCAACTGTTCGTCCCATGTAAGTTTAAGTAACCATAATTTTTGCATTAAAATTTTCATAGAAATTATGCATGGGGTCAGAAGACACAGTGGATCGAAGATTTGTGAAATAACCGGGAGTAACCCACGTTTTGTAAAATTATTTAAAACGATTTCACTCGTCGAAAAATACAGTTCATCAGACTCGATTCGCCAGCTGAGACCTATTGTTTTACAGAGTTCCGTAGAACCAATATTTAAGTCGAGCGATGAATTGTTATTATTTAGTATTACTCGAGGTTCATTTGATATCCACTTACGGAGGTTCATACCAGCTGTGGCCAATTCAGAAGACACCTTGTTACGTATGTCCAGCGCATCTTGAATGCTGTCCCCTCCCGTTAATAGGTCATCGACGTAGAAGTCATGGATTATTATTTCGGAGATTTTATCTTCCTTGCAATCCATACCAATCTGCTTAAGACATCTAGTGGCGAGATAGGGTGCGCTGGCTGTGCCATACGTAACGGTGTTTAACTGGTACGCTTTCATGGGCTCTGATGGATCATTTCTCCAAACTATTTGTTGGAGAGGTCTGTCATCAGGTTGTACGACGATCTGTCTATACATCTTTTGTACGTCTGCTGATAGCACGTACTTATGTTGTCGGAATCTAAGTAGTATAGATAGCAGATCATCCTGTACAGTGGGCCCCACTAATTGCAAATTATTATATGAAATACCGGAAGTAGTCGGACAGCTCGCATTGAAAACAACTCTGAGCTTAGTCGTTAAGCTGCTTTCGCGAATCACTCCATGGTGTGGTATAAAATATGCCAACCTCCCTGGATCAAATGAACATTCAGACATGTGTCCTAGTGTTAGATACTCTGACATGAATTGAGTATAATTATTTTTAAATTTGGGTTGACCCTTAAACCTACGCTCAAGAGAAAGGAGGCAAAGCTTGGCGCGTTGTAGGGAACCGCCTAAAATATCACGTGATTGTTTCAGTGGTATTCTCACACAGAAACGACCGTCTTGTAGACGAGTTGTATTTTTAATAAAATGTTCTTCGCACATTTTCTCCTCTCCGTATCATGGCAAACCTCCTCTACGTGCCAAAAACGCGTCAATAGGTTTTGAATATCATCGTTATTATTATTGTGCGAAGAGACGTTTTCCCTCAAATTTAGTTTTACTAAAAACGACTTAGTGTTAGAAATCGAATACGGTACTTGGCCATTATTAA
This sequence comes from Parnassius apollo, assembly GCA_907164705.1. NCBI lineage: Eukaryota > Metazoa > Arthropoda > Insecta > Lepidoptera > Papilionidae > Parnassius > Parnassius apollo. Next base: position 492,818 of record CAJQZP010000566.1, read on the forward strand.
TTAAGGGGCCTGAGACTAGCCATCCTAACCTAGATTCAAAGAGTACCGGCTTTCCGTTTCCTAAACTAATTTTATGTACCCCTAATAGGTCCCAAAAAACATCCGCACCAATAATTAAATCCACCGACGATGGCGTGTGGAAGCGGGGATCTGCTAAACAGAGGTTACTAGGTATGTTAATGTCGTTTAAAGATATTTCCTGACTCGGTACTTCGTCCGTTATATGAGGCAAAACGAAACAGAAAAGATTAGTATTAAAGTTTTCGTTCAAAGACTTTATAGGCACGCAACACATTTTGCCTATGTGAGACTTAGAGTTATTAATTCCTAATAAAGATTCGTTAACATTAACTATCGGTAACTCTAATAATTTACTCAATCTTTCCGTAATTAGGCAAGAAGTGCTACCGCTGTCTAGAATAGCGCGAGCTAAGTATTCCTTATTATTGTGACCGTATATTTTATAAGGGAAGTGGCTAAAAGTACCTGATTTTTATTTCGTAGGTAGGTCGATACTTGCGCAGAAAAAGTGATATTATTATTACCGATATGCTCATCTTCGCACGATGTACCAGGGAGAGAGAGTGGACCGTCCTCAGGGCGAGAAGATAAATTGGGAGTTGTCTTGAGGTTCATATCTGAAACGTGAATCAAAGTATTGTGCTCTATTTTACACACTTTACAGCCACTCGACTTACAACGGTTTGCAAAATGACCAAAACGTAAACAATTATAACAAACCTTAAACTGCGGTAATAATTCTAATCGTTGTTCAGAAGAAAGCCCTAGAAATTTTGAACAATTATTTAGACTGTGCTCAGCCTTACAGTTAGGGCATGGCTTGAACTGAGACATCTCGCTTTTCTCATTTAACCGATTTTGGTACTTAGTGACTGACACCATGCTTTTAATTTTATTTTTATTTTGGTTAATTTGAGGATTGCGAGACAGTTCCAAAGTTTCTAATAGATCTGCACGATTTTGTATAAATAATAAAAATGACGCAAATAAAATAATTTTGTTATTATCTAAGTGACCTTTGTACTCTTCCCATTCCCGGTATGTCTTACTATCTAATTTGTGAGTAATAATGTGGATGAGTAAGGTGTTCCAGTGATTTGTGGGCTCACCTAATGACTCAAGTGCACGTAGATTTTTACTCATCATGCGCTTTAAAATGAATGACGATTCCTTAGTAATTACCTCAATGTTAAATAATGCCGTTACATGGTTTTGAATTAAAATACGTTTATTATTAAAACGTCCACATAATAAATTCCAAGCCACCGAATAATTACTCGCCGAAAATTCAATAGATTGTATTACGACGGCGGCTGTCCCTTCGAGCGACGAGCGAAGATAATGAAACTTGTTGATATCATCGATATCATCATTTGAGTGTATTAAGCTAGAAAAAGTATCGTGAAACTCAAGCCAGTTGTCATACGACCCGCTAAATTTCGGAAGCTGTATAGTAGGCAATTTAACAAGCTTATTATTGTTAATACGTGAAAAATCTTTTTCACTGCCTAAACATTCAAGATTATTTTTATTTTGTCGAATAAGTTCGTGAGCTTTCGAAAGAATTTTATAATACGTCGATTCGAAATCATTCCGCTCGTTTATTTGACTATTGATATCGTCCACTATACACTCCAATTTCAATTGAACCTCATCGTACTGTTCGTATAATAATTCAATTTTACTTACGCGCAATTGCAGTTCGCTAACCTGAGACGAGCTCAATGTATCCTTTAATTCACTGAGATAATTATTGAATGCCGTTAATCGACCTTTGAAACTTGCCCTTTTTTTAATTAATTCCCTCTCATCGGTCATTTTGAGATACAGGCGAAAATTATAATAATATCTGGAAATTGAACAATTATTGAGAAATTATCACTAAATATAACGAAATAAAAAATAAAAACACTGCACTGGTTATTTCCTTTTGTTTTCTTCAAAATTTCTTTGTCTCCGTCTTCAAGGTGACTCCGGACGTTCCAAGTTGTATATACTTGTTGTAAATCTCTAATCACGTAGATATTCAGTAGATTATAATTTCTCGATGAAAATCCTCAATAGCCGCTGGAATCGGGCTCGAAGCTGACCATGTTTACTTGTTAATTCGAGGAGAAAATAAAACACCTTGATGCCGATATTATCGCCGTGTACTTCGCAATTGACAAGAATGAATTAAAAAATAGGGCGGTGGTTACAACTTTTGAAAACAAAAAAAAAGAATTAAGTAAAACGTATGTAACGCAACTTCGTGCGTAACAAAAAACAACAGGCGTTTGTTTAGACACCTGGAAAAGCTTATGTCCTCCATCTCTGGTATAATTGGTAAATTTGGCAAAATACACCTACCTACCGTTTAAAATGGAAAATAAACTTGATGTGCTCTTCCAAAATTTCGTAACATTCAATCGTCTCCACACCCTTCAGTGGAATTGTCCGAGCATCAAGAACACGGAAATCTGAACTAAATAATTTGATAAAATGTCATAACTCCTTTGTAGCAGAAACCTGGCTTGGTAGTTCTCATTTTTAATTTAAATAGAAGATATTCACATAATAACGTCGTTCTGATAAAATTGATGATGGATATTATTGGTGTTGTGCGCTATAATTAGCGCCTGGTATATGACGACTGATTATTAGCGCCATCTGGTATCAAGCAGCAGAAATAGGTGCGTCAAGATATTTCTAGAACTCTCCCACTGGCGCCATCTAGTATCGAATGGAAGAACTAAGCTTTCTGGAAAGCTCCACACTCGAACTTTCTGCACCTGGTCGGTCGGGGGGCCGATATTTGCTGGAATATTCTGGATGTTTCGTTGGAAAAGGCCTACATAAAGTCGCTGAGGGCCGCGACTGGGGAAGTATTGAATTGGCGATACGAGCGAAGCTTTCGGAGTGAAATATAGTGAACTAAAGTGTTAAGTGTGATTAATTATTAGTGTGATTTAGGTTTTAATTGGTGTTCAGTAATTAGTGTCAATTTTGATAATTCAATCGGCAGTTTTTACTGTCATGAACCCTTAGCTCGTCACAATTGGTGTCAGAAGTGGGATAAAATCATACTGATTTTACCGAAGGACTACACGGAGGGTGTACGTAAACGAAGTCAACGCCAGCAGGAGACGGGCCAGAGATGGTTTGGTGGTGTAACGCCGCAAACGTCGGAGAGCCAGCCGCCGGCCACGGAGGCCAGCCCGTCAGCAGCTCCTACGTCTGTAACACCTGACTTAGGTGCTCTGATGGTGATGCTGCAAGAACAGGCTCGTTGGTTGAAAGAGCAGCAGGAGGAACTGGCCCACCGACAGGAGGAACGGGTCCGTCGGTTAGAAGAGCAGCTGCAGCGCAGACAGGAGTAACAGGCCCGTCGATTGGAAGAGCTGCTGCGAGGTGGACAAGAGGAACAGGAAGGTCGGTTGGAAGAGCAGATGCTCCTCATGAAGGACCTTCACGCTACCTTTGGGAAAGAGATAAGGGAGGTGAAGGGTAGGGTTGCTCAACATGACAACCGCCTGTCGGAAGCTGAAACCCGAATCGAGGAAGCTGAAATCTGAATCGATCATGTGAACGATCGGGTTGACAACGTGATGACTGACGTGAAGAAAACTTCTATATCCCGTAGTAGCTACAACACCTTCGCGACGTGGATTTAAAGTGCCGCCGTTGGACGGGACTTCTTCCTGGTCGGCCTACAAAATCCAGTTCGAGACAGTCATAAAAGTGTTCTTGAACCTTCATTTAGTCCATGGTGTTCACCCGCGGTGCTGGTAAAAAAGAAGGACGGCAGCATGCGGTTTTGTGTTGACTACCGCCATCTGAACGACGTTACATAGAAGGACAGCTATCCCTTGCCAAGAATTAATGACACGCTGGACATGCTCACAGGAGTAAAATGGTAGCACGCTTAATCTAAAAAGTGACTACTGGCAAGTTTAAATTAACCCTAAGGACCAGGAGAAAACTACGTTCTCGACGGGAAAGGGTCTGTGGCAATTTAAAGTAATGCCGTTTGGATTGTTTCAGCAACGTTTGAAAGGTTGATGGAACTTGTACTTACCGGGCTAATAGGCGATGCCTGTCTGGTCTACTTGGATGACATCATCATCGTAGGACGTACGTTTGAGGAACACCTTCAAAACCTGGAACCCGTGCTCATGAAGATTCAAGAGTGCCAACCTCAAGTTGAGTCCGAAGAAATGCTCACTATTCAAACGGCAAGTTAACTTTTTGGGGTATATAGTGTCGGAAGTAGGTATCCGCACGCATCCAGTGAAAATCGCCGCTGTCAAGGATTGTCTAGTTCCAAGAGACAAGACGCAGGCTAGAGCATTTTTGGTTTGTGCTCCAATTATCAGCGATTTGTGAAGAACTTTGCAGATATAGCCAAAACCTCTGCACAAGCTAACCGAGGAGAAGCGGTATTTCTGCTGGGATGAAAGTTGCGATATCGCATTCAAGGAGCTCAAGGACCGTCTGTGCAAAACACCTATTTTGGGATACCCTAATGCAGGCAAGGAATTTATAGTTGACACAGACGCAAGTGATACAGGACTTGGTGGTGTGTTGTCTCAACGGAATGGTGATTGAGAGGTTGTGAAAGCGTACTTCAGAAAGTCGTGGTCAAAACTGGAAAGGAACTATTGTGTCACAAGACTCGAATTGCTAGCTGTAGTAAAGTCGTTGCAGCATTTTAACAAATATCTTCTGGGGCAGAAATTTCACTTACGAACTGACCATGCTGCACTAAAATGGCTATTGCAGTTCAAGAATCCAGAAGGACAAGTTGCGAGGTGGATTGAACTACTGCAGGAATACGACTTTATAATCGAACATCGCAGCGGGAAATCTCATGGCAACGCAGATGCATTGTCAAGAAGACCTTATCCTGAAGATTGCAAGCATTGTACTGGGCAAGAGGAAAGGAAGTAGTATCTGTGAGGATGCTCAGGACAGACCACCTCAGCAACATGTGGGAGGACAGCTTACAACATGCACAGCAGGAAGATCAGGACATCAAGCCGATTCTGGAATTGATGAAGGCCAGTGCTCCCAAGCCCAAGTGGAGCGACGTCTCAGCGATGAGTTCAACCACTAAAAGCTATTGGGCCCAATGGGACAGCTTGCTGCTTCAGGATGGAGTTCTGTGCCGTAAATGGAAAAGTGGTCGGGGAGACAGCTGTCATTTGCAAATGGTTCTCCCTAAAGCTAAAGTACCGGATGTTCTACAGCTGTACCATAATGATTGTTCAGGAGGCCATCTGGGAGTTAAACGAACTCTACTGAAGATCCGAGAACGGTTTTACTGGGTCCACTGTCGAAACGATGTCGAGTACTGGTATCGCAAATGTACAAGTTGTGCGGCTGTAAAGGGACTCAGACTCGTAGTAGAGGTGAATTGAAGTTGTATAATGTTCTTGCACCATGGGAGAGAATAGCCGTTGACGTGGCGGGGCCGTTTTCGGAAAGTGAAAGTGGTAACAAGTATTTCATGGTTGTGATGGATTACTTCACTAAGTGGCCAGAAGTCTTCGCCATTCAAAATCAAGAAGCTTCAACAGTTGCAGATAAACTAGTTCATGAAGTCTTCTGTATTTTTGGAGTACCTTTAGAGATTCACAGCGATCATGGAAGGAATTTTGAGTCTCAAATATTCCAGGAAACTTGCCGAGTTATGGGTACTCATAAAACAAGAACGACTTCTTATCACCCGCAATCTGATTGAATGGTAAAACGATTTAATCAGACATTGGAGAGGTACCTAGCAAAAGTTGTAGACAATCGGCAACGAGATTGGGACAAGCACATACAACCGTTTTTGTTGTCATATCGAAGCGCTGTTCACGAGAGTACAGCAGCTTTCACAAACTTTGGAAGAGAATTACGGCTGCCTGCAGACCTGATCACTGGGATACCACCTGATGCCCCACGCAGTATAACCGACTATGCAAATGACTTGCGGAACAAAATAAATGACATTTATGAGCACGTCAGACAATCGGGCCAGCAAACGTCTGAAAAGATGAAAACCCGGTATGGCCGCAGAATGACCAACGAAGGGTTCGACCAAGGTTCACTAGTGTGGTTGCACAAACCAGTTCGCAGCAAAGGGAAATCTCCTAAGCTTGAAGCTAATAGGGACGGCCCGTAACGGATTGTGACCAGGATCAACGACGTAACCTACCGGATACAGAAAGGCGCAAGAAGTACTCCTAAGATCGTCCATGTGGATCGACTGGCGCGTTATTATGGGTCCGATAATGCTCGGGACGAGCGTGTCTTAGGAGGGTGCAGTGTTGCGCGCCGTAATAAATGCCTGATACATGGCACTAGCGCCATCTAGTATCGAGTAACAGAACTAATCTTTCTAGAAAATTCCACACTAGAACTTGCTGTACCTAGTCGGTCCGGACCGGTATGGGCTCGAACATTCTAGATGTTACATTGGAAGAGGCCCCTATATAAAGCCGTTAAGGGCTTTATTATTAGTGTATTTTAAGTTGTAATTAAAGTGTCAATTTTGGTAATTCAGTCGGCAGTTTTTGTTGTTGTGATAACGTTAAAAAAACAATGAAAAATTTAGTAATTTGTAACCACAGTATCTAAATATGTGATCTAGGGTATTGATTTTTACCATTCAAAAGTATACCTATTATCGCTTAACCAAGTAACATGGATTTTTTTCCCTAGAACTGGTACAATCTAGCTTAAAACCTCGCTTGATGTTGAGTTTCGGGACATCCTGCGTATGATAAAATATATACTGATAGATTTACATAGTCAGTATAACAAAATCAAACGTCGAACATTTAAACTGAGCTAAGCATGATTCTCATCATATCTAATTTTCCTCAGTAGCACTGCTGGTTTGAATGCACTTCTGGTTGGGTTGGAATCCTAAAAAAGAAAAAAAATTGTGTTAAAAAATGCTGTATTTGACGGCTAGGTAGGGTTGAAATTGTAATTGGAAATGGAACCCGGGTATAGTACTCAAGCAGTACTGTAATTTTTTTACGACAAACGCGTAGGTACTGAGCTGCCAGAGCTTGTTCCGGGCCTTTTTAATGGCTTCATTTTAATCGTCCCGTAAACTTCCAGTGCTGAATATTTATGAAACTCTCCCGATGTAGGGACAATTTGCCTTAATCGTCACGCTTGTCATAGGATTAAAGATTGCAGAACCAGACGTGAACACCTCTGACAATGTTGCCTGTCGCCGGGTTGGTTATTTTACATCTGAAGTAAATGAAGAGGATATACTATACTGCCATCTGTCGGAAGCCGTAAGATTTTTCTGGCAAACCCATAGTCGCCTCTTACGTAACCCACGGTACAAAATATATTGATGAATTCTCTTACGCCGCACCTACACGACAACTTCGACTATATTCTTTAAAAATGCTGGTCAAAATTTATGTATGTATAACACTTTTTCCGTATGGGATTCGAAACGTAATTATAACATGGTCAGAAGAACGTCATCATTATCATTCGAATTTAGGTTCTTTACCATTCTTTCCTCCCAAAAATCTATATAAAAGACATTATCCAGAATAATTGGCCAAAATACTCTAAAACTAGTCACAGTATATCATTATAATTATTTAAAATATTATAATTTCTCTATTTCTTCCTGGCCTGAATGATATAGAACGCCACAAGGTATAAACTCCGCCCATTTTAAACCGACTAAGGTGTCTTACAATAAATAAAATGTTCAATTCGTGTGTATTTCAGAACAACACCGCATACAAACAAATAAATCGAATACTACTGATTGTAACATAAACGATGTTAGTAAAGAAAACCTGAAAAAAGACATGCAACCAGTTATTAAAATAGGGAATGGAATAAATAAAAAGAGTTTGATATACCATATTAAAAAACATACCGAAGAGAAACTTTTTTCTTGTAATATTTGTAAATATAAAAGTATTAAAAAAAATGATTTGGAAAGACATATCAAAACACATACTGGAGAAAAACCGTTTTCGTGTAATACCTGTGAATATAAATGTATTCGGAAATGTGATTTGCAAATACATATGAAATTACATACCGGAGAAAAACCTTTTTCATGTAATATCTGTGAATATAAATGTATTCAAAAAAGTAACTTGATAACACATATGAAATTACATATTGGAGAAAAACCTTTTTCATGTAATATCTGTGAATATAAATGTATTCATAAAAGTAATTTGAAAACACATATGAAAATACATACTGGAGAAAAACCGTTTTCGTGTAATACCTGTGAATATAAATGTATTCGGAAATGTGATTTGCAAATACATATGAAATTACATACCGGAGAAAAACCTTTTTCATGTAATATCTGTGAATATAAATGTATTCAAAAAAGTAACTTGAAAACACATATGAAATTACATATTGGAGAAAAACCTTTTTCATGTAATATCTGTGAATATAAATGTATTCATAAAAGTAATTTGAAAACACATATGAAAATACATACTGAAGAAAAACCTTTTTCGTGTAATATCTGTGAATATAAATGTGTTCGGAAATGTAATTTGCAAATACATATGAAATTACATACCGGAGAAAAACCTTTTTCGTGTGATATCTGTGAACATAGATGTATTACAAAAGCCTATTTGCAAAAGCATATGAAAATACATACCGGAGAAAAACCATTTTCGTGTTATATCTGTGAATATAAATGTATTCTAAAAAGTAACTTGAAAACACATATGAAATTACATACCGGAGAAAAACCTTTTTCATGTAATATCTGTGAATATAAATGTATTCAAAAAAGTAACTTGAAAACACATATGAAATTACATACCGGAGAAAAACCTTTTTCATGTAATATCTGTGAATATAAATGTATTCATAAAAGTAACTTGAAAACACATATGAAAATACATACTAAAGAAAAACCTTTTTCGTGTAATATATGTGAATATAAATGTATTCAAAAAAATAACTTGAAAACACATATGAAAATACATACTGAAGAAAAACCTTTTTCGTGTAATATCTGTGAATATAAATGTATTCTAAAAAGTAACTTGAAAACACATATGAAATTACATATCGGAGAAAAACCTTTTTCATGTAATATCTGTGAATATAAATGTATTCGAAAAAGTAACTTGAAAACACATATGAAATTACATACCGGGGAAAAACCTTTTTCATGTAATATCTGTGAATATAAATGTATTCATAAAAGTATCTTGAAAACACATATGAAAATACATACTGAAGAAAAACATTTTTCGTGTAATATATGTGAATATAAATGTATTCAAAAAAATAACTTGAAAACACATATGAAAATACATACTGAAGAAAAACCTTTTTCGTGTAATATCTGTGAATATAAATGTATTCAAAAAAGTAGTTTGAAAATACATATGAAAATACATACTGAAGAAAAACCTTTTTCGTGTAATATATGTGAATATAAATGTATTCAAAAAAATAACTTGAAAACACATATGAAAATACATACTAAAGAAAAACCTTTTTCGTGTAATATATGTGAATATAAATGTATTCAGAAATGTCATTTGCAAATACATATGAATGTACATACCGGAGAAAAACCATTTTCGTGTCATATCTGTGAATATAAATGTATTCAAAAAAGTAACTTGAAAACACATACGAAATTACATACCGGAGAAAAACCTTTTTCATGTAATATCTGTGAATATAAATGTATTCAAAAAAGTAACTTGAAAACACATATGAAATTACATACCGAAGAAAAACCTTTTTAATGTAATCGTTATTCATCCAAACTAAGTCAGGTAAATTAAAGTCCCCAACAATAAAATAATCTGTTACACTAGTATTCACGTCAAGCAACTTATTTTGTAACATATTTAAGTAACTAAGATAAACCTCATGGCATTGTTTTGGCGGAATGTAAACTGCACCTATAAATAAACACTTTTTCGCAACTTTAAATTCGATAAGTATTTGGTCGATAACGGGTGGGAGCGGGGAGGATTTCACAGCGGTAGGTGCGCAGCTGGCAGAGCACAGTATGCGCTGGATCGCGATCGACACGCCACCTCCATCACGGCGGCCGCTTCCCGCTCGATCTCGATCCGCACGAAATACCTTATATCTATTGTCTATGTATTCGTTATCGGTTATGTCTGCATGCAGCCACGTTTCAGTTAGTATTATTATATCGTATGATTGAGTAAGTATATTCATAAAAAGTGTATGTAATTTGGTACTGAGACCACGACAATTCTGGTAATAGATAGAAACATTCTTATCCATTTTTAAATATAACAATATTATGTGTTGTTAGTAAAAGATAGTTAAAATTATAAAAAAGACTACTTATACCATAATCACCTTACTTTAGTAATATAAATAAGTTTAAATAGTAACCAGTAAAAAATATATTTTATTTCTCCTACTTGACACATATCTTTTTTTTTATTTTTTTTTTTGACATGGGGAAATGCCTACGCATACCCGCCTCGCGGGGGCAAGGACGGGTTATGTCGGACTCGCACCGACTAAAACCCCATGGTGTTCCACCTTCGTCGCATATTGGCAGGGCTACGGGAACGCTTTCGCACACATCCGCGGCCCCACCAGCGACTGCCGCCCATGGCAGCACCTCATCGGGAGAGGAATATTCCTCCCCGTTCTCCTTCCCAAGTAAGGCGCACCAGAACACATGGCACGCCTTCCTCCACGGTCTCCAATTACATCTGCGCAACAGACGCCCCCGCGTCCATGCGCGAAGGCCATGAGGCCAGGAAAAACGAGCACTTAGAAGTACTAGCCTTCCCGACCCCAGCGGCGGATCTGGTCTATGGCTCCGCCGCCAACCAAGATTCGGCTGCGGAGGATAGGGAGAGCGGCGCCTCGCAATACCGACAATCCTCTCCCCCCGCAGCCCCATCACCACCGCATCAACGGTGCGGCCCCGTTTGAGTCGCGGAGGATAGGGCGAGTGGCGCATCGCCATACCAACACTCCTCTTCCTCCGCGACTCCACCTCGGCTGCAGCGGTAGGTGGGGAGGACACACCTCTCACCGCAGTCCACCAACACACATCCGAAGTCGGCTTCCCAAGCCCACTCGGAGTGGCCACCTCGGGCCGGCCCTCCACCTCGGACCAGCCATATGGGTTCCTCTTTGTTTCGCCGTGGGTGACCAAGCCACGGCTTCTAAGCCCCCCCGCCACGACAAGGCGGGAACCCGTTCGGGGGGGTTGACACATATCTGTAGATAACGATTTTAATTTTAGTAAACATGCACAAATAGTATATTCGCCCGATAGTCCCATGGTTGAACATTCATTATTTATATGAGTATAGCTAAGACAAAACAACATCAGTAGAAATGATAACTTAGGATTTAATTTTCTTGAGGTCTTGCTCGTATCGTACAGCCAAAATAGGAGATGTCTCAGTTTGACGCACCAAAACAGTACCGTGCTTAATCCATGTGAATTTATAATTGTGCTTAGTGGCTTGTTGACGGCACAATCGAAATAATTGCTTGTTTTTAGCTGTACGATGTTCGTTTATGTACACGTTATGTATAGTACCAGGTACCGCCAGCTGGTCTGATTTTAAACCTTTATTTGCCCGTGCTGCCGTGATGAAGTTTTCGCGGATTATTTTCGTTGTAAATTTTATAATCACATTTTTTGGACATGAACACTTTTTATTAAAGTGTGGCACTCTATGAGCTGATACGATGTCCGATTTGCTGACAGGGTGTTTGATGACACAACCAATCTTCTCAATAATAGATAGAAAGTTTCATCACTTCGTTATGGTAAGTTAGCAATCTCAACGTTATAAAGCCGTGCCCGTTGCTCAATTGTATCAATTTTATCTTGTAATAGGTTAACCTGGCTGATTACATCATCGCTCGATCTCAGCTGGCTTTCTACCTGTGTCAGACGCGTTTCAGTACTATCCTATATAAGATAAGGATTTGTCGATTGTGTCCAATCTATCTCCTAACTCTTTAAATGAGTTACTTATAGTCGCTGATATTTTCTTCAGTAGGCTTACTCTTGAAAACAATTCCGATCGATCGGGATTGGGATTATGACGTTTGGTACTCTTGAAAGCGACTCTAGCGCTAAATTACTTTAGTATTGCGTGGCGATTGTGTGAACTAATTGGGATTGGAATTAAAATTGTCCAAGTGAAATCGGTACTCCCGACGCACTTTTGACAGTTAGTTGACAGCAGCGTATTGTGTTTGATATTGCGTTGGAATTGGAATTAAGGCAATAGCAAAACAGTAACGTTTTAGGAATTGTGTTCATATTAATCTTTTGTTTTCTGCAATTATCTTATTGTTTTCGATAAAATAATGACATGTTTAGCTCTTGCGTCTATTATTCTACGCCGTAATAGTGCATTATATTTAAAATAATGTCTAAATGAGCTTCAAATTATGCGTTTTAAGCACTTAAGTTTTTTTCTATGAGTGATGATGATTATGGAGCTAATGATTGTATTATTAAGTACTTTAGTGAGAAAATAGTGCATGAATAAAAACCTAAATACGATGCCCCGTAGAGAATATATTTTACATCATATTGTTACAGCCTTTATTTTTAATTCGTTTTAAAGTGGTTGTTTTGTAGAAGAAATATTTTCAATAGTTAGGCGGCGCAAAGGTTTAAAGAGGATTGTTTAGATATCTCAAGTATGATCTAAAGCATCCCACTGCTGGGCAGAGGTCTCTTATCATGTCTGAGAGGTTTATTGGCGGGTTTCACACGTAAAGGAAATATGAATATAATAAATGTATAATTTTATAAGAATTAAAAATAAAATTATATAGCTATCGTAATTTTAATAACATATAACTTAACACAACATAAACACTCACGCTTGTCACTCAGAGGGGTGGGCAAAGACTACAGACTTCCATTTGGCACAATCCTGACACACCTCTCTTGCCTCCTCCACATCATTATACCTACTCATACATGCTCGTCGGTTAAGAGTACGCTTAATTTGGCCCATTTTCAATATATCGCCAATTTTGTCGGTATTCTTTCGCCTAGAACATCCCTATCCAACTCTGCCGCTCACTTCTGCAACATAAATTTGTTTTGTCACTTGTTCCTCATTCATTTTTTGTATATGACCATACCACCGAAGCATACCTTTCTTAATACTGGTCACATCATCTTGCAAACCACACTCTTATCACACAATTTCTCGCACTCTCACTCAGATTCAGCCCTACCATACTCCTTAATGACTGCATTTCTACTGCGTTTATTCTACTTTTGTGCTTCTTCTGCCACACCCAACTTCCACTACCATATGTTAAAATAGGGACTAACATAGCCATATGTGCCTTTTTTGACACATTCTGACTTTTCACAATAGAGTTTAGAGCCCCATTTACTTTATTTCCTGCATTCACTCATTGCTTTTTAATAAGGATTTGTTAATAAAATTCTGATACAAATTTAACCATTTATTTAATATAATACAAACATATTTTTATCAACCTATCACCATTAGTATATATTCTTACCTACATACTAAATCTACATTAAATCTACTTTTCATATTTGAAATTTGATAATATAGCTTAACATATGTAATCAAAAACATATTCATTATAATTATATCAAATGATAAGACTATGAAATTAAAATCTTAAAATGATGATACCTTCAGTGAACCAAAAATCAGTTTCTTTTACAAAAGTAATTAAAAGAAAACAAATAAATTTAAAATAACATTAAAACGTTTATAAAATTAAATAATCTTATTTTAAATTACGGCAATGCTATTGTTGTTGTATTTTGTTTGTAAAATTTAAAACAACAATATTAAAACCCTCAATTGTCCTGGCTATTTTGGACATTGCTTTTGATAATTACTTTATTTTCAGATGCTCCATATATTGATCATTTCTTGTTGGTAGAGTGTTGTTGCTTGGGGAATGTGGTATGGAGTTAAGTTGTGATTCTGAAATGAAAATAAATATTTGATAACATCCCATCTCTGTAGAGTAATGTATTAAAATCAATGACAAAATTAAATATTTGAATTAGAAGTTTTAATCCATCACAAGCCATTTAAAAGGATGTTTAAGATTTATTGAAACATCTATATTCTCTACACTAAGAGATAATACATATGATGTCAATTTATGTAAATTATTGCAATTAAAAATGATGGATTACCTTTTTACCACTTGAGTGTAAGGCATACATATTGCAAGTTCCTTATTTTTATCAAACTGTAGGTAGGGGCTCGGCAACATAGTAAGCCACATAGAAAGTGGACTTGGTCCACTTTCTATGCACGTAATACGATCAAAATAGACACTAAATTCGAGGCGGTCTAGGTTATAGTCTAATATTCAATAATATATTCAAATGGCGCGTTTCATTAACACAATTCTAATACAACACAAGGAGACTCTCATTATATAAGCAACCCGGCTTCGCACAATAAACTAAAGAATTAAGCCTAGTTATCGAGTCACGTACTAATATCATCATTCATCATTACAGCCCTTCACAAGTCCACTGCTGAACATAGGCCTCCCCCAAGTAATGCCACAAAGCACGGTCCTGAGCCACCTGCATCCATCGAGTTCCTGCATGTCTTACCAGGTCGTCACTCCATCTAGTGGGGGGTCGCCCTACACTACGCCTACCGGTACGAGGCTGCCACTCGAGAACCTTTCTTCCCCATCGGTTATCGGTTCTTCGAGCTATATGGCCGGCCCATTGCCACTTCAGCTTACTAATCCGTTGGGCTATGTCGGTCACTCTGGTTTTACTGCGGATATCCTCATTTCTGAGTCTATCACGCAGAGAAACTCCGAGCATAGCCCTCTCCATAGCTCGCTGAGCGACCTTAAGCGTCCTCATACGGCCAGCAGTGAAGGACCACGTCTCAGATCCGTAAGTCATCACTGGCAACACGCACTGGTTGTACAATCTAGTTTTTAGAGATTGAGGTATACCTGACGAAAAGATATGCCGTAATTTCCCGAACGCTGCCCAGCCGAGTTGAATCCGTCGATTGACCTCTCGGTCGAAGTTGGACTTACCTAGTCGGACTATTTGTCCCAGGTAAACGTATTCGTCAACAACTTCGAGCATTGTGCTCCCAACAACTACCGGCATAGGTGTGACATGGACATTGAACATGATCTTTGTTTTGTCCATGTTCATCTTAAGACCTATCCGTTGGGAGGCACTATTGAGGTCATTGAGCATAGTGCTTAAGTCCTCCAGCGATTCTGCCATAAGGACTATATCGTCGGCAAATCGAAGGTGAGTGATGTACTCGCCATTGATGTCAATACCGTATCCTTTCCAGTCCAGTAGCTTGAAAACGTCTTCCAATGCAGCGGTGAAGAGTTTCGGGGATATAACGTCACCCTGTCTTACACCTCTCTGCAGTTGGATAGGTTTCGAGCTCTGGTTCTGTACTCGGATAGCCATCGTAGCCCTACTGTACAAACACTTCAGCACTTCGATATACCGACAGTCAACTTGGCACCGCTGAAGGGACTGTAGCACCGCCCAAATTTCGACGGAATCAAAGGCTTTCTCATAGTCCACATACGCCAGGCAAAGTGGCAGATTGTACTCTTCAGTCTTCTGTACAATCTGCCGCAGGGTATGTATGTGGTCTATGGTACTGAAGCCTTTTCGGAAACCGGCTTGTTCGGGAGGCTGGAAGTCGTCAAGTCTGCGTGCGAGACGATTCGTAATGACTCTCGAAAACAGCACGTAGACGCGGCTCAGAAGGGAAATCGGTCTGTAGTTCTTTAAGAGAGCGTTGTCGCCTTTCTTAAAGAACAAGACCACCGCACTTCTGCTCCACGCCTCTGGAGTAATGCCACCATGGAGGACGGAATTGAAGAGCTTCTGAAGGACTTCAAGTACCGGTGTTCCACCCGCTTTCAGAAGCTCCGCTGTAATTCCATCCTCGCCTGGGGCCCTGCCGTTTTTAAGGTGCTGGAGAGCCATTCTAATCTCGCTTAGACTGACATCCGGGATATCATCGGAATAGTGTCGGATAAGACTTGCTCTTGGATCGTTACTCACACTTGCGTGTGGCTCCAACGATGATGTGTACAGCTGCCCATAGAACCTCTCAATCTCACTCAAAATCTCAGGTGTCCCGGAAACGATGTTGCCACACTCAGTCTTCAGCCTTGACAGTTGGCTCTTTCTGGCAGACAGATCTCTGGCAAAGACTTTGGAGCCCTGGTTCCGCTCGATCGCTTCTTTAATACGAGAAGTATTAAAGTTGCGTAAGTCTCGCCGTATGCATTTGGAGATCTGTCTGTTCAGTTGCCTGTATGCTGTCAAATCTGTTGACGATTGCAGCCTCATCTCCCGTCTAACAGCCATGAGATTAAGAGTGTGATCGGAGAGTTTTTGTGTTCTTCTGCGGCGGGTCTTACAGAACTTAGCTCCGACCGCATGGACAGTTTCCACGAGCTTGTCGTTCATATCGTCCACTGCATTGCAATCTTCTAGGCACTGGAAGCGGTTACGTAACTCGAGCTGAAAGGTTTCGGGATTCTGGATTAGAGCACGAGGGGGACGGAGCGTTGACTTCATTAGACGAGACCTCTCCAACTTAACGTTTAGGTTCAGTGTGCCTCTAACCATTCGGTGATCGCTGCCAGTTTTCACCCTTGCGATCACTGAGACATCACTGAACAGTTGACGTCTGGTCGTCATAATGAAGTCAATCTCATTTTTTGTCGAACCGTCGGGGCTCGACCAGGTCCACTTCCTGTGGGGCCGCTTCTGGAAGAAAGAGTTCATCATAAAGAGTCCCTCTTTCTCCATAAAGTCGGCCAGCTGCTGGCCCCTTCGGTTCCGTTGCCCTACTCCAAATTTCCCTACCTTCAGCTCACCGCTTTCTCTTGTGCCCAGTTTTGCGTTGAAGTCTCCCATCAACACCGTGTAGTAGGTTCTGGAGGAATGTATGGCTCTGGAAATATCCTCATACATTTCCTCCACCTCCTCATCGGGATGTGCCGAGGTTGGTGCGTAAACCTGAATGACCTTCAGCGAATACCGTTTGGTGATTCTGAGTATCAGGTACGCGACCCTCGTCGACACACTCCCAATCTTTACAACGTTGTTGACGAGAGATTTGTGGACGATAAATCCGACACCTCCTTGGGACAGATGGTCGCCCTCCCGGTGATAGAACAAGTTGCCGGACTCGAGGATTGCCGTGTCCTCCCCCTCTCTTCGGACCTCGGATAATCCAATAATATGCCAGCGCAACTTGTCTACCTCTTCTTCCAGCTCCAGTATCTTCTCGTCAGTCCTCAGGGTGCGTGCGTTATATGTTGCCAGGTCGAGTCGTCGTAGGTGGCAACCGAACCTCCACCGGAGATTCTTAGCACCCCCTGCCCCGCCGTTACCATGGTCGCCACCGTAGCCAGGAATAGCGGGGCCGCCGGGGACTGGGGGCCGTCTGTTTGTGTATTTGTTCATTGGGGGGTATTTGCCATAGTTGCCACGCTTGGCGAGCGGGTTGGCAACCGCAGTTTTTTATTACGTCACAGTTGTCATCAGGAAGACGCTGCTGCCCATCTCCTGCCTGTCTCCCTCTGTCGCCTCTTACGACACCCACGGGAAGATATGGGGTAGTGGATATTCTTAACCGCCACTACACGGCCGTACTAATATAAGATAATTTAAGATCGTCTCTTCGACGCGCCATTATAGTACTATTAATTATATATATTAGGCGCCCCGGCACGGGCGCCGAGCCTACCGAGGCTCGCTGCCCGGTTTCGGCGCCGTCTTTCACCTACCTCGGCTCGATGCAAACAGGGCGCGATTGCGCTGCGCGATGATGCAGCTAGCCTCCGCCTCCCGCACCTCGCTCACCATCCCTTCACCCCGCTCGAGATAAGACAATCCGTCGTAAACAATCTGTGAATATAAATGTATTCAAAAAAGTAACTTGAAAACCCATATGAAATTACATACTGGAGAAAAACCTTTTTCATGTAATATCTGTGAATATAAATGTTTTCAAAAAAGTAACTTGAAAATACATGAAACTACATAGCGGAGAGAAACCTTTTTCAAGTAATATCTGTGAATGTAAATGTATTCGAAAACCTAATTTGGAAAGACATATGAAAATACACACCGGAGCAAAACCTTGTTTGTGCAATATCTGAATATAAATGTGTTCAGAAAAGTAACTTGAAAACACGTGAAATTACATACCGGAGGAAAACCTTTTTCGTGAAATATCTGTAATTATAAATGAGCTCAAAAAGGTAAATTGCCAATACATATGAAAATACATACCGCAGAAAAACCATTTTCGTATAATATCTCTGAATATAAATGTATTAGAAAATGTAATTTGCAATCACACATAAAATAACATACCGGAGTAAAACCTTTCTCCTGTTATAATCTCTGTGAATATAAAAGTGTTCAAAAAGGTAAATTAATAATAATGTTACGAGCTTGAGGTTCGTGACAATAAAAATTGCGGATAAAATTACCTAAATTAACACTTTAATTTACTTTACACAAATTAAAACTTAAAACACTAATAATTAAACACACTAATTCACTTTATTCCGCTCCGAAGCTTCGCTTGTCTCGCCAAATACAATACTGCTCCGATCCGATAAATTAGCAAAGAAGCATCCCGAATATTCAAGTAAATGCGCGCAAAGGGACGAGGGTGCGAGTGTAGATTTTCTAGAAACTTAGTTCTTCGGATGGCGCTGTCGGTTGAGAAAGGGGGATGCCCACTGTTCATAGACACTTCGGCCATGGGTGCCCACATATAAAAGCATATGGAAATGATAATATGCAATTAAAATAATGAAATGGTTAAGGAATTGGTTTAAAAAAAGTCGGGATTTTTATGATATAAAGCTTTTTATTTTCACAAATACAGCTTTTTAACGACTACTTTTACCAATTTTATTGCTTTTAATTTCTTTAACTTTTAATTCCCGACGCGTGATTTTTCTTTTGGAGGCCTATGCCAAAAGGCACACCGAACAGAGGGACTTACTTTAACTAGTATTACAATAGGAACTCAAACACAAATATTATGTAACCCCAAAGTTCGGAAATAAATGGCTATATTATTATTATACTATTATTATTAATTCCTGACGTTTCAGGTGCTTTATAGCACCCATGGTCACGGGGTACTGAGGTGACTGCCATCCCAATGTCAGTATTGGGACATGGAGTACCTTCAGCTTTTTATTATTATTTTTATAGTCCAATCTACGCAGATTGAACTTACTCTATCTTTAAGTCTTGCAGTGGTATGCTTGGGGTTTGTTTTAATTTTATTAATTATAGTGTCCCAAGCAGGTGGCAGTACCCAACCGCCTTCTCTACTTAAATTAGGATGTTTTTTAATTTCAGTAGCCTCACATATCATCCTTGGTAGGAATTAATGTTCTTTAACGAGGCTTTGTGGTCTATCAAATCTGATGTATGTCTATCTGGTTGGGGTGACACCCTTGACATACGGTAGTACAGCAGGCACACGCTCAACTGCGGTCGGCTTCACTCGGTCACTGTGACGAAGACGTGGGACCCGAAGCTTGATTTTGTGCAGAACCTGCTTGACGTGCTGAAGCTCCGCGGCCAGGTGCTTGTTCTCACAGATCCCATATGCTCTCTGTAACAAAGATTTGCTCATGGTAACTAACTGTGAAGGATTATGGTGAGATTCACCGCTTAAATATCAGTTTGTATGGGTCTTTTTTCTATACACAGTGTGACCTATGATGTTGTTAGGATTTTGGATAACAAAAACATCTAGGAAAGCTAAGAAATTATTTGCCTCAGATATAATATCATAATTACTGAATAGAATTTGGCACAGAGAGTGGTAACGATGGATAAAATTCATAGGAACAACATCCTGATTTAATATTTCTTGGGCCATATTCATGAGCCGCTCTAATTTGTTTCTTGGTACTTGCAATAATGCCTATATGCATTCATCACTATCTCCTGTTCTTACTTTTATCAAATATACAGCAAGTGCAAAGCATCCACTATGTTTACTTGACATTTTGGGCACTTCAGACAGAATTTATTGGCATTGTGCCTTTGATAAGCGTAGATAATAATGTACAGTATATTCGGGCATATTGTAAATATTTTCAAAGTCTATATGATGGTAAATATTATCTTACAATAATGTAGAAAAATCTATAATTTGTGCTACACTAAATGTTTTAATATGGTTATATATTAATTCTAAAAGTAAATACCAAGAGTTACTATTTAAATGGTAGTTACTGATTCTACATTCTGGAGGTACATAGTAATTGTATTCACAAAAATACATACCCGCAATGCTGATGGAACAGTGAGTTGATTGGAATTGTTACAACCAGGAAAAAACATTGATTTTGTGTGAGTGGTGCTCTTACAAAATTAGGCAGCAGTATATTGTATGATGTATGATCTAAGCTTTGTTGTTCTAGGTTCAATACATTACTCACTTTAGATTGCTACAAGGATGGACTAGATGATTCAGATGGTTCCCGTTCTAAAGTTTAACGTGTTGCTGCTTTATCAATCCTTCGCAATCATGACACTCACGCGATGACGATGGCAACTGAAATAATATTAAATAAAAAAAATAAGACAAAGTGAACAAAATAAAATAGATTTGTTTACTTTAAACTCAAATATAGGTAAATGTTACTTAAAACTTAATGCCCTATATTATTTAATAATTAAGGACTGACTGCCTACCAGTAGTCCAAAAACAATTAAAAATCGACTGTCTTATTTCTTGGTATTTGATAAAAATTGTCCATTTCGTAACTATCTGGTGTTAGCTAGCTAATCTTATCGCCGTGTTACAAATAAGCTATTTTGTTTGTCAGGTATAGCTTGTGCATATGTTAAAAAATAAAACAACTTCATCATTTCATACATTCATCACTATCAAATATCAGCACTAGAATTAATAAATTAAAAACTGTTGAACACTTACTTTTAACTGTTGTCACACTATAATGTGATCGACAATCTCACTCCATATGAGTTCTTGAGAATTTATTTGAAAAATAACAAACAAAATAACACAATGGCAACTATTTAGTTGTGAATTCACTAGTACCTTTTTACTTGTTGAATTGTGATTTCATTTCGCATGACATATTTCCTATAGCTGTCAGATTTGATGTTGCCACATAACTAACATAAATACAACGAAACGATATCGATTTGTATTCGATTAGTAATTTAATGAAAAAATAATAATATTTGAGTTTCGCTTTCAGTTCTACACGCTTTTTAAAATATATTTTCTTTTATTTTTTTAAATTATGTTTTAAACGTATTTTTAAGAACAGTTAAAATGTGGAGTAGCGTATTGTTATGCTCTAAACAGTTCATGGTAAATCAGCTAAAAATTCACTTGTTTAATTATCATAACATGATTCCATTTTAAATGTATTGTTAAAACAGATAACAATAACAGTTAAATTGTGCAGTAGCATTTTATTGTACTCTAAAGAATTCATAGTAAATCAGCTAGTAATTCGCTTGTTTAATTATCATAACATCATAATATCCATAGCGATTCGATTATTATTCGATTAATAATTTCATAAAAAAGAGAATAATCTTGGAGGTGTTTTAACTTCTGCTCGCTTTTTAAAATGTATCTTCCTTTTTTATTTAAATTCTATTTTAAGTGTATTTTTAAGAACAGTTAATTGTGCAGTAGTGTTTTATGAAGCTCTAAAAAATTCATGGTATATCAGCTAGAAATTCACTTGTTTAATTATCGTAACATGATTTCATTTTAAATGTATTGTTAAGAAAAGATAAGAATAACAGTTATATTGTGCAGTAGCGTTATGTTATACTGCATAGAATTCATTGTAAATCAGCTATTAAATCGCTTATTTAATTATCATAACTACAGATGTGAAGGCGGTTGTTAACGTTTTCAACCAAGCCGATAACAACGGTTGTTTTTGTCTTGAAATTGATAAAAATTGTGCAGTTGCGTTTTGTTAAGCTTTAACCTTTTGAGCGCCACGCCAAAAACGCATTACCGTGTCCTGTACGCCAAAGCGCCAAAACAAAATAGTGTTGCCAAGAGTTGATATATCGATAACGTGAAATAACTTGTTTTTGTTGGTTTTTTATGCTATAAATGACTCTTAATAAACTGTATGTTTTATTTAATCTTGTGCCGTCTTCCACTCTTTTTATATATGTACTTTGTACATATAAACATAAATAAAAAACAAACAATAACAATAAAATAGTAGTAAACATTAGCACTACTCTCCATCCTAATGACGACACTGTCGCGACTGGACGACAACGGCGTAGCTGACCTTCCCTTTTGAAACATTCTTAGAATGTTGTGTATCGATTTCAAAATCGATCTAACCGAAATATACAGACATCGATTCATAATATTTTATGTGTCGGGGAAGGCGTAGGCCAAGTGACGCACAGAAGAAAAGTCTTACACTCTTATGACAATGGGGATTTGATATGATGCTGATGCTGCTAGATGATTTTGAGACTGAGAAAGAAAATGGCACAACACAAAATGAAAAATTGCTCTTCACACCCTAAGTAAAAAAAACATTAATTGTAATTTTGTATTATTATTAAAAAAAGGTACATAATTATTCATTAATCAACAATTGTATATAATTATTCGCACTAGGTAAATCAGCCTTATAATACTAAAATCTTGGTCATGGAATAAATAAACATATTTGTTCACCAATCAATCAAAAATTCAATTCATCAATCAAAAATCAAAATTCATCATCATCGACGCTTTCCAAAATCCGAATGAGTTCTGAGGAATCGTTCATGTTGCATTGCTCTACTTTTCTCGGTAATCACTTATGACGTCATCAGGGTGTCGTCTATCCTTGATCACGGTGCCCAGTGAACTGATTTTCGATGACGCGCTAAAGATGCGCTAGAGTTGAGATATTAGATTTATTATGCGAAGATAATCTGATAACATTTTTTTATTCATGTAGCTAATTATAGTTTTATGTTTATAACCTTTAATTTTATTCAAATATCAATAATAATAGAAAAAAAAACACCATTGAGCTGAATTTTGGATAGTTTTCAAGAAATCTATGCCTCCCGCGTTTGACACTAGCGGTCAACCATAGACGACTTTGGCGTGCTGGACATAGTATTTGCTTAGATAAAAATCCATTTTTATTAGTTCAATGTTTCTTAGTACTTGTGGCTCTAGAAGACTTGTTTTTTATACTCACATGTTGCTGGGTTATTCCTATTTTGAGGAGTGTAGAATTAAAATACCTGTAATAATTTTCCAATATCTATATTTCATATTTTTCGGAGCCGGGTTTTTTGTCAACTATAGACGTCGTTGGCGCTCAGGGCCCGCAGGTGTTGGTCAAGTATAGGCGACTTTGCCGCTCAAAAAGGTTAAAGGATTCATGGTAAATCAGCTGGAAACTAACTTGTTTCGTTATCATAACATGATTCTATTTTAAATGTGTTGTTATAAACAGATAAGAATAACTTAACCGATCTTCTTTAAAAACAGATAAGAATAACAGTTCTTATCTGTTTTCAAAGAAGATCGGTTAAGATTAACAGTTAAATTGTGCCGTAGCATTTGTTACTCTCTAAAGAATTCATTAGAAATCAGCTAGTAATTCGCTTGTTTAATTATCGTAACATCATAATTATTTAAAAATTATATTAGCACTGTAATGATGACACCGTAAATAATCGATCGAAAAAGAGAATCGATTTTTTAAATGTGTTTTGTGATTGGCAACACTTTTTTTTATTCACAAACTAATGACATAATGATTTACCTAATTTTTATTATTATGTTTCCGGTACTTTTAATTTGTGCAAAAATATTCCCATTGTTTGAGGATAAATGAATACCGCGATTAATAACCATAAATAAAGATATAATTTTTTAACAAATTCACATTGTTGGGCGTTCCATGGCCGAAAATGGGCGTCCCCCGACACCAGTCCTCGACATCGTTTCGACAGTGGACCCAGTAAAACCGTTCTCGGATCTTCAGTAGAGTTCGTTTAACTCCCAGATGGCCTCCTGAACAATCATTATGGTACAGCTGTAGAACATCCGGTACCATAGCTTTAGGGACAACCATTTGCAAATGACAGCTGTCTCCCCGAACGTTTTCCCATTTACGACACAGAACTCCATCCTGAAGCAGCAAGCTGTCCCACTGGGCCCAATAGCTTTTAGTGGTTGAACTCATCGGTGAGACGTCACTCCACTTGGGCTTGGGAGCACTGGCCTTTATCCATTCCAGAATCGGCTTGATGTCCGGATCTTCCTGCTGTGCATGTAGTAAGCTGTCCTTCCACTCGTTGCTGGGGTGGTCTGCCCTGAGCATCCTCACGGATACTACTTCCTTACTCTCTTGCCTAGTACAATGCTTGCAATCTTTAGGACAAGGTCTTCTTGACAATGCATCTGCGTTGCCATGAGATTTCCCGCTGCGATGTTCGATCTCAAAGTCGTATTCCTGCAGTAGTTCAATCCACCTCGCAACTTGTCCTTCTGGGTTTTTAAACTGCAATAGCCATTTTAGTGCAGCATGGTCAGTTCGTAAGTGAAATTTTCGTCCCAGAAGATATTTGCTAAAATGTTGCAACGACTTTACCACAGCTAGCAATTCGCGTCTTGTGACACAGTAGTTCCTTTCCGGTTTTGACAACGACTTGCTGAAGTACGCTATCACGACCTCTTGGTCACCATTACGTTGAGACAACACACCGCCAAGTCCTATATCACTTGCGTCTGTGTCAACTATAAATTCTTTGCTTGCATCAGGGTATCCCAAAATAGGTGTTTTGCACAGACGGTCCTTGAGCTCCTGGAATGCGATGTTACAACTTTCATCCCAGCATAAATGTCGCTTCTCCTCGGTTAGCTTATGCAGAGGTTTGGCTATATCTGCAAAGTTCTTCACAAAACGTCGGTAATAGGAGCACAAACCCAAAAATGCTCTAACCTGCGTCTTGTCTTTTGGAACTGGCCAATCCTTTACAGCTGCGATTTTCTCTGGATCCGTGCGGATACCTTCTTCCGACACTACATACCCCAAAAAGTTGACTTGCCGTTTGAATAGTGAACATTTCTTCGGACTCAACTTGAGGTTGGCACTCTTAATCAATTCATGAGCACGCGTTCCAGGTTTTGAAGGTGTTCCTCAAACGATGATGATGTCATCCAATTAGACCAGACAGGCATCGCCAATTAGCCCGGTAAGTACAAGTTCCATCAGCCTTTCAAACGTTGCTGGAGCATTGCACAACCCAAACGGCATTACTTTAAATTGCCACAGACCCTTTCCCGTCGAGAACGCAGTTTTCTCCTTGTCCTTAGGGTCAATTTCAACTTGCCAGTAGCCACTTTTTTAGGTCCAGCGTGCTAAACCACTTTACTCCTGTAAACATGTCCAGCGTGTCGTCAATTCTCGGCAAGGGATAGCTATCCTTCTTAGTAACGTCGTTCAGACGGCGGTAGTCAACACAAAACCGCAAGCTGCCATCCTTCTTCTTTACCAGTACCACGGGTGAACACCATGGACTAGATGAAGGTTCAATAACACCATCCCTCACCATTCCCTCAATCATGGTTTCCACTTCCTTTTCACGTGCTACCGGCAATCGTCTTGGCCGCTGACGGATAGGCAACTCTTCACCTGTGTTTATTTTGTGTTGAACTAAACCAGTCTTTCCTATGTCAGCATCGTTTGATGAGAATACATCGGCGTACTCGAGTAACAACTTCTTCGCCTTGACCAATTCGTTCGGGGACAGAACACTGCGACAGTCTTCCAAAAGTGTGGTCACTCTCGTTTCTGAATCCTTGCTGGGGGTCCCACTCGATATATATTGGCACTGACGTAACCAATCCACTTCCTCACAAGTACCAACCAGTGTGCCTTTTTCTATAATCTGTTCCCGGTCGCAAAGGTTCAGCACACGTACTCCTGAGATGTCAGTGGTCCTGACCAAGGTTCGAGCTACTTTCCATGGAAGGTCATTGTTTACCCTTTCCACAAGTACACAACGGTGAGCTTGCCCAGCGTTTCGAGGAAGACTAACCGGAACAATCGTTTCCGATCTCGGCGGAAGAACAATCTTCTTGATGCTGTACACGTTCCCTAGTAACGCACTTTCCATAAAAAGTTCCTCCTGTCCACATTTCAAAACACCTTGCTTAACGTCGATCTCGCAACAATTATTCCTCATAAAGTCTAAGCCTAGGATGCAGTCGTCCATTATATCAGCCACGATGACATTATGCAGGTAGATCACGTTGCCTAGCTTCAACTCCATCTCCTTCTCTCCACGGACGGGTATACGCTGACCGGTGGCTGTTACCAAATTAATGCGTTCTCGGTTGTATGCGGAGTCCCCAAGGAACTGACTTATAAGTTGGGAAATAACAACCGTACGAGAGGCTCCAGTGTCTATGGTCAGCTTACACGGCATTCCGTTGATCTCGCCCTTTATGATTAGGCTGTTCCCATCATGGGTTTGTGAGATCGAGATCCTTGGGGCTCTTTTAACATCAGCCAGCACCCGCCCCTCAGTTCTGGCTTTTACTCGTTTCCCTGCTGCTGCTGGGTGGTGCTGTTGGCCGCACTACCCTCCTGAGATCGTTCAATTTCCCTTTCTAGGGTTCGCTTAGGGCAGCTGGATCGAAGATGGCCCTTTTCCCCACAGCCATAGCACCTTGGGCTGTATCCTTTGTTGCGGTCGTGAACTGTAGCTGCTGCAACCTCCCTGACGCGATGGGAACGATGATCCTGCCGCACGGCTTCCACTTCCAGTGCATGGGCCAAGGCGTCCTTAAGCGTCTCGTGGTGCCCGAGCCTCACAGCAGCTCTGACTTCCAGGTCGCGGATGCCGTCGATGAATGTCTGCACCAGGTTCCCTTCAATGAGCGCAGGTACAGACCGGTATGCTTTTCGCACCAGCTTCTCCACTTCTAGAGCCCACTGCTGCAGGTTTTCGTTGATGCGCTGCACACGATCTTTAAGCTGCGCACGAAAGACGTGTTCCAGGTGAGCGTCACGATATCTCGCCTCCAATGCCTCAAGGAGTTGCTCATAAGTCACTCCCTCACCGAGAGCTTCCGGAACTGTTAAGGCCTGGTCGCGCAGGCCTAGTGTGAGAGCAGTCATGGCCTGACTTTTATTCCAGCCGTTCGCCTTCATAACAGCCTCGAACTGGATTTTGTAGGCTGACCAGGAAGAAGTTCCGTCAAACGGTGGCACCTTGAACCCACGTAGCGAAGGTGCTGAAGCTACTACGGGAGCTGTGGTTCCATCCTCAAGTTTGAGTTCATCCAGCGTTTTCTTAACTTGGTTGATTTGGGTCTCAGCTTCCGACAGGCGGTTATCATGTTGAGCAACCTTATCCTTCACTTCCCTTATCTCTTTCCCGAAGGTAGTGTGAAGGTCCTTCATGAGAAGCATCTGGTCTTCCTGGCCGCCCCGCAGCTGCTCTTCCAACCGACGGACCTGTTCCTCCTGTCGGCGAGCCTGTTCCTCCTGCTGCTCTTTCAACAGACGGGCCTGTTCATCTCGTCCGCGCTGCAGCTGCTCCTGTAGCATCGCCATCAGAGCACCTAAGTCAGGTGCTGCAGGTGTAGGAGCTACTGACGGGCCCGCAGCCTCCGTGGCTGGCAGTTGGCCCTCCGACGTCTGCGGCGTTGCACCAACAAATCTCCTCTGGTCCGTCTTATGCTGGCGTTGACTGCGGGTACGGACACCCTCCGTTTCCTCCTTAGGTAAAATCGGCATAATTTTATCCCACTTCTGACACCAATTGTTACGAGCTTGAGGTTCGTGACAATAAAAATTGCCGATAAAATTACCTAAATTAACACTTTAATTTACTTTACACAAATTAAAACTTAAAACACTAATAATTAAACACACTAATTCACTTTATTCCGCTCCGAAGCTTCGCTTGTCTCGCCAAATACAATAACTGCTCTGATCGCATCTTGCAGCGCCTATTTATATAAATTAGCAAAGAAGCATCCGGAATATTCAAGTAAATGCGTGCAAAGAGTGTGCGAGTGTAGATTTTCTAGAAACTTAGTTCTTTGGATGGCGCTGTCGGTTGAGAAATTTGTGATGTCATTTTCTGCAAAGCTCCCCTCGCTCTCGTTCCTGACACTAGATGGCGCTAGTTGACTTATTCACGCAACAATAATAATAATAATAACCTCGTGAAAGCTGAAACAGATAAGCGAACAAAATATCTGGACCTGGCTCACGAGGTGACCGACATGTGGGGTGGTCGGCGGACCGAAATTATTCCTGTAGTCTCTGCGAATGGGCTAATCCCAGTCAGCCTCTCGGGTCATCTGAGGCGACTGGGACTCCGTGACGGACCGCTCCGGGCTCGAATGCAGAAGGCAGTGGTCCTTGATACCGCCCGCATCGCCCGTCGGTTTCTTTCCCTTTCCTCCTAACCCTCGGCCGTTTGGTCTCCTCTGCCGAGGGCTTCCATCTGGTTGGATCTTTATTTATTTGTGTATTTTTTGTATTTATTTTATTTTATTGATATTTATGTATTCTCATTTTAATTTAGACATATTATGTCTTTTTATTTTAATTTATAATTATATATTTATAGAAACCAACCAGATGAGAAAACTATACAGATACCCATAATAATAACAATAATCGTTTATTACCAATCACAATGGTACATAAAACAAAAAAAAATGCTTAGATTATTGTCTTAACTCTATGATACAATCATTGTAAAATTGACCATTGTGAGAGAGCGGAACCTGTACTAGGATACCCTGTGTTACACTATTCCGACCCCCGCACACTCGGACTTGTTTCATATATTTCTAGTATAATAATTGTTAGTATGATTAAAAAAAAATATTCGTTATCTGCTATAAATTGTGTGTGTGTGCGTGCGTGCGTGCGTGTGTGTGCGTGCGGTGTGTGTGTGTGTGTGTGTGTGTGTGTGTGTGTGTGTGTGTGTGTGTGTGTGTGTGTGTGTGTGTGTGTTTTCAAATATTTTATTATAATATGTTAATTTTACTTACGTAGGCGGTCCCATAACGAATTGGCCTAACTATGAACCAATGAAGGAAATGAAACGAAACCAATTTAATTTTTAATATAATCACCATGAATACTAACACACTTCTGACATCTGTGAATCAACATCTCTAAACCTTTACAAAAATAATCACATTTTTTATCCTCAAAATGACTGAAGACGGCCGCCTGCAACTCTTCATCGCTTGAAAATTTTCTTCCTCTTAAGTCCCTCTTTAAATTTGGAAATAAATAATAGTCGGACGGGGCCATGTCCGGACTGTAAGGTGGATGTTGAACTTCTGTAAACCCGCATTGACGAACTGCATCCTTCGAAACGCCAGCGGTATGAACAGGGGCGTTGTCATGGAGCAACAGGACACCTTTGGACAGCTTGGCTCTTCGTTTTTCCTTTATCTTGTCTCGTAATTTATATATTAAAGAAGCATAATATTCGCCGTTCACGACTGTATTACGTTCTTTAAAATCCACCATCAAAATGCCTTGAAAATCCCAAAATATTGTGCACATCAGTTTTTTAGTCGATTGTTGCACCTTTGCCTTTCTAGGGGCTTTTCACCCTTATAACGCCATTCCATTGACTCGCGCTTGCTTTGTGGATCATAATACAAGATCATAGTTTCATCACCAGTCACTAGCCGCTCGATCACAGTCTTTGGATTTTCGCCACAAAGATCCAAAAACTCCGAAGCGCAGCGCACTCTTTCCTGTCTCTGTACCGCTGAAAGAAGTTTCGGTACCCATCTTGCACTCACTTTTTTCATGTGAAGATGTTCATGGATCGCGCAATGAACGGTACTCTTAGAGAGCCCAAGCCTTGCTGCAATTTCTCTAATCTTCAAACGGCGGTCACTCAGAACCTCCTCTTCGATAAGAGCAATCGTTTCGGGAGTGAGCACTTCCACAGGTCGACCGTCGTGGCCAAAGTCTTCGACGGTTTCTCTCCCGAGGCGAAACTCTTTCACCCAATTTTTCACTGTGCTATAGGAGGGGGCAGACTCCTTATACACGCCATCCAATCGTTCTTTTATTTGGGCAGGGGATAAACCTTCTTTAAACAGAAACTTTATGACACTTCGATACTCAGTTTTCGACATTTTGAAAAAATACGCGACTCTCGTTATTCAAATGCCTGTTAAACTAAGACTAAGCATTTCATGTCGATGCATGTTTCTTATATTAAGTGCACGATAAACGTACTATTTAATGCAACACAACATGTAGCGACATGTCGCGTTGAACTATATCAGGCCAGTTCATTATGGGACCGCCTGGTACATTCCATTCGTTATTTATTGCATTGTTTTTAGCATATCTTCTGTTTCAGAGTAAGATTTTAACTGTAGGAATTTAGTTACTATTTCTTTACAAGTGTAGCGTGGTTTAGAGTAGATGTTCACAGCCTGATTAACTTTGTTATACAATAAAGGTCCCAGAAAAACATGTTGTCGTTTTGCAAACGGTGATGTCTCTTTAGGAATCCTGAATATTAGATATTTCCGTCGTTTATTTATATGAATAACGTGATCGAAGGTAGTTTTAGCATGATTGTGTAATATTGATTTTAAGATATACAGTTGTCGAACTGACAGGACTCCCGTATTTGAATAAATCAGAGAAGTGGAATAGCTATAGGGTTTAAAAAGAATTACTTTTAATACTGCTCTTTGTGCCCTTTCAGCTTGCAGGATATAATTTTTAAACGTTCCTCCCCATGAAGTTATGCAATATGCAATTATTGATTGGCATAATGCGATATATGTTACTATAAGCGATTTAAAGTCTGTAGCAGTTCGTAGTCGTTTGAAAACAAATATTAATTTACGGATCCTTTTGGTGAGAATTTCAACGTGATATTTCCAGGAAAGTGTTGAGTCAGTGTATACACCAAGGTATTTTATTTTTTGAAACTGTTCTATAGTGGTACACGTATTCGAACAGAAATCATGATGGGGGGACTGTGGACAGGTATGAGCCACTATTTTAATATTAGATGGTTGAAGACGCTGTAGTTTGGTAAAAGTAATATACTTAGTCTTTTCCAAGTTAAGAGTTAATAAATTATGCTGTAGCCATTTCATAACTCGTCCCAACTCATTTTCTACGTTACGTGTTAGTTGATCCCAAGATGAACTATGGAATACCAAAGCTGTATCGTCTGCAAAAGCGAACAATTTCCCTTCGACTAGTTTCAGGTTACATAATTCATTCACGTAGACCAAAAATAAGCTAGGACCAAGGATACTTCCCTGGGGAACTCCATAAGAAATACATTGTGAGTCACTTGTCACATCGTCAATTTTTACACGTTGGGTTCGATTTTTTAGATAACTACCAAATAAATTTAAAGCGGTTCCCCTTATCCCTATTCTTTCCAACTTATTCAACAACAACGGGACAGAAACAGTATCAAACGCTTTAGCCAAGTCTAAAAACACTGCCAGACATTTGTTTTTTTGTTCCAATTGCGTAACTATATGCGATGTTAAGTCATTAATAGCATTTTCGGTTGACTCCGCGAGTAAAGCCATATTGATTATTGGAAATAATATTATATTTATTTAAGTAATCAGTAAGTCGTTTGTTCACTCTAGAACTTTCGACAATGAGGGCAAAATTTCGCTCTAGAGGTTGTTCGCTCTAGAACTTTCGACAATGAGGGCAAAATAGAAATGGGTCTATAATTACTGATACTGGCTCTGTCTCCGGTTTTATAAATTTGTTTAACGATTGCTGTCTTGAAACAGTCAGGAAATACGCCTTCTATGAAGCTTCTATTACATATATGTGTTATTGGAGGTACTAGAACGTGACTAGACATTTTTAGCACCTTAGAAGGTATATCATCTATTCCAGTTGCTGGACTATTTTTAAGTTCAGTAATAGTATTATATACTTCAAGAAAATCGGTATCAGTTAAAACAAATGAGGAAGAACCCAATATCTCAGGAATCCTCTCTAGGTTTTTCCCTACATTCGCAAAGTATGTATTTACTTGATAATTGAGACATTAGGATTTTCAGCAATTTGAAGCAACTCACTTATTGTGATGTACTTTTAAGTTTAATTTGACAACAGATCTAATTACATCCCACGTTTTTTTTTAATATTCTTACCAGCTTCTATAAATTTATTTTTATTATAATTACATTCGACCTTTTTTAAGATTTCATTGCAAAAATTTCTATAACGCTTGTAGGTAATATTTTTTACATTATTTTCAGGAAACTTTTTTGATTCGGCATGAAGCTTATCACGATTTCTTATGCACCGTAACAATCCCGTTGTGACCCATGGTTGGAGGATTCTTTTACGATTTGTAATGACTTTTGTTTTAGTATGTTTATTCACAATATTCATAATTTTAGAGACTAATAATTCCGTAGCTTTGTTTGTATCCTCAGATTCCAAAACAGGGCTAAAATCTGTATTTTCTAAATCGGCCGCAATACTATTAAAATCTATAATTTTCTGATTTAATAAAGATTTTGATATTTGATTTATTTTATTAACGCTAAAAATAGTAGTATAATGATCTGTTATGGTTGTACGAATAACAGCTGTTGATGTTTTTAGTTCTGATTTTAATATTATGTGATCTAAACAGCTCTGTTCTCAGGTAGGGATCATGTGCCCCGGGAGAAATCCATGAAAAGCTAGAAGGTTTTGATAATTGTTAGAGTGCATATTCGCTTCTAAGATATTTATATTTATATCTCCAGTCAGATATATATTTTTATACTCCTTAAGAGTTTCTATAGTATTTTTAAGGGAGTTAAGAAAGTTATCTATGTTCCGATAAGAGGGTGGGCGATAGATAGCTATTATACAAGTTTGATTTGGCAACTTAACAATTAGACAGTTTGCATCGAGAAATGGTGGTTCTACTATATCACTAGTAATTGAGTCTGACGTATATTACAACTCCTTTATTTTGAGTACTATTTTTAAGGTATGATAACATTTATAGTGCTTAAGAGCCAGTGGATCCGAGTTACCTTTCAACCAACACTCCGTAAGTACTATTATATCGACGTTAAAGTTAAGACTTGCTAATGATACTTCTATTTGATTTGTTACGAAAACACTTCGGATATTTTGAGATAAAACTATTAAGTGGTTGTTATGAGGTAGGCAATTTTTAACTTCCTCAACACTGCAGATGCACGAACTAGCCGGACGATACGAATCAATGCTATTAGAGACATCTTCATTCGGCGTGCCTTGGCCGGTATTTATTTAAGGAGATACTCTTTGAAACGTACATGTTATTTAAAGAAACAAAGCCTTCATTGTGGAATGTGTAAAAATAATAATACTTATTCAATAATAACATAGGATCAAACTGGTAACAGAAGCTTATATAACTAATATTCAATGAATATTTGACTGATTTTACCCCTTTACGTGTGCGTCGCGTTGGATTTATTGTGTAGTGTAGCTTGGTGTGTAGTATGAATGAAAAGTGATGGAATGTTGTATGAGTGTTGTGTGATTGTATAATTGTTAAGAATGAGTAAGAATAGAGTGTTGCGACTGACGTGTGTTAAATGTGAGTGTGAGTGGTTATAGTAGTTACATTTAAATTTATGTCTTAACGAGTTAGTATATCCTATGTTTAAATTATATACTACTTGAAAAATGAAATATGAAAAATTAAATAAAACAGGGCTAACTAGTTACTTTTCCTTTTTAAGTATTACAAGGTCAACTTCTGAGGTGATACGAATTATTGGAGATCCATCTTCTTTGCGAAGGAAAACTTTCCCGAAAGATGTCCAGCAATACTTATATCGGTAAAGTACTGAGAGCTCTCTGGCTAGGAAGAATAGCTGCTTGGCTTTGGGGGTGAGGTTTTCTGAAATATATATTGGTAGTTTTGGCCCATCGATATTCAGCTGGAAGGTGTTCAATTTTGCGGCATTGCCTTTTTTGTTGAACGTTTTATTTGATTGTAAAAAAAATTTCTTTGTTAACACTGTCGTAAATTCAGCAATTATTGTTTTTTGTGTTTTAGAATGGACACGAAACACGTCTTTTATATCTGACGGTTGAATGGAAGCATTTATGGTTTCACCCAATTTTACTATGGTCTTAATTAAATCTTGCTTTGTTTCATTCATTTTTTGAGGTACATTTCTGATTTCGACACTTGATGATCGGAGTTGCCTCTCTAATGTTTCCACTTTTTCTTCTAAGAGTTGTATTTGCTTTCGATCGTCTTTTTTTTTCTTGTTCTAGAGTTTCTATTTTTTTTAGAAAGGTATCGTACAATGTTGAGTTAAAATCCACGGCCTGTTTTAAGATTTCATTTTGCGTCTTTATCTCCACCATTTTTTCATTTAAATTTAGGAAGTACTGCTGTTGATCTCGAATAAGTTCCTTAAACATTCTATTAACATCAATTTTAAATGTATTAAATTCATCTTCACGCTTCCTTTTGGCACGGTAAGTTATGTTCGGTTGGCTATCGGAATCAGAATATATATTTCGATCTGAATGGCATAGTGTTTGGGATGTAAAGTTGATGGCCGCCGTCGAAATGGAGGTCTTGGTAGCGCTAGTAGCGCTAGAGGTTTAAACGGCAATATTCAGCGGCTGCGAAGTAGACTGCGGTGGCGAGCGAGAAATTATAGTAGCGTTAATATAAAGTACCAGGGCAATATAAACAATCAGGTGTTATGTATTGCAAGTTCCACCGTTTCGTTACTATTTGCTTAGAGGTCAAGCAACTGGTCGTCGATCGACGATTCTTATACAAAATGCCTAACCGTCTAATATAAGTTGATCTCTTATCCTATGCATGCAATATTAATTTATGCTATCTCTATTTTATCCAATGGCGGTGTGATTAGCCGATTCATTCTCGCTTCAAGTATTAATTTGTAAACATAATATACTTCAATAACAAAGGTTTTACTCACACAGCTTCTGTATCGAAGATTGTTGAGAGTATTTGAACACTTCTTCAATTTTATGCACTCCTATTTATTTATTTGAATTTGTCGTTTGTTGTTAAATAAAATGCATAAACTAACTAATTACACGTCTGTTCTCTTCAAGAGTCCGAGGGGAATAGCCAAAAATTACCAATACATATGAAAAAACATACCGGAAAAAACCTTTTTCAGTTCAACAGAAAATATATTCACACATTTTTAATAATCACAAAGTTAAACAAAAAAAACATATAACGTATTTCATTTAAACCTAATTGAACTTCCTTGTTTTAAATAAAAAAAAAGTAATATATAAATTCTGCAATATGTCCAGTAAATGACCAACACTGATTTCTTTATTGAATAGACGTAATTGTATATCCTGTATAAATTCGTCTCTTTTAATGTACATTTACAATCGTTTTCTATTTTTTTACTATAGTTGTGTTAGCAAAAAACTGGGCGTTTTTTTTGGAAGCAATTCCACAAGGCTGCGTGCTATCGCAAACGTTGTTTCTTCTGCATATCAATGACATGTTGCCAACCGGTAACATTCATGGCTATACAGACGACAGCACTGTGATTCTCTATACACCGAACGTGCCAATATTTCTCGCGAAAACGTCGCAGAGTACCGGGACAAACTTGTGTCTGAAGTCGAAACTTTGTTGCACGAATTGTGTTTGTTGTTTGTGTCTCGGATTGGGGCGACTAAATCTAGTCTAGTTTAAGCCCCAGAAGACACAAGTTTGCGCGTTTACCGCAAAAAACCCCTGCGTCTTATCTCCTCAGTATTAAGGCACTCCCTTTTTTGCCTCAGCCAGTATCGGAATCCTCGGCGTCGACATATCGAGTTACGTGCAGTTTCGCGGTCACTTGGAAGAGAAGGCCAAATTGGCCTCTAAAAAGCTTGGCGTGCTCAGCTTAGCGAGACAGTGTTTCATGCCGGCTCACCGCCTGCAACTTAACAAGGCGCAGGTTCGGCCGCACATGTTACCATCTCTGGGCCGGGCTCCCCAGAGCCAGCTCCTTCCATTTGGTCGCATCCAGCGCAGAGCTGTTCGAATCGTCGGCGACCGAGCTCTTTCCGATCGGCTTGACTCACTGGCACTGCGAAGAGATGTTGCATCTCCGCGATTTTTATTGCATCTACCAAGGGGAGTGCAATGAAAAATTGTACGGACTAATTCCATTCGCACAATTTCACCATCGCACATCTCGACAACACTCGCGATACCAACCATACCATCTGGATGACTGGCGGTCCATCGCCGTGCGATTTAAAAGAAGTTTTCTTCCTCGCGCAACTTCCTTGTGGAATCGACTACCACCCGACCAGAGATTTTTCCGGCCCGATACGACTTAGGGACCTTCAAGAAAAGAGCCTACTCCTTTTCAAAAGGCCGGCAACGCATCTGCAATTCCCCTGGTGTTGCAGTTGTTCATGGGCGGCGATAATCATTCACCATCAGGTGAGCCATATGCTCGTTTGCCCCTTCTATAAATAAAATAAAATATTTTACTAAAGGAGACAACCAATTTTTGGCCCACTAGAAATATTAACGACCTTCAATAGGATTACACTAAAAAGAAGATACTAAATTATAATGGTAAATGGCCTACAGATTTTGTGATAATCTAAACAGAATCAAGAAATATAAAAAAACCTGGTGGTTTTTATAATCGTGTTCTGTTTAATGTAATATGGGGAAAATGTGTGTACTTAATCATTCTGCAGTTTTTATAAAAAGAAAAATATTTTTTTACAAAGATGACTAATTATATACATATACTTAATTGTATTTTATACGGGTATTTTTGAAACGCTCCCGAAAACGAAGACAGACGACAGTATTAGGGAAACCTTTGATGTGACAAAAATAAAATTGATCCCGGTAAAAAAAACACATTTTTTTACAACGTTTAATTAGCTTTATTCACGCTCTATCGTGCTAGTACAGCTAAATGAAACGATAATTTCATAAAAAAAATCATCATCATCATCATCATTACAGCCCTTTACAAGTCTACTGCTGAACATAGGCCTCCCCCAAGGTATGCCACAAAGCGCGGTCCTGAGCCACCTGCATCCATCGACTTCCTGCATGTCTTACCAGGTCGTCACTCCATCTAGTGGGGGGTCGCCCTACACTTCGTCTACCGGCACGAGACTGCCACTCGAAAACCTTTTTTCCCCAACGGTTTTCGGTTCTTCGAGCTATATGGCCGGCCCATTGCCACTTCAGCTTACTAATCCGTTGGGCTATGTCGGTCACTCTGGTTCTACTGCGGATATCCTGATTTCTAAGTTTATTACGCAGGGAAACTCCGAGCATAGCCTTCTCCATAGCTCGCTGAGCGACTTAGAGCGTTCTCATACGGCCAGCAGTGAAAGACCACGTCTGAGTTCCATGTGTCATCACTGGCAACACGCACTGGTTGTACAACTTAGTTTTCAGGTTTTGAGGTATACCTGACGAGAAGATGTGCCGTAATTTCCCGAACGCTGCCCAGCCGAGTTGAATCCGTCGAT
This sequence comes from Parnassius apollo, assembly GCA_907164705.1. Lineage (NCBI taxonomy): Eukaryota > Metazoa > Arthropoda > Insecta > Lepidoptera > Papilionidae > Parnassius > Parnassius apollo. The sequence goes on from CAJQZP010000566.1 coordinate 530,438, forward strand.
TGACCTCTCGGTCGAAGTTGGACTTACCTAGTCGGACTATTTGTCCCAGGTAAACGTACTCGTCAACAACTTCGAGCATAGTGCTCCCAACAATTACCGGCATAGGTGTGACATGGACATTAAACATGATCTTTGTTTTGTCCATGTTCATCTTAAGACCTATCCATTGGGAGACACCATTGAGGTCATTGAGCATAGTGCTAAGGTCCTCCAGCGATTCTGCCATAAGGACTATATCGTCGGCAAATCGAAGGTGAGTGATGTACTCGCCATTGATGTTAATACCGTATCCTTTCCAGTCCAGTAGCTTGAAAACGTCTTCCAATGCAGCGGTGAAGTTTCGGGGAAATAACGTCACCCTGTCTTACACCTCTCTGCAGTTGGATAGGTTTCGTACTCTGGTTCTGTACTCAGATAGTCATCGTAGCCCTACTGTACAAACACTTCAGCACTTCGATATACCGACAGTCAACTTGGCACTGCTGAAGAGACTGTAGCACCGCCCAAATTTTTACGGAATCAAAGGATTTCTCATAGTCCACATACGCCAGGCAAAGTGGCAGATTGTACTTTTCGAACTTCTGTACAATTTGCCGAAAGGTATGTATGTGGCCTGGGTTGGTGGTCTCGTGGGGGACTCCGGTTCCGGTGTCGAACAGTGAACATCTGTTATTGTGACTCGTCATAATATAATTCCAATTTACCGTTAATTTCTACACAAACAACTTAAAACTGTTATCAACGTGGAAATTGGCAACAAAAGCAAGTGGTGAATATATATATTTGGACAACTGAAGTCCAAAAAGCAAAACAATTTCATGGTTGTTTACACCATCGAACAGGTTAGAAAAGGAAAATCATTCTCCCATACTTCGATGACAGTTTGAGGTACCATCCTACTAAACACAACAGTAACCATAAATTACAGATGAGACACATTGTTGGTATTACCCTATATATTCAGTAATCTATGGTATTACCCATAGATAAATAAATATGTAGCAAGCTAGTATTACCTAACGCTTAAATATTGTTACCACCTCAAAACTAGTGTTGCCAGCTCTAAACTAATTTTTCTTGCCAACTGCAAACTAGTGTTGCTTACAAAAAAAACAGTATTACCAACACCAACGCAGTATTGTCATGCTCAACCAAGAAACTACCACTAACATGGATAAACAAATGAAAGATTTCTGGAGAACAATGAAGGAGGAAATGGCAGCGCAAACAAGGGAGATAGCCGAAGCAGCCACTAAAAACGTTTCAGAAAGTATTAACGAAAAATTAACTGCTCTTGTGGAAGAGAATAAAAACCTGAAGACGGAAGTCAAGATCTTACATGTAAAAATCAAGCAAATGGAGGAGCACAGAAGAAAAAACAACATCTTCGTCTTTGGAGTAAAAGAGGAACAACATAATGAGTCCTTAGTAGAATCCACCATAAAATTGCTAGAAAAAAACATGAATATACACATCGACTTACATGAATTAAATAACGCTTATAGACTAGGAGAAAAGAAAGATAATAAACCACGTCCTATTCTTGTAACCTTTACAACAAACTGGAGAAGAAATGAAGTACTCAAGAACAAAAAGAAACTGGATTCAGGAATCTACATCAAAGAGGATCTCAGTAAAGAAACTCTGGAGAAGAGAAAGCGACTTCTGCCCCAACTAAAGGAAGAAAGGGCTAAGGGCAATATTTGTTATTTTGTTAAAGATAAAATAGTCACCAAAGAACCGAAACAAGCAAAAAGAGATAAGAGGAAAAGAGATTGCACCGATTCTCCAGACAAATTGCCAAACCAACCATCCACGTCGACTCCAAAGAAGATCAATAAAACAAACATGCTAGACTACGTGGCACGGGGTAGATCCGCGTCACTGTCATTACCTACAACCAAAAAAAAAAACGACCAATAGACACCGACAACAGGAAACACAAATTAACCAACAAAAAGTATCTACCCAACGAAACAACCAGAACACTCACCCCAAGACGGCTGGTCACCGCGGGGAAACGCGACCACTACCCTCCGACCATAACCACCCTGCCTCAAAAGAATTTTTTTGTAATGAGGATACAAAACACCAAATACATACATATAGCAACATACAACACGCTATCTTTAAGATCCGATCCGATCCGAGATCCTACAAGAACTTTTACATTCTTTAGAAGATATTAAATGAGACATTATCGGCTTGAGCGAAGTAAGACGTAATGGTGAAGCTATTGTGGAGTACAGCCAGTTCATATTGTATTACAAAGGTGAAACACCAGGAAGACATGGAGTGGGGTTCTTAATCAAGAAAGAATTTAAAAACTTTATTGTGGAAATAAATGGTGTATCCGAAAGAATTGCTTTATTAAATATAAAGATCCCTTCAGACAAAGAAATATGGTCTATTGTGCAAATTTATTCACCAACCGAGCAATCTACTACTCTAGAAATTGAGGCATTTTACTCGTCTCTTAATACCGCCCTTAAAAACACGCACATAAAAACTGCATTATAATGGGTGATTTTAATGTACAAGTTGGGGTACCAAGGAACGGAGAAGATATCGTACTTGGCCCTTACAGTAGTGGAAAAAGAACAAGAAATGGAAAAAAACTAATGTAAATGGCTTTTGAAAACAACATGAAAATACTAAACAGTCAATCCAAAAAAAAAATCTTCTAGACGGTGGACATGGGCATCGCCAGATGGACGCTACAGAAACGAAATAGACTACATTCTAACTAACAGGCCCAAATCATTTGACGACTGTGGCACTATATCAAACCTCAATTTCAATAGTAACCATAGAATGCTTAGAGCATGTCTGAACACATCATCTACTCAAAGTGTCCCTTCAAAGTAAAACCAACAACATCGAACAAAAAAGAAAATCTCAACTCTGTCACAGAATCATCTCTTCAGCACTTAAACACTCAACAGAAATACAATATACTACACGAAATACTAACAGCAAGACCGAAAACCAGCACTGAGTGCAAAACGAAGGATAAAAGACAGTTGAAAAAGACAGTTTCAGAAAAAAACAATTGAACTCCTAGCGGAAAGATCCAAATTAATTAATACCTTAAGCAAAATGAAATTCATCCGGGAGCAAATAGGCAAACTGAGCAAAGAAATAAAAAGCCAAATGAGAAAAGATAGAGAACATTTTAGACTCGAGACTTTTGAAAAACACATTAGCAAGACTGGAGGTATAAAAAAGGCTCTTAAAATTTTATCAGAACATAAAAACTGGATACCAAATCTGAAAGATCGCCACTGCAAGGCAAAGACTAAAAGGTCAGACATATTATCAATAGCTACAAACTTCTACGAAAACTTATATTCTAGCAAAATACAAAAAGACAATACTGATTTAAATAACAACAATAGTGTACCACCCATTCTAGCAGAAGAAATAAAAAAAGCAATTGAAACACAGAAGAAAGATATAGCTCCTAGTCCCGACGAGATCAACAACGAATTGCTTTTAGACTGCAAATACTACATTGCACCTTTACTAAAATACATTTTCAACGATATACTCTACACCGAAGAAATTCCAACACAATGGACTACATCAACGATTATCCTGCTTCACAAAAGGCGACAAAGATGAAATAAACAACTATAGACCCATTAGTCTAATATCCCATATTTATAAAGTCTTTGCAAAAGTAATCCAATCACGAATAACCAGAACTCTAGACGAAAATCAGCCCAGAGAGCAGGCCGGCTTCAGGACAGGATATTCAACGCTAGATCACATACATGCTGTAAGACAAATTTTTGAGAAGAACAAAGAATTCAATGTACCATTCTACTGCTGCTTTATCGATTATAACAAGGCATTCGACTCAATAGAACACGAAAATATTTGGCACTGTCTGAAGAACCAAGGCGTCGAGCATAAGTACATAAGAATTCTAAAAAACGTTTACACCTACAGTACAGCTAGGATAAAATTAGAAAAAGAGGGAAAAGAAATAAAAATAAATAGAGGCGTACGTCAAGGAGACCCGCTATCACCTAAATTATTTACAGCTGTCCTAGAAGAAATCTTTCGCAAACTAAAATGGGACCAGTATGGACTAAACATAAATGGAGAAAAACTAACCCACCTGCGCTTCGCCGACGATATTATATTATTCGCCACAACAAAGGAGCAACTACAAAACATGCTTGTAGACCTGGGAAAAGAAAGTCGCAAGGCAGGCTTAACAATGAACGCTTCTAAAACCAAAGCCATGACAAATGCACACGAAGACACTATTATCATAAATGGCGAGCCGATTGAGTATGTGAAAGAGTACGCATATTTAGGACAACAAATCTCAACCATCGACATAATGTGAAAGGAAATTGATACTAGAATTGGGAAAGCATGGAAATGTTACTGGCAGCTAAAAGAAGTAATGAAAAATACAGAAATTAAGATGTCCGTCAAATCAAAGCTTTACAACACCTGCGTGCTACCAGTCCTAACATATGGCTGCCAAACTTGGGCACTTACTAAAATGCAAAACAAGAAACTAGAAACCTGTCAGACAGCAATGGAGAGGAGCATGCTGAATATAAATAAATCGGATAGAATAAGGAACAGAATTACGAGGGCGGCACTGAAAATTTCGGGAATCAAGGAAATGGCACAACATTACTATTTAAAAATGTATTTATTGCTTTTCGAAGTATTCTCCGTGAAAGGAGACAATCAATTTTTCTATGGAGAATGGGCCCACTACAAATTTTAAAGATTATCAATGAAATGCATGTCGATTTATTCCTTATGATCCATAGATTACAATAAAATTATTAGTTTTACTGCATCTAAACGGAGTCCTGAGAAATTAACAAATAAAATAGGAATCTAACAATAACCTAAAAACAAACTGGAAGCGATTTTCTAGTAGTATTCATTGGTATTATAAGTTAAAATAGTGCACACTTGAATAATAGTACATATAAAACTAAGCTGTAGGTATATTCAGCATTTATAAATATTTTAAAATCGATGTAAAACCTTTCACTAGTTCGGGCAAAACATAGTGCCTGTCTATGCACAAATGTATATGGATTTTAACTTTGACATGTATTGATTGGTTGTGAGTGTAATTCTAAATACCAAGATGGCTAAGGGATAATATCTTGAATAATAGTACATATAGAACTAAGCTGTAGGTATATTCAGCATTTATAAATATTTTCAAATCGATGTAAAACCTTTCACTAGTTCAGGCAAAACATAGTGCCTGTCTATGCACAAATGTCGTATGGATTCTAACTTTGACATGTATTGATTGGTTGTGAGTGTAATTCTAAATACCAAGATGGCTAAGGGATAATGTCTATTTATATTTATGATATTACCAACACACAGTAAGATACGTTTTAAACTGATTGTATTACAAAAAACAAAATATAATGTAGGTAATTCTATTTATTATTGTAAATCATAATTTATTTAAGTATTCTATTAACAGTAGTAGGTGCAGAAACAGAAACCTTTTATTCAATTTAGATTATAAATAATACTTATTGAAAGTCACTTTTTTAATTTACCACTGGTTCGGAAAAAACCTCTGACTTGAAGAGAACCAGCAAAATACCCAGTGGATCTTTTAAAAAAAAGCCAGCTTACAATCATGTGTCATAATTAACAACACAGAACAAAAAAATCGAACTTTGATGATTGACTGACATATATAGACAGGAGCGGGGTCAAGCATTATTTTAAAATGGTTTTGGTTGATTAGTAAGTAGTATACATCATAATAAAATGACTAGGAATTAACATGCCTTATCTATGTCATTACACAATGATAAATAGTGAGGAAGTAAGATGTTTTAAACTGTTTGTGTAAGGATTACAAAAACACAGGCTTAATTTAAATGTATTTATTACTAGTGATGCGCCTCAGCTGTGCACTGGTGATTTATGGATCTCGACAACAGTGCCATCTACCGAGTCCAAATGTAAATATAAACCATCTAAGGATCCATCCAAACACACACAAACATTTTCATTTAAATTGGTTGGAAGGTTTCTTATGTTTTGTCTATAACGGACATAGGTAGAAACATTTTAGTGTTAGATATATTTCTGAAGGTTTTTTGAAAATAACTTGATGGTAACATGTACATTTATGATATTGTAAGCAATCAGAAGGAATTTTCAATTGTAAGATATATGATATAAGACTGTTGTCTTCAATATCCATACACTTTTTGTCTCTGCAAGCTTTCAGCCTGCACGGCATACAGATTTGTTCTAAGCGATCCACCTGAAAAGAAGTTAATGACAATTGTAAAGGTGTCTTAACTAAACAATAATTCTTATCAATATATTATTTTTTTCTATATTATATGGGAATTAAAAGGACATTTTTAATAATAAGAGATATGAGATAAGACTATGCCTTCAATGTCAATAAACTGTATTTACATATTTCTGTGAGCATTTTCTTATATCTGCCTTTTCATATGTTAAATAATAAAGAAATTATTATAAATTATACAGCATTAATCAGCTCCAGCTGATCAAATACAGAAGCAGTAATTATTAACATCAATGATATTGAACCATGTAAAAGTTGTCTCACATTTTATTTTTACCGGTTTCATGTAATTACATAGTAGACAAAGATATTTTTGTTATATTAAGTATATCTGATTCTAGATGACAAAATAATATTCCTGTCTGCACAGTGAACAACACAGGTATCTAAGCATAATAGAAACAACCATTACACTTTTTTTATGCAAACTATTATTATTAAACTTTATTTTTGTTCAAATCTAGTACAAATAATTACTACATTTTTTACACATAAATATATGTAACATTTATATTGCCTATCTACTATGGCTGGTATAAATCCAAGATCTGTGTCTGGCTTAACAAAAAAGCCATTTAGTATTTAAGCAACTTGCTGAATACATAAGGTACCTATTTGTACACAAATGCAGTTATATGAATTGCTCTTCAAAACCCTCTTTTAAGTCCCTCGACCCAAAGATTCTAATTTTCTTTTAAAATTATAATAACTTCTTTCGTGCATTTATTCTATTTATTATTTAATTTAGATTTTACTAATAAAATAAACTTAATACTTTGTCACTTTTAACAAACTAATAAGGTTCTAAGACCTGTTTATTATTTGTATTTGTTTGAGGTAAAATATACAAAGGAACTTAATAATAGATTTTCACAACCTAGAATAGGTGTAAACAGTACGTTTGCACTGAGAAACATCCAACATGTAATGTTTTGAAACAAATCGCATAAAATAAATCACACAACATGTTTTGTTGATGGTAGCGTTCGCACTCACAAAAACTGTGTAAAATTTTCAACAGATATCAAGATTTGTTTTTAGCTGTGTTCGCATTGATTACAACATAGACATTTTACTTGTTTATCTATAGATTTGTCAACGTTAGCGTTCGCACTGTTGTTTTTTTATATTTCGCGATTTGTTTTAAATCGTGTTTTTCTGTTATCCAATTTAGTTGGTAAACATCACAAAACATTATCAACCCTAGCGGAGACGAATGATAACTTAATACAAAATATAAATGTGGTATCATCATCATCATCATTACAACCCTTCACAAGTCCACTGCCGAACATAGGCCTCCCCCAAGGTATGCTACAAAGCACGGTCCTGAGCCACCTGCATCCATCGACTACGTGGATGTCTTACCAGGTCGTGACTCTATCTAGTGAGGGGTTGTCCTACACTTCGCCTACCGGTACGAGTCTGCCACTCGAGAACCTTTTTTCCCCAACGGTTTTCGGTTCTTCGAGCTATATGGCCGGCCTATTGCCACTTCAGCTTACTAATCCGTTGGGCTATGTCGGTCACTCTGGTTTTACTGCGGATATCCTCATTTCTGAGTCTATCACGCAGAGAAACTCCGAACATAGCCCTCTCCATAGCTCGATGAGCGACTTTGAGCGTCCTCATACGGCCAGCAGTGAAGGACCACGTCTCGGTTCCGTAGGTCATCACTGGCAACACGCACTGGTGGTACAACTTTGTTTTCAGGTTTTGAGGTAGGTATACCTGACGAGAAGATGCGTCGTAATTTCCCGAACGCTGCCCAGCCGAGTTGAATCCGTCGATTGACCTCTCGGTCAAAGTTGGACTTACCTAGTCAGACTATTTGTCCCAGGTAAACGTACTCGTCAACAACTTCCAGCTTAGTGCTCCCAACAACTACCGACATAGGTGTGACACGGACATTAAACATGATATTTGTTTTGTCCATGTTCATCTTATGATCTGTCCATTGAGAGGCACTATTGAGTGAAACTATTAAATGTGGTATATATCTCCACAAATTCCATCTTTATAATTAATCAGATTATCTGCAATTCTCTCGTGAGACGGAAAAATTTTGTCCTTTTTTTTGGGGTATTTTTTTAGGTTACCTGTCCCAGAGCTCGATATAAAAGAACATAATAAAATACAATACAAATTTCTAATTATTTATTCACTTAAAATACATAACTTAAAGAAATGTAGAAAACTGTTTATCAAATAATTTAGTTTGTCACTGCCATCTTCATAATGTGTTTTAAGTGACAAGAAATTTTTCTTCCACATGTTCTACTAATTATATATATGAGAAAGAAATATGAAAGCATGTACTACCTTTCTCTCAAAATTTTACAAAGCTTACCATAGTTTAGGCTTATTCCAATAATCTGTGCTTCCTTGGAAATTATACAGGGTTATTTTGTGATAACCGGTCAAATTTGCAGAGAAGGTACAAGATAACTAATATAGGCCGTTAAAGACAAATCAATTTAAAAAAAATCTCAAACTTTGTATCCTTTTTATCTCTTAAATTCAAAATGCGCAGTAATGCATTGTAAGTGATTTTACTGCACACGCAAACATTCGTAAGAGTAATAATAAGCTTGCCGCCGTCCCGGTGAGTCACTTAGGAATGTCAAAGTACTTACATAGACACAGCCTAGTAGCCAGAATTCTATACCAGGAGCTCGCTCTGAAATACGGTCTCGTGGATCGGAAACTGCCTTATTATAAGTACTTACCGGAAGCCGTGCTCGAAAATGACCGCGCCAGGCTCTATAGGAATATATATATCTCAGGCCAGGAATAAACCTGATATTGTGCTGATGGACCGGGCACAGTCAAGGATATTTTTGGTCGTCATTACCATTCCATATGACGAGAACCTAGTGAAAGGCTCACGAGGTGACCGACATGTGGGGTGGTCTGCCGACCGAAATTTTTCCCTATTTATTATTCATTGAACATATATTTTATTTATTTATTGAATCCAAATATACTCTACATAAAAACATATACTTACAAAATTACATTGATAAGACGTAAATCTAACTCAATAGTATATTAAGGTATCTTTAGCAACCGTGCTAGGTCACAGACCTGTGTTACAGCTGCTAAGCCCTCCCCATTAAATACATACCAAATAGAAAAACAAAAACATAAAAACAATTTTACTGCAATCAAGAAATGAATAAAAGTGGGAAGAAGTAAAATAATTAGCTATGTGCTATGTTCTAATCCGACAAATGGCTCAATACTATTATAGCTAAATGTTTAGTTGTATGGTACAAGAGTAAGACAGGAGAGATATTCTATAAATGTGTCACACACTTATATTAATATTCAAATGTTATAGTAAACATTTACAAGAACTTATTCTATATTTCACATAGAAATAATTGAAACTTAGCGAGTAGTGACTCAGTTAAAATTTCATTTTCTTAAAACAATAAAATATAATATGCAAAATGTTCATTTAATATTGGAGATTTGTTAATCATAAACCAATATTAAAAGTTTAGAAGTAAGTGTAAAATTAATACGTAGATGCCAGTGTGTAGTATATGTGTGAGTGTGTGTGTGTGTGAAAGGAGTGAGTGTGTGTTATTATTTTGCTTAACAGTTTGCATTTTTAAGTATCTATATTTAATAATTTTTCAGTTTCCTCGTAAGATAAAGATATTAAAAATTAGTTAGAGCTTGCTTATATTTGAAACATGTTAGTCGATCGGTAGGAAAAAACGTTGTTGCCCATAAATCGGATTCAATTTGGGATAGTTGCAAATAAAAGAAGAAGCTTTATTTACTGATATTTTAAAAAATTGCAATAACATTATATCATTATTTATGCATTTAAGCTTAAGTTACGAATTTGATTACTCTGTTCTATTTGCGAATTTTACCACAAAAACTAAAAAGAGAAAAACATACGTACTTGTGTCAATTAATATTTGGCTAACCTTTCTGAAATTGATAATATCCATATTTTCTTAAACATTAGTTTAATAATGCTTGTAAATAAAAAACTCCATTTTGTTCTTACCATAATGATGCGACTCCACTCCAACTATGTTTTATTTCACTTGAGTGAATGGAGTTAATTTGTCCAACTCGATAATCGATAGAAAATAAGTTTTACCGAGTTACCGAGTTAACTCGGCGCATCGTATAGATTCAGAGGGTGCTATATAGATATTAATTTACTTGTATATATAATAAGTCGCTGCGGGTGACATCATAAGTTGCATCCAAATTCAAACTTGCATCTGGCATGTTGTAAACAAACCTGAACTTAGTTTTATTTATGATATTGATTTATAGTTTTAATTTCATGTTGCCACATATTACTTATTTATAAAGGTACATATTTAAAAATGATTTAACTAAAGTAATCGCTGATCTCAACTCTAGTGATAAACTTTTCTGTAAATAGTTGATTTACTCAAAAACTAGTATACAACTAGAATGACATACATACATACTCGTAAATTAACCCGAGTGGCTCGAGTCACAAAACTCTACTCGAATCGCATCTTTATCTTACGGCCAATGCAGTGTTTGTCTACAATTTAGTGATGAAATCGAATTACTAATTCGAGCAATTTATTGATATATTATGTAATAAATAAATTGGTATTAGGTAATATGTATATAACGTTGTATCAATTTATGTTATATATGATATAAATTGATTATATATACTTTGGATAGTCAAATTATTAATAACATTTAAGACTTAGGTCATAACGTCAGAGTGATATTATTTTATGAAGATCGATACGCATACCAAAAATAATATATAACTACCTATTAAGTGTAGTAATAATAATTGTGTTGTATGGAAGAACAATTATAAAAATAATTTGTGAAATATTGACACAGCTTCGTTTATCTAATTTGAATTGTTTAACTCGAGCTCAAAATCGAGTTACCTGAATTTCAACTCGAGTCGATTTTTTCCGAGTTATCACGGCACATCTCTAAGACAATAATTTTTTAAATGTTACATTACCTTAGCCATGATCAGAACACGAATGTCAAAACAACTAATTTTTTTTTCAGATTTCTTGTTTCCGTTTACATTTTCGAAAAATCTATAGACCATTTACTATTATAATTTGGTGTCTTTTTTTTTTGGTGTAAATACCATTAAATGACGTTAATATTTCTAGTGGGCCCAAAATGATTGTCTCCTTTGACACATTTTTCCATACGATGGAACCAATCATTGAAGCAACAATTCCATTCGGAAGTTGGGGCACAGAACACTAATACACTAATACCCTTAGGCGGAGTTGGGGTCTCCAAAATGACCGTTTTGTAGGCGTCCACAGCTGCACAGTCCGCAGCGGGAATCGATCAGCGACCTCACGCTTAGATATCCGCTACTTTTGAAATTCGTCTGTAAAACTATGTCTAAAATTAAGACATTTTTGTTAGTAAATATTACAGGGACATATTATTGTCATGTATTTAGAAAAATGTAGAGATAAGAATAGAGGTGCAATATCAGTTGTCAATGTTAAATATGCCCAAAGCAATAATAGATGGCACCACAAATATAATTGATTTACACTATAGCTGCGCTATTGCTATACCTTATAGGTGTTGGATGGTTTCGAATAAATGAGTCAAAAGTGAAGTAAAAGTGCAGTGTTTAATTTAATAGTGTAGAAGCATAGTGAAGTGAGTTAGTCGACATATGGTGCCGAAACCCGGGATCTGGACATAATCGTGAGTAGAGTGTGTAAACAGTGACAAGTGTTATGAATTTTAGACTTCATTAGGAACGGTGGTGATATATAAGTTCTGAACTGAGTGCGACAAAGTTTTTTCCATTGATTGAGCAGATAAACTTCGTGATTGCCTTATTACAAAAATGGAATCGCTTATTTTAAGCCAGGAAGACAAATTGGATCATCTTCGAAGAGGTTTTACAAATTATAAAAATCACCGAAAGAAAGAATAACACTGGATTATATTGAAGCAAGATTAGAAAATCTAGAGAGGTTAAATACTAACTTTTTAACTGTACATGCGCAAATATTACAGATATTTAAAAGGGAGGAAAAGGATACCATGAATTATTTCCAAAACGACATATACATACAGTTTTAGGAGATATATATAGAGTGTAAAACAAAACTTAAAGACAATTTACGAACAAAAGTTTCACAAGAAAAGAGCTCTATCACAGAAATAACTTAACAACCTTTGCCATGTGAAGTAAAATTACCTCAAATAAAATTACCTGTGTTTTCTGGTGGTTATGAAGAATGACAAACATTTTATGATTTATTTCGTTCACTAATCCATAACAACGCCAACTTAACGCCCGTTCAAAAGCTCCATTACCTTAAAAGTAGCTTGTCTGGTGAACCAGAGAGTTCACTGAAGACTTTAGCTACGACTGATTCTAATGATGGAGGAGCCTGGAAACAATTAACACGCCGTTATCAAAATAAAAGATATATTTACAATGAAATTATGAAGCGACTATTTTCGCAAAGATCATTAACACATGAATCAGCTAATGTTGTTAAGCTGTTATTGGATACAACAAATTCTTGTTTGAAAGCCTTGTGCAATATTGAAGTTAAGGCAGACTGGGACGTCATCATTAATCACTTGGTTTTAACAAAATTAGACCATGAATCGAGAAGACTGTGGGAGGTACAAGTTTGCCAACTAGAATCTGAAAAATTACCGTCCTGGAATTATTTAGCAAATTTATTGAGTCCAGATTCCGAGCACTCAAAATGATTGATACAGGAAAAAGTGTCACAAAAATGTCTAATAATAGCAACCTCAAACAAGCTCATAAACAATGGGATGTGTTTTGTCAGGTCGAACTCATCAAAAGCCCCAATCAAATCCCCGATTTATAAGTCTGCATATCCAAGTAAAAGAAGATCAACTCTTGAAGCAGTTTTGGGATATAGAACGAGAGCCGTATGAAATTAAAAGGAAACAAACAAGGAACGAAATAAAATGTGAATAATTCTACGAAAAAACGACAGTCAGGGATGCTGATGGACGCTATGTTGTCCGCTTGCCATTCAACAGTCTTAACCCAGAGTGTCTAAAAGGAAAGTCACAAAAAATAGCAAAGAGGAGATTCATGTCTTTAGAAAAGAAATTATTAAAGAATCCAAAACTGTATGAAGAATATAAAAAAAGAAATAAACGATTACTTAATACAAAATCATATGACCATAATTAAAAATAATTATGAAATAAATAAAGAAAAGTCAATGTATTTACCTCATCATCCAATAATTCGTGAAGATAAAGAAACTACAAAACTTCGAATTGTATACGATGCATCCTGCAAAGGTGGTAACAACATATCTTTAAATGATGACCTACTTGTCGGCCCTAAACTTCAGCAGGATCTTCGTCATATTCTGATGAGGTGGCGTTTACATCCAATGTGTATAGTAGCTGACATCAAGCAAATGTACCGCCAAGTACGTGTAAATGACGAAGCCACAGACTTTCAGAGAATTTTGGGGAGATCAAATACTGATCAACCTATACAACATTACAAGCTATTGCGACTTACCTTTGGGACTGCTTGTGCTCCATACTTGGCAACGAAATCCATTCAACAGCTAGCTATAGACCAACAATCAAAGTATCCGATAGCGGCAAAAATAACATTATACGATTATTACGTAGACGATTTACTTACCGGTTGCGAATCAGTAGATGAAGCTAAAGAAATATATGACCAAATGATAAAGTTAATGAGTGTTGGCGGGTTTATACTGCAAAAATGGAACACCAACTCTCAAGATTTATTGGAATATATCAAAGAAGAAAGTAAAGGATCAGAAGAACTAGTTTTCAAAATTAATAACGATATGATAAAGGTGCTAGGCATAAGATGGAATCGGACTACGGACTGTTTCGAATATGTATTAAAATTATCGGATTTACCTGAAACAATGACTAAAAGACATGTCCTATCAAAAATAGCTAGATTATATGATCCCCTAGGATGGATAGCACCAATTATTGTGACGGCAAAAATTTATATTCAAAAATTATGGAAATCTGATTTAAGTTGGGATGAAACACTAACAGAAAGCTAAATGAAGGAATGGTTAGAATTCGAAAACGATCTCGCTAAGGTAGAGAGAATTGTCGTACCCAGATGGGTAAACACTAAAGGGAAAGATAAAAAAAGAGTTGCATGTATTCGCTGACGCATCACAAGCGGCTTATGCGTCGGCAGTTTATTTGAAGACGGTTGACAGTAATGGTCATGTGTGTGTTAATTTAGTGTCAGCGAAAACTAAAGTTTTTCCAATCGGCAAGGAAGTATCAATTCCTCGACTAGAGCTGTGTGCTGCATTGCTAGCTACTAAATTAATATACGAGACATCACAGGTAATGAATATTTCTAAAGAAAATCTATATGCCTGGTCTGATTTACTGTGGTGTTAGCTTTGATTAACGGTGAGCCTAGCAGATGGTCAACTTTCGTCAGCAACCGAGTCTCAGAGATTTTGACTATGTTGGACAAAGATCAGTGGAGTCACGTCAACACAAACGATAATCCAGCAGATGGTACGTCAAGAGGTATATCCGTAAGCCGTATTCTTGATAATGATTTGTGGTGGCATGGCCCCTCGTGGTTGCAAGGGAAGACGACTCAATATATACAGACTAAAAGAAAATTTATAACTAAAGAAGAAGAAAGACCAATCAAACAGTTTCTTACAGTAAAAACGAGTCGTGAAGAAGATACACTATTTACAAAGTTATCGAGCTTAACTAAAACTTTAAAAGTATTAGCTGTATGTAAGAGTTTTAAAGTGGAAGCTTCCTATAGATCAAGGAAAGTGTTCTAAAATTGTTACTGTCAAAGAAATGGACGAAATTCTTCAATGGTGTGTCAAACATACTCAGAACATCTTTTTTGAAAAGGAGATTCAAATGATAAAAAAACAGGGACATATTGGAAAAAACCGTCTTCACTCTCTTTGTCCAATTATTGACGAAAATGGGGTGTTAAGAGTTGGCGGCCGCATTCACCGTGCTCAAGTGGACTATGACAATAGGCACCCAATAATTATGCCTAGTGAGAGCCATATTACTAAATTAATAATATTAGATGCTCATATAAAGACATTGCATGGTGGGCCACAAATCATGTTTAATTTTATTCGATCTAAATACTGGATAATTCGGGCAAGAGAGCTGGTTAAGAAATGCTACAGAAAATGTATGAAATGTTTAAGATACTCCAGGCAAGACAATAATCAGTTTATGGGTCAACTTCCTGAAACCAGATTAAAGCCATCTCGACCGTTTCAATCAGCCGGTGTTGACTTCACGGGTTATATAAATATGCATGTCACCCGGTCGAGGAGCCAAAACATACAAAGGATATATATGTGTCTTCGTGTGTATGATATCGAAAGCTATACATTCTATACATACATTTGCTATACATCGCTGCCTTTCGCCGTTTCGTGTCTCGTCGTAGTCACTGTAAATATTTATATAGCGATAACGGCACCAATTTTGTCGGCGCAGATAAAGAGTTACGTGAGATGCTCAATAGTGTCAAATCTAAGCTTTCCGATGAAATCAACAAACTGGTTGCTATTGAAGGAACAACGTGGCATTTCATACCTCCACATTCTCCTAATTTTGGAGGCCTATGGGAAGCGGGAGTTCGATGCATGAAATCATATCTGAAACGAGTGATAGGTGATTCAAAGCTAACTTTCGAAGAACTTTCTACAGTTCTAGCACAAATCGAGGCATGCTTAAATTCACGTCCACTTTACTATATAAGTGATAATCCAGAGGATCCATTACCACTAACCCCAGGTCACTTTCTGGTAGGTGAACCTTTGATTGCAGTACCAGAAGAAAGCTACTTAAATGTACCGATGACTGGACTACAAAGATGGAAATTCAATCAAAAAATGGTAAACGACTTTTGGAAAAGATGATCAGAAGTGTATTTAGTCACGCTGAACCAAAGATATAAATAGAATACAAGGAAGATTGAACCTGAGATCGATGATGTGGTAATAATAAAGGACCATAACCTTCCTCCAGCCAAATGGTTGCTTGGAAAGGTCATTGAAAAGCATCCTGGAGCAGATAACATCACAAGAATTGTATCTATAAAAACTAAGAATGGTGTTTGTAAGCGCCCTTGTAATAAATTGTGTTATTTGCCTAAGAATTAGAATGTTTGTTAATATCATAGAGTAATTTTTTGCATTTGAAATTTTGTTAAATTTGGAAAAGAACAAGTCTTTTGGTATGTCTAAAATTAATACATTTTTGTTAGTAAATATTACAGTGACATATTATTGTCATGTATTTAGAAAAATGTAGAGATAAGCATAGAGGTGCAATATCAGTTGTCAATGTTAAATATGCCCAAAGCAATAATAGATGGCACCACAAATATAATTGTATTACGCTATAGCTGTGCTATTGCTATACCTTATAGGTGTTGGATGGTTTCGAATAAATGAGTCAAAAGTGAAGTAAAAGTGCAGTGTTTAATTTAATAGTGTAGAAGCATAGTAAAGTGAGTTAGTCGACAAACTACTTTATCATAATGTTAGAAATACTTTATTTTCAACTGCTTTAAAAAAATTAGTAAATTTAGTCTCCAAGCTGCTACTGAGAAATTTCTAATGAAAAAACCCAATAATGCTGCCCGACCCGGAAAACCAACCAGCGACCTCATGCTTAGATATCGGCTACTATTGAAATTCGTCTGTAAAAACCACTTTAACATAATGTTAGAAATACTTTATTTTCAACTGCTTTAAAAAAATAGTACTAATTGGACTTTTTTTTAATTCAGTCTTCAAGCTGCTACTGAGAAATTTCTAATGGAAAAATCCAATAACACTGCTTGAGAGCAAGTCCACACGGAGCGTTGCGTCAGCGCGCCGTGTGAACACCTTGCTTATTTATATGTAAAACAACGCAACGTCAGCGCTGCGTCGACGCAACGCACACATGACGGACAGCAGCCCCCGAGACGAAGTGGGAGGGGGTGTACTCATTGCGACGTCTGAGCGGCAGCGCTCAGTTGCTTGTGCGTTGATAGGGAGGACACGCAAGCTCATTTCATTTTTACGTACTTTTGTATTCAGTTTTATTTGCAGGGTAAAATGGGTACCATTGAAGAAATTGACATGGATTACTTCATTACATTGATTCAGGAAAGGCAAATTATATGGAACACGTCACACGTAGATTTTAAAAATAAAAATTTAAATACAAAAGCGTGGAACAAATATCAAAAGTTTTATTTCCTGATTACGAGAATTTCACACCTGAGCGAAAAAACAAAGTTTGAGTTTACAGTATACATACTTATTGTTTTTTTTAAATAAATAGTATTATACCTTATTTAGCGGCCAAGCAAGTTTTATTCATAAAATAGGTCGCAAAATGCTGTCTTATGACATTCGGTGCTGTCTGTTCTTCATCTGCGGGTTGTATTGGGAGAAATTCATCAGCACTTATAGCAAAATCTCTTTGTCTAAAACCATCTCGATCAGCGACAAAATTGTGTAGTACACAACATGATTTCATTATGTCAATAGCGAAGTTATAGGACACGTCTATCGGTCTGTGAAAAATGCGCCATTTGTTTGCCATAATCCCAAAAGCGCATTCGACATATCTTCTGGCCCTGCTTAAACGATAATTGAAAACCTTTTTGTTGTAAGTCGAGATTTTGACCACCATATGGACGCATAATATTTTTGCTCACCAAGCTTCGTCACCCACAAATACATACGGGGTTGGTGTATTGAAACCAGAGAGTGGCTTTTTGGGGATGGAAAATCATCTAATGACTAAAAACCATCCGTGTTCCTTCAGTGCCCTTACGTTCCGGAGCCGCGGTATCTCTTTCGAATAGCCCGCAGCCCCGGCAGGCGTCGGCCCTTGCGGGCCCCATCACGCTGCTGACAGCTCTTTGAGGCGCGCGTGGAACAAAACGCGCCGTCGACACGGCCTGTCGTCGTTAGACGGACGGACGACGAGCTACCCATTGCTCGCCGTCCACAGGCCCGCGCCTACGGTGGCCGGGGGCCACGACGTAGCCCCCGACGCCCGGGGCGTCTCCCGCGGCGGCTGGGGAGGAAAGCTGCTGCTCTTTCCTTCTCCCGCTCCGCCACCTCCTTCGCTAGCATCACTGCTTCGCAGAAGGTGGTGACGGCATCCCATTCCGTCTCGCTCCGGACCATGGCTTCGACCAGGGCCGGACGCGAGAGGTCGCCGCCGCCTATCGCCGCTACGAGGACACGGCGGTGCTCCGCCCAAGCAGTGCACACCTCCACGGTGTGTTCCACCGTGTCCTCCGGTCCATCCTCGCAGTGGGAGCACCCGGGCGTTTCCTCCCGCCCGATTCGGTGCAGGAACCTCCCGAACACACCGTGTCCGGTGAGGACCTGAGTCAGGCGGAAGGTGAGGATGCCGTGGCGTCTCTCAAGCCACTCCTCAAAGAGGGGTCTTATCGCCGCTATAGTGGCGTGCCCAGCACGGGGTTGCGACAGTCGCTCTCTCCATGTCGCCATGAGATCGTGCCGGAAGTCTGTTCGCTGCGCGACAACTTGCCGCGGCAGCGGGGTTTCCCCCCCGGCATAGTGCCTCCGCGCGCCATTCGTGCAGGCGTGCGAGGACTACCGCCTCCAGATCCCATGGCGGCAATCCGGCAAGGAGGCTCGCCGCCTCGCGGGAGATCGTGCGGTAGCCGCGAACCATTTTCACGGCGACCACCCTTTGGGGCGAGTTCAGGTGGTGGACGGCAAGCCGCGCCAAACCACGCGCCCACACCGGGGCCCCATAAAGGGCCATGGATCGCACGATCCCCGCGTAGAGCCTCCGGCAGGAGGCGTTTGGCCCCCCCAGGTTCGGCAGGAGTCGCCTGAAGGCAGCCCCGGTCCGTTCCAGTTTGGGAGCCAAACGTCGGAAGTGCTCAACGAAGTTCCATCGGCCGTCGAGGACGAGTCCTAGGTACTTCAGTGTCGACTCGACGCCGATGGATAACCCTCCTACCATTACTGAGGATCCCGGTGGTGGCCTGTTCCGAGGACCATGGAAGTGCATGGCCTCGGACTTGTGCAGAGCCACCTCGAAACCCAGTTGCCGAATCCTCTCAACGACTATCACAACCCCGCGTGTCATAGTTTCCGCCGCCGCCTCGTACGACCCCCCTTGTGCCAGTACCAGCGTGTCGTCAGCGTAGCAAATTACGCTGACGCCGGTAGGGAGGTCGGCGCGCAGCACCCAGTCATAACCGATGTTCCACAGAGGTGGCCCCAGAACCGAACCCTGTGGGACACCGCACGACATCTCTCGCCGGTTCCACTCACCATTGCGACCGGGGTAGATGACGGCCCTGTCCGTCAGATAGTCCCCGACTATACGACGGAGATAGGTCGGCACCCGGTGATACCGGAGTGCCTCCCTAATGCAGCTCCAGGGCATGGAGTGAAGGCGTTGGCGATGTCGAGAGACACCGCCAAGACAACCCCCCCTCTGGCCACTGCATCCCCCGTCGTGAGGGCTCTCACGCGCATGATGGCGTCCACCGTAGAGCGCCTCTTGCGGAAACCAAACTGGTGTTCCGCAAGATCCGGCCCCGTCCCCGCAAGGTGCTCGGCGAGGCGGTTTCCAATGACTCTTTCAAAGAGCTTGCCCACCTCCTCGAGCAGCACCACGGGCCGGTATGCGGACGGAGAGTCCGCAGGGCGCCCCGGCTTCCGAATGAGGACCAGCTTCCCCGTCTTCCAACGAAGCGGGAATTGGCCTCTCTCCAAGCATGCGCTTAGGAGCCCCTCCAGTCGGGGCCCGAGAGCCTCCGAGGCCAGGACCCAGGCTTTTCCAGGCAAGCCATCGGGTCCTGGGGCGGTATTCCTGGCCTTGAGCCTACGTACCGCCACTCTCAGGTCTACCCCGGTCCCTTCCGGGATGTCGTCGTCGTCGTCCTGGTGGTCCGCTTCCGGCACCGCAGGTGGCGGAGCCATAGGCGGGGGCGGATGTTCCCCTCGCGCAGGGAACAGAGCGCTCACCACGTCCTCCACGAGCTGCGGCCTGAGACTGCGTCAGCGGGGGGGGCCCAGATGCGGAGTTTATCCCGCACCATCTTGTAAGGGCGCCCCCACGGATCTCTGTCGAGAGTCTCCAGCATCTCCTCACGGGCCCGATCCGGGGCCTGCAGGACAGCCTCCCGGAGGGCGGGGTCTTCGCCGCTCTATATCCCTCGTACAGCTCCGCCTCAATGGCTGCCGTGTTCGGTGGACGAATGCGGAGCCTGCGATGCCTGGCTTACAGGTGCCGCGCGGCGACACACGCCTCGCGCAGAGACGTCAGCTCACGCGACCACCAATACACCTGACGCCGGGCGCTTCCTGGCCGGACGCGGGGCATTGCCACGTCACATATCTCGGACATGGCCTCCTGGAACCACCCTGCCTCATCATTTACGTCAGCAGGCCTGTCCGGGGATGACACCCAGGCCTGCACGATCGAGGCTTCCAGGAGGAGCTCCCGGTCCAGCTGCTTCAGTGCCCAACGTGGACCACTCGGGGCCTGTTGGACTGGCGCGCTCGAGGGCTGGTTGGAGACGTCAAACCGAATGTACCGGTGGTCGGAGTAGGTCTCCACCCCCTCCATGACACGCCAGTCAATGGCACGTGGCGACAGAGCGGGGCTAGCGAACGAGATGTCCACCACCGACTCGCCCCGCATCCGCACACACGTGGGGACAGAACCTCGATTTAGGACGACCAGGCCTGTCTCCAGAGCCCAGTCTTCCACCATCCTACCCCGCACATCTGTGCGACGAGAACCCCAAGCCAAGTTCTTGGCATTGAAGTCCCCGAGGACAAGTACGGGGAGGGGATAACTTCCGACGACGACTGCTCTCAGCTCTGCAAGAGAGTTGTGGAGCTCGGCGAGGGATCGGTTCGGGGAGAAGTACACCCCCACAACGACGAACTCCCCGAACCGTGCTGCTACGCACCCCTGACCCCTCCTGACACCTTCAAGGGTCGGGGTACCGGCGGCAGCCGAAGAGATGATGGCCACTGAGCCGTTAAGGTCCGCCACCCAGTCCTCCCTAGACCAGACAAAATATGGCTCAGCGACCACAGCGATGTTAATCGACCACTGCGCCATGCTCTGTAGCAACAGATCCTGAGCGCAGGCGCAGTGGTTGATATTCACCTGAAGGAAGCTTAATGGGGCCGTTATAGGCATTCCATTTCAGCTTCCTCCACGGGGGGCACCTCTGCGGGCGTCGGTGTCGCAGCGGCGGCGGCGGCGACAGTGACAGCGGTGGCGGCGGCAGTTGCGTCTGCGTTGGAGGCCACAGAGGCGGTGGCGGCGGAGCGCCCTCCCCTCCCCGCGGCCTTGGCCTTGGCGGGTGGCACGCAAGCCTTGCTTCCGGCCCGGTGATCGGCTGGCTTGCCGGTCGCCGCACATGCATCACAGTGCGGCGTGGCGCAGCAGGTTGCCGATATGTGTCCGGGCTGACAGCAGCGGAAGCACAGGCGACTGCGGTCAACCTCCGAGGCGCATCTCACTGATACGTGGTGCCCCACGAGACAGCGATAGCACCTCAGAGGTCTGGGCTCCAGCAGCTTAACCTGCGCTGAGACCCAGCCCACCAGCAGCCTTCGGCCCTCCACTATGGTTTTGGCCGCCTTAACAGGGCAGCACACCGTGGCGGCATACATGCCCTGTTGGTCCGGGCGTATGGCGCCTGACCTGACCTGGTCAGTAGTGCACCCCCCGGACCTGGCGACGGCGGCCACCAACTCCCCCTCCGATACCGAGTCGTCCAGACCCATGATGCGCAGGTCTGCGCATCTGACGGGCCTGGACACCCGGGCCTCTTCCGCGTCCAGAGACGCTCTAAGCTTCGCAGCCAGAGCGTCCGCGGTCGCGCCACTGGATCCCCCGGGGACCTCTAGCATACGGGCCCCCGTCTGGGTGACTTTGAGCCGGAGGCCCCCGGTGATCCCGAGCTCCCCGAGATCCACCGCCTCCTTCGCCTTCGCGAGCAGATCGCGGTAGGTAACGCCCTTCTTTTCCGCGTCCGGCTGTAGTGTAATCACTACAGCTGCGGTCTTCGGGGCGCGGAGCCTAGCCGCGATCTTGCGCGCCCTGAACTGGCGCTGCCGCTCCTGCTCTTTGGCCTTTTTGGCTGCCTTCTTACCCTTCTTCTTGTTCCCGACCACCTGCCAACCGGCTTCAGCCGCGGGAGGTGTAGGGAGCTGGGGGGCAGTGACGGCGGCGGCAGCTGGCTGGCGCTGGCCGCTGGCGCTGGCACATTCGCCGCAGGCACTGGGGCTGGTGCATCCACCACCTGTGCTGCCGCCTTGCCCTTTCTCGCCTTCGTCTTGCCTACCTTTCCCGTCGCCGGCTTAGCCGGAGCCGGTTCAGCCGGTACCGGATTTGCCAGAGCCGGCTTTTCAGGGGGGAGGGGCAACTGCAGCCCCGCCCGAGGGCTGGCTAGACGGCCCCGGCCTGGATGCGGCAGCCGTGGCCGCCGCGTACGAGACCGTTGCCGGCCTCGCTGCCGTCTTGTTTGCCCCTAGGGGGGGGCGCAGGACGATGCCCTCCAGCACGGAGAACCGGTGCTGGAAGGCAGCCAGCTCCTGCCGGACCAGGTTCAGAACCTGGTTCTCCACCGGCACGGGCTGGCTTGGACACTGCGTCTGGGGCGCCGCGCGAGGCAGGCTCACGTAGACTGGCCAGGTCTGCGCGGAGCTTCTCGTTCTCCTTCTGGAGAGTCTCCATGGCGGACGTCAGGCGGGCCACGTCCGCCCGCAACTTTGCCATCTCATCCGCATTAGGCCCGGCGCCAGCAAAGTTGGCCTCCGCAGCCGCCATGATGGAGGCGGAGGCCCCGGGAATGGCCTTAAACTTCGAGGCGGGTTTTTGCTTGTTGGCCACGACCTTGATCGCGGCCTCCACCTCCTTTACGAATCTGGCCTTACGCTCCACCTCGGAGCCGCCAGTCGCACTCGTCTCTTCGCCTGATACCGTATCGCCCGGGTGGCGCCCCCTCCTCGGCAAGCTTTGCCGCTCGTTCGGCCCTCTGATTGGCATTCCCCTTGCCTCGCAGCCCGCCCCGCCCGTTGGTGGGGATTTTCCGGGCCGAGACCTCGTCTTCACCGGATGATGGCCCCTGGTCGCCATCCCGCCTGGACCGCTTGCGGAAGAACTTACTGTTCTCCGCGGTCCCAGGCCCCACACGTCGGGAGCTCTCTGGGCCTCCCACGCTGCTCGATGCGGCGTCGGACTCTGTCCCCGCATCGTTCCTCCTCTCCTCTACGTTGCCGTTGCCGGCGGTTTTGTTTGTTTGTTTGTTTTTTTTTTCCATATTTGTACCCACGATTATGGGGGAATTAAACGTCCACCTTGGCAGAGACCCCTGTACCAAGGTAAGCAGATTTAGAGGATTTATTACTCGCCAGGGGGTCTGCAGGTACCCTGGCGAGGACCGCACTTGCGGCTGATTTGTTCATAGAACCCCGTCAGCCATCCATCCCCTCGCGGTGCGTCGCCGCTTGGGATTCGGGGTAACTTTTTATAGAGGTTTTCTCCCTCGCGGTCCGGGCGATTAAGCCAAGACCCTCGGTCCTTATCAAAGCCGCGAGACATGATCCACGACACTTCGATACTGGGATTACGAGACCGGCGGTGACAGCAAAGGATGAATCCTTCACTGTCTGCCCGGAGGCAGGGTATGTGCACACCGAGCAGCCCGCCCTCGCTCCTCTGCTATGCCCTCTGCTGATCAGAGGGTCACGCAGAGGAACGCACTGTTGGTCCGGGACGGACCCCCCCTATGTCAGAATAATTAGCCGCGGCAGCAACATTCCCCAAGGAATAAGAATTTCTTCTCATTTCTCGAGGAAGATTACCGCCGCGCCCAGGGTGCACCGGCCCAGTTGCTGCTCTTCCCTCCAGACGTATCGAGAGGGACCCGCAACTACCAGGCACACGTGGAGGACTTCTGACTTCGCACCCCAACCAGAGAGTGGCTGGGGATGAGGTAGTGCTAAGTTGTTGTTAATCATTAGCTCGTATAGTTTAGATATTTGAAACACGGTTGAATCGCATTCTTTTCCTTATGCACCGATGTTCACAATAATGAATTTGTAATTTGAATCCACAATAGCTAGCAACACAATCGAAAAGAAGGCTTTATAATATGGCACCAACACAGTGAGGAAAATTTGCCTTTACATCAAAATCTCTCGCTATTGTTGTTTGGAATCTTTCAACTGTCAGTTCTCGCATGTTGTCTCGAAGAAGATTTGTCCATATAGCACGACAAACTCTATGTGTCATATACGCAATAGTAGATTTTCCCCGTTTGAATTTCAAATGTAAATCCGTTATTGAATTTCCATTTCCTAGGTATCTGAAACAAAAACAAGTTTTTTAATAATTATGAGATAGATAAATTCTTTATTGTTCATAAGCACTAATTATTAATACTAAAAGGCGGCCTTATCGCTTGAAGTTATCTCTTCCAGATGAAGGAAATTAAAAATTAATTAGGTATTGTGTGTCATAAGCAGAGGTCGGAATCTGTCGGTCATTCCAGGTCCGCATTCAAGTGAATACGATTGGGGCCCAGTTTGTAAGAGAATGACCTGCAGATTCCGATCTCTGGTTATAAGTCGGTTAATTTTTTTATCAGGCACTCTTTCTCTTTTTAAGTATACCCCGTGAATTTTTGATTACCCGAGAAAATTTACTGTCATATTCAGACATCGATAACAAACAACTTTCACTATGTGACCAACTCTGGAATCGCGAAAAAAATAACAGCTGTTATTTTTTTGCCAGTAAATTTTCTCGGGTAATAAAAAATTCACGGGGTATAGTATAACTTATTAAATCTTGTTTACTATTAGTTTTGCAGGTAATGATTTAGTGAAGAAATTGAGAAGTAACAAAGATTATTTCTTCAGATACTTAAAAAAAATAAAAGAAGCATCAAAATTGGGCTCGGGCGCTACGAATCTGAAAAAGTATCATTTATATAACCAACTTCTTTTTTTTGAGAAGAGTGGAACAAAATGCCACCGAATCTAGCTTAAACTCGCCTAGAGAAAGCAACACTGAATCTACGTTTACAAATGATGAAATTACTACAGACGAGTCTCCGCGCTATGTTCCAGTCGCGCGCAAAAGGTCAATGCAAATAGATGAGTTTGAAAGAGAAGGATTAAAACTTCTCAAGGAGCCGGAAAATCGCCATATGTCCTTTTTCGGAGGTATATTGCCATCAATACAAGATTTTTCCGACTGAGAAACTCTCAGTTTCCAAAGTAAAGTAATACAAATTATAAACGAAATGCGGTATGGACAAACATCATCATACCAGGCGGTCCCATAATGAACTGGCCTGATATAGTTCAACGCGACATGTCGCTACATGTTGTGTTGCATTAAATAGTACGTTTATCGTGCACTTAATATAAGAAACATGCATCGACATGAAATGCTTAGTCTTAGTTTAACAGGCAATTGAATAACGAGAGTCGCGTATTTTTTCAAAATGTCGAAAACTGAGTATCGAAGTGTCATAAAGTTTCTGTTTAAAGAAGGTTTATCCCCTGCCCAAATAAAAGAACGATTGGATGGCGTGTATAAGGAGTATGCCCCCTCCTATAGCACAGTGAAAAATTGGGTGAAAGAGTTTCGCCTCGGGAGAGAAACCGTCGAAGACTTTGGCCACGACGGTCGACCTGTGGAAGTGCTCACTCCCGAAACGATTGCTCTTATCGAAGAGGGGGTTCTGAGTGACCGCCGTTTGAAGATTAGAGAAATTGCAGCAAGGCTTGGGCTCTCTAAGAGTACCGTTCATCGCGCGATTCATGAACATCTTCATATGAAAAAAGTGAGTGCAAGATGGGTACCGAAACTTCTTTCAGCGGTACAGAGACAGGAAAGAGTGCGCTGCGCTTCGGAGTTTTTGGATCTTTGTGGCGAAAATCCAAAGACTGTGATCGAGCGGCTAGTGACTGGTGATGAAACTATGATCTTGTATTATGATCCACAAAGCAAGCGCGAGTCAATGGAATGGCGTTATAAGGGTGAAAAGCCCCCTAGAAAGGCAAGGTGGTGCAACAATCGACTAAAAAGCTGATGTGCACAATATTTTGGGATTTTCAAGGCATTTTGATGGTGGATTTTAAAGAACGTAATACAGTCGTGAACGGCGAATATTATGCTTCTTTAATATATAAATTACGAGACAAGATAAAGGAAAAACGAAGAGGCAAGCTGTCTAAAGGTGTCCTGTTGCTCCATGACAACACCCCTGTTCATGCCGCTGGTTTTTCGAAGGATGCAGTTCGTCAATGCGGGTTCACAGAAGTTCAACATCCACCTTACAGTCCAGAAATGGCCCCGTCCGACTATTATTTATTTCCAAATTTAAAGCGGGACTTAAGAAGAAGAAAATTTTCAAGCGATTAGGAGTTGCAGGCGGCCGTCTTCAGTCATTTTGAGGATAAAAAATGTAATTATTTTTATAAAGGTTTAAAGATGTTGATTCACAGATGTCAGAAGTGTGTTAGTATTCATGGTGATTATATTGAAAAATAAAATTGGTTTCGTTTCATTTCCTTCATTGGTTCATAGTTAGGCCAATTCATTATGGGACCGTCTACGTATGTGTGTGGCCCATCAACGTCTCAACAACCATTATCATATGGGTATCAAACAACAAATTTTCAAAGTACTTGCAATCCTGATTATAATAATTCAATTACATCTCCAGATCAAGCATCTCAAGCAAGTGAAGAAACCGAATACGATTTTTCAAATATGTAATTTGTCAAACGTGTGACAATTGCTGATTATTTGTTAGTTGATATTGATTAGTTGATTATATAATAAACAGATCAAAAAAATCTGTTATCTTTTCATTACTTATATAAATTCTTACCTTAAAATAATTCCCAGCATTTCTATTGGTTCCACTGAATTCCTCATATTAGTATAGTTTTTTCGTATGTGTGGTTCTAAGGACTTCAATAAACATTCAAATAAAGCTGGGTACGCTCATTCTAAAAAAATTATAAAACTTCTTTTCGTCTAATAGCAACTCCCGATATTCTAATAAAAAAAAACTCCATTACTATTTTTTAATGAAATGAAGGGACAGATCCAATACCGTCTTGTGATCTTGCGTCGATTTCGGCGGTGACGTAGTAATAAGAGCAATGCTAGACGTCTTTTCCAATCCATGCTTTCCTACAGACTGACTGCGATGTTTTTACAAAATGCTTGCCGCAACTGTGCGTCGCCGCTGCACCGACGGAACGTTAAGACTGCGTCGTAGTAACGCTGCGATGGCGCAGCGCCTGTATGGCCGGTCATGCGTCAAAATATTTGCGTTGCGACGACGCAACGCAACGCAACGCGCCGTGTAGACTCGCTCTGACCTGGGAATCGAATCCGCGACCTCACGCTTAGATATCGACTACTATTGAAATTCTTCTGTAAAAACTACTTTAACATAATGTTAGAAATACTTTATTTTCAACTGCTTTAAAAAAAACTTAGTTTAGTACTAATTGGACTTTTTTTCAAATTCAGACTTAAAGCTGCTACTGAGAAATTTCTAATGGAAAAATCCAATAACACTGCCTGACCTGGGGATCGAATCCGCGACTTCACGCTTAGATATCGACTACTATTGAAATTCGTATGTGAAAAAATACTTTAATATAATGTTAGAAATACTTTATTTTCAACTGCTTTAAAAACAATTAAATTTAGTACTAATTTGACTTTTAAGCTATTGCATAGCTTTTATCGCGGTCTTTGAGCGCGGCGACCTGTTATGAACCGATGTACAAGGTAGTAATTGTTGTTGTAAGCATTATGTAAAGTATATAAAAGTGATTGTTCATATAATTTATGCAGTCAAACTCTAACCGTTGTTCGGTACACAACTTTGTATTAGTTTATAATATTCCGAAGTGTAAATTAAGTTAAATTAGTTTGCAGCAGTAAAGGTGTCTTTTTTTAAAAAGGACCCCAGGCGAGCCATCCTAACAATTTTGGTGTCAGAAGTGGGATATCCTGGAAAGCAATTAAAGTACTGGGATTGTGGGCGAGAAACCCCCCCTAATTTTTTTTTTTGTTTTGTCGGACAACTCTCACCACGACCGGGGGGAAGTCTTGGGTACATGTGCCTAAGCCCGCACAGTTGCACTTGTGGTCGACGATAAGACTCCGCTACCAAGCGCGAGCCCGCACCGCATCATTCAGAAACTCCTGCTGCTCCATCGTGGTCGACGATAAGTCTCCACTTTCGAGTGTGAGCCCGCATCACAACCCATTGCACTATCGGATTACCGGACAGTTTGACTCGCCACCAACGTCAGACCTTGCATCATCACCACCATCACCACGTGTAAGGTCTCTTCACGGACAACGCAACGTGACTTCGAGGTAGCGTCGTAATTTAAGACTTCCTTGAGTCGTCGAATAGGTACTCAAGCCACCGCTGCAATTGACGTCATCGCTGCAGTGTCGAATTAACTGACGCGTTTTGGAAAACCAAGATGTTCGTGAGAATCTACATTTTGTGAGTAATTTTTATATAATATAAAATTAAAGTTTTCTAAAGTTATTAATTAAAGTGAAACAAGTGAAAGTGATTTAATCTAAAAAAGTAATCAATTATAAAAGATTGATTTTAACACTAAGACATTGTATTTTAATATTTATTTGTTTAACATATTTTGTTGTGTTCTGATGATCTGTACTGTATTTTAAAAGATATTACCTATTAATTAATGTTCTCTAAAAAGTTAAAAGCTGAAGAAGTTAAAATTTCGAACTCTGACTCCTCAGATAGTTCACTGTTGGTATCAAATCCAACACGAAAAAATAATAATTAAAAATGTCCGAAAAAATCACCCTTTCAGTCCTTATCAAATTCGTTAAGCCCTACAATGGGGATCGCGAGTCTTTGCCAGCATTTCTTGCGAATTGCAAAAATGCAATTTCATTGGCAAGTACAGACCAACAGAATGTTTTGTTTAAATATATTGTGTCCCAACATGAAGGAAAAGCACAATTAGCTTGTTGCTTAAAGAAATTTAGTAGTTGGCCCGAATTAAAAAAAATTTCTTAAATCTAACATTCGAAGAAAAAACATTCAACGCATTTACTTGTAGACCTACAAAATTGTAAACAGTTGCCTTCTGAAGATGTGACACAGTATTCATTGCGGATTGAATCGTGTCTTACGCGGATCCAATCCGACATTCACTACAGCTGTGGGGATGAAAAGGAACTTTTATGGAAGATTTAGCTTTAAATACTTTCTTATTGGGCATTAATTCTAGTTATTCGCATATTGTACGCTGTAGGAACCCTCGAACTTTATCTGAGGCGATTACGCATGCTATCGAGGAAGAAAAGTTATTTAAATTAAGTAAATTATCGCTGCGCTCATCTAAATCGTGCTCAATTTGCCACAAACTCGGACACACTTCTTCCGAGTGCTACAAAAATAAATCAAAGGTTTCCTATCCTAACCTCCATCATCTTAACTCTAATTCTAATTCAATGCATAATAAAAATTCAAATAATCCAAATAATCACTATAATAAACCTCCTTCTAATTTAAATCCCAATAAAATATGTGCATATTGCAAAAAGAAAGGTCATTTAATAAGTGAGTGTCGCAAACTCAAAACCAATAGTTTAAAACCAATAATATGCGCCCCGATGAGTGTACTGCACTATCAAGTACACGAGTACCGAGCACTAGTAATGTGCCGGACAATAATCACTCTAATGTACACGTTATTTGCGCCTCTGAAAATTCAAATATTAATTTAAACTAAACAGGGTTTCGGTGTCGTGTCTGCCGAAACGTATTATTAATTTAAATGACACGAAAACTATTAATCTCTCTAAATCCCGTGTTCCTGTGTGTTATAAAACACGGATGCCAAAAAATATTGATTAACATTTTTTAAATTCTACGTTCAACGAGTCTTCATTGGAGTCTCAAGGTCGCACCTGTGGTTAATTCTCGGTTGCACAGGATTATAATTTTAATGCACCTTCGTCTGAATTAATATGCTCCACTTCAAATAAAAGACTCGATTCCTGTGTTCCTAAGCTATTTTTAAAACAGGGTAATAAAAAATCAGAGACTCAAAGGAATAAAAATGATGTCTCAATTTCTAAAAACTTTTGTAATAAAAAATTTAATGGTTGCCAACGTGACATCATAAATTGTGAAAAATCTACGTCATTCTCTAGGGTTGGCACACGCGAGAAAACGTATACAATAAATAACATTAATAATAATATTTCTCTGCCTCACGTTATGTTAAAGACTAATTTTAATGAAAAGCCCCTACGTTTTCTTATCGATACTGGTTCTTTGATTTCTATTGTGAAATATTCTAGTTTATTAAATCAACCAGTTCTAGGGACTGATACAATTACAATGAAAGGTCTCAGTGATAATGACTCCACTTGTGCATCTCTTGGGTCTATTAAGATTGATTTTGATTCAGATTTCTTCTAAGAGTAAGATAGTATTTAGTTTTTTGTTTCATGCAATTGACGACACAATTAGTTTACATTACGATGGTATTATAGGTAGTGATTTTATACAACATTTTAACGGAGATATACAGTCCTCTATTAGTTCTCTTAATTTACAAGGTCATGCAATACCCTTTTATTTTAGTAAACCATTAGGTATACGTTATACCTCCACGGTCGCCAGTTTATTAAAAGTCCAGTCCAATTTATTAAAAGTAGGTGATTGTAAAGAAGCCTTAGTATTAGATCAGAAAGTTTCCGAAGGCGTATTTTTAGCTAATTGTATTGTAATGTTAAAGCCGAATAATAGAGTTAACGTTACCATCTTAAACACTACGGAAAACGAAATCAAAATTAAAAACTTTCAGGTTCAATTGACTCCATACCAACTTATGTCGTCAAAATTAGATAACACTCATAAAGAAATTATACATAACTTAAATTCTTTAAATATTGATCGTTCTCAAAAGGTACTTGAACAAATACGATGCTCTCATTTAAATTCTCAAGAATTACAATTTTATCTTACAATACCACTCCACATTGTACTACCGAATTTACTCCTTTTGAATTATTGTATGGACATAAGCCATTTATCCCTAGTAGCATATACAACTCTGATGAAAATACAACCTATCACGAGTACATTCGCGCTCTACAATATAGAATGAAATACTCCCGCGAAAAAGCTTTAGAAAATATAAATAAAAGCAAGGAATCTTCAAAAAGATACTATGATGCCTCTTCGCGAGAAATATCTTATAAAGTAGGTGATTTAGTATATATCAAACAGCACCATAGGTTGCGCAAGGCCCTGTCTCCTATTTGGAAGGGACCTTTTAAAATTATTAAGGTCAACAGCAAAAATAATGTTACTGTATGCATAAATAGGAAACACGTAAAATACCACAGTAACGAAATAAAACCAGCGTAAATTATGTAATAATTGTTTCAGATTTCTCCTCCGATCGAGTTATTCAGAACCGATTGAACAAATTGTACATAGCCCAGGATTATACTTCGATCCGACTTCTATGGCATACTTCTACAAAGATTATTGGAATGTAGTAACCTATGTGGAAATAATACCTATAAAGCCTTACTTAAAGAAAATTGATCAATCTATTTCAAGCATGTCTAGTTTTTGAGACAAGGCTCAAAATACCGCAATTATTACTATAGATTGCAAGGATATTATAAACCCGTGAGAAATTTTAATTAACGCTAATTATCTTAAATACGACTCGATATCACATATTATTTCCGAAAACCCTATTAATCGTTTTAAAAGATCTCTTGAATTTGGCGGTCAAATTCTTAAGTTTTTCTTCGGTACATTAGATGCCGATGACGCCAGAAAATACGATGAAGCTATTCCTACTTGTCAGCATAATGAAAACGAGATATATTCGCTAATGAAAGACAACATACATATTTTTTACATGGTAGAGCCATGCTGCAGTTATATTAGTGGTATAGTTGTAGCACGAATGGGTCGGCTCGACCGGGGAAGGACCATGCTCTCACAGAATACCAGCGTGAAATAGTAGCTTGATGCTGCTGTATTTCGTATGGTGAGTGTAGAGAACCGGAGACCCTTTTTACTGGAAACGAGGCATTCCATCTTAGTCCTCACGGGTGACAACGCATCTGCATTTTGATTCGTAATCGAGGATAGATGTAGATGTCTATGGGCCACAGCAACCACTTACCATCAGGTGGACTGTGTGCTCGTTTGTCACCCTATCCTATAAAAAAAAAAACATACACATTGTTCAATCAACCGTCAATAATTTTAATGTTTCTATTCGTCAATTAAATGATAACGAAATTATATTAAATAAACAAATAGAAAATTAAATTACATATTTTCTGAAAATTCTAAAATTACTACAGACTTAATTAGTTCAGCAAAAATAAATTCTATTTTTAATGTGATTGAAGGTTCACTGCTATCGGTTTCGAACATACTAGATACAATTTTAAACTCTATTTTATTTGCAAAATCAAACATCCTCCATCCCTATGTCTTAACTCCCACTAAGTTATTTAAAGAGCTCTCTAATAGCAAAATGAGCAAAATTAATGTGGAATTTCCCATTTCCTTATCATTAGAGAATATACATACAACTATTGATTTAGCCGAATTAACTTCGTATTATTATAATAATAAGATAGTATTTGTTATAAGAATTCCTTTAATTATCCCTATTAAGTTTAGTATTTATAAGATTTTACCATTACCTACACAGCATGATAAGTATAATTTACAAACTTATGTTCTCATTCATCCTTCCAAGTTGTATGTAGCCCTTACGGATGATAGATTAAATTACGCATTGTTTGATAGCTTAAGTGAGTGTAAAAACGTTAACAATAAGTTTATGATATGTTTGTCACCTTCTGTTTTGTCCACAATTAATAATCCAACCTATGAAACTCAACTCTTGACTGAAGTAATCATATCACTTCCAGAAACATGCGATTCGAAAATAATATATACCTAGCAATATTACTTTATCGCAAAAACTTAGTGATGGACGATTTATTTATGTTCAGTCTAAACCAAATAAATTGACTGTTAAATGTACAAATGATAATAAGATTTCGGATTATACCGTACCAGGCACTGGAATATTATCTTTAAAAAATGATTGCGTTGCATATTACCAAACATTGCAATTTCACCCATCGCATAATTATAAGGACGTGCTGCCTAGCCAAATATCAATCGATTTTAACATAGTTGAAGATAATTGTTGCAAATACAATTTATTAAACCACAGTTCTAATGTCCTAAACTCATTAGGCTAACAGATATTGATTTGGAATCGTTAAAATTAGCGTCATATAAATTAGATATCCTATACTATTAAACGAGCAATTCTTGTATATACTCGTATATATAATCGGGATCTCGGAAACGGCTCCAACGATTTTCATAAAATTTAGTGTCCAGGGAGTTTCGGGGATAAAAAATCGATCTAGCTAGGATTTATTTTTAGAAAATGTCTTTTTGTCCGTGTTTTTAGGCAATGAAAAACTGCTACAATATCGTTAGAATAAGAAGGTAAATTTTGACAAATTGCTAATGATTATAAATAGCTTAATTGGTACAATGGGCGGTCACAGAATCGTAAAACCCCGGTTCGAGCCCCGACCGACCGACTTTTTTTAATTTTTTTTCAAGTTCCTTTCTTTTTTGAGAAAATCAATTTTTTCGAGCCCTTTTTTTTAGTATTTTTTAAAAACACGAAAATTTAAATTAAAATAATTGCACTCATGGTTTTTTATTCAAATAACCAGTTCCGTTTTTTCTGTTATGTCGCTAAGATCAAAAAATATTATTTATATTTCATCAGTATGTAATTTGTATCTAAATATAATTTCCAAAACACACGAATTAAAAAAAATCTAGCAAAAAATACCGAGCAAAGCTCGGTCAACCACGTACTTAGATAGTTTAAAGAATCAAATTCATCAAGCCGAGAATCAGCCTCATATTGTTAAATACGGGCATTATTATTCAACGCTTACTTATATTGTAAGCCAGTATTTTTAGTTATATACTGTATAAGATATATAATAAATGCTTTTCAAATTGTTGTAAAAATACATCTTGTTGCATCCAAATATATAATCAGTGTTATAATAAAAAATTTAAAGAAAACGACACTAATGTTAACACTTCTATTGAACTAACGGATATCTCAGATGAATCAACTGAATACGACAAGAAATCGATTAGCAGTCTCCCAGAAATAGAGATAAATAAAAACAAGGACAAGGTTCAATTTATGAAATTTAACAGAGCTTCTTATAACCGAAATTTAAGCAATTATTAAAAATTAAAATTTATTAATTACTTTTCTTAATATGTTTCTTGTTATAAATTAAATAATATTATTATTTTAATATTTCTAATCATGTTTTAAGTTTCAATTGATAATTAATAATTATTACCAATATTGTTAAGTAACAATTAAAATTGTAAATTTCTTTTCAAAAAAATTATTTTTCATTTTTAAACAAGTTTCTTAGTTATTAATCGATTAATATTTATATTACTTTACTTTATGATATAGCGATTGAAATTCACTCATTTCTTTTTCAAGTTCTTATATTCCTTATTATTATGTTCTTAGTTGTTAATTGAATAAGATTGACAATAAATAAAACATTAGCTATTGTAAATTATATTTGTTAAAATTATTATAATTGTTGAATGATTTTACTGTATTTCAATATTTTATTGTATCAACTTAGGATCTTGACTTTATTGTATCTTACGTTTATCTTAAAGGATAAGCCTCCGTCTTAAGGGGGAGATGTTATGAACCGATGTACAAGGTAGTAATTGTTGTTGTAAGCATTATGTAAAGTATATAAAAGTGATTTTTCATATAATATATGCAGTCAAACTCTAACCTTTGTTCGGTACACAACTTTGTATTAGTTTATAATATTCCGAAGTGTAAATTAAATTAAATTAGTTTGCAGCAATAAAGGTGTCTTTTTTTAAAAAGGAACCTAGGCGAGCCATCCTAACAGACCGAATCAAGAAATTCCGTAACGAAAATAAACCTAAGACCCGAAAACCTAACATCGTCTACGGCACGGTGTTTGTGTGCGTGCTACTAGACGTATGCGTGTAGACTAGTTGCATGTATTGTAACATAATAAAAAGATTTAAACAATAATATAGTTTATTGCAAGAAGCATATTCTTTGAATTTATATGAGTCGTCGTCATGCTAGCAACTTTCGTGAATTTAGAGTATTTAATAAACACAGACTTTATAGAAAATTATCGTTTGTCGGAAGAACTCGGTTAATTACCATAAACCTATAGTTTCAATGATAAAAATTTCTGAATAACCTACATCTATTGTAAGATAATAAAATATTTTACACAATAATAACTTCTCATTTATTCAATAAAAGAAAAAAAATTGTTTTCTTATCGGTCAACACGCTCAAAAAGTGTAACTTGAATTAATATCAAAGAAAAAAAAAAACAAAGAAAAATACTGCATAAATAAAATAAATTAGATCGATTTGCGCTCGACACATTTCTTAACTTCTTGTTTGACATTCATTGAAGTAATATGTACTTCCGTACTAGAACAGCTATCTCAAACAAAAAATGTGCGCTACTCTGTGTTCGCGCGGTTGTTTTTTTATCATAGAATAAACATAGGTAGAATGATCCGTAGGTAATAGTAGATTATATTGTTAAATAGGTAAATTATATCGAGAACAATATTTAAATTTTGTCATTTATTTTGTATATTATATTTACTTATTTAATATTATATAACATTACATAATATTATATCACAATTACATATTAATGATATTTTTATCTGTATATTTTTAAAGGTCAAGTATAAAAAATATACTAAATATATGTTTAACAAAACTTATTAACATAACATTTTAATTACAAATATATTTATTTAAATTAGAATAAGAGTCTTTCATAAATGCTGGGCACGCGAGAATTAATAATGGACGAATTTATTCCACTTTGACTTCGATGTGGAAACCTAAAAATAAAATAAAAGAATAATAAGCAGATGTAAACATGAAAAATAAGCCTAATTATGATAACTTATATGTGTTTCTACAAAAAAAATGTGTATAATAATATAATCATCCTATACTTTAGTACCCACAAAAATGTCGCATCTGAACATATTAATTTCATAATCTATATTCCATAACACGAAATGGCGTCTTAGGAATAATTTGTTTTATTATTAATCTATAATACTTTTTATTGATTAAGTATCTTATTAACCGATGGAAAGTAATTTCTTGGTTTTTACTGACATTTCTTGAATTATTTGTGCAATATCTAAGTACACACGACGGCATATTTTAATCAAGAGATTTTTTTTTTAAATCAACACAACACGTGACAACTCTACAAGCGTCTAGCGAGTGACTGATTAAAGTGCGGTGTATGCACCGCAGTTGAGTGGAACATAGTAGCTGAATGCAGTGTCGCCTCTAGTACGTAGTACATAATAGCTCATTGTTGACATTCGAGGAATGCTGTATCACTTTAATTTGATCTCGTACAAAGGAAGCTAAGGAGTCGAATGACGGTTCAAACGCACGCACGGTGTCCGAGTTTAGCTTCTTTAAAGCGATATGTAGAAAAACAACGTCCATAAGGTCATTAAATTTCAGGTTCTTGAGTGCAGCTACCGATGCTATGAATTTATCCAAAAACTGCTCTAAGCCAGTGATGTTCGCGGATGATATAGCTTTAAGGTCGAATATCTGGTCTAGATATGAAGAGGCTAACATCCGCTTATCTTCATATTTGTTTTTAAGCGTTTCGAAAATTAACGAATAATTGTTTGCTGTTGGTGTGAAACCCGAAAAAATGAACGTCCTATAATGATGGATTGTTATGTATAGTGTTTTGAAAGCTATTAATAAACAACGGCCAAGTTTTAATATCTCCATTGAATACAGGAATATCTATGGGGGGCAATCTAAGTGATTCACGTGGGCGTACCTGAATTTCTGGTTTTGCTTCACTCTGGGCTGGAGACTGTAAGAGCTTTGCCGTCTTTTTTATGCGACACAACATATCTTCAAATGATAGAAGTGATTGATAGTTCACTGTATACTTACGGTCGATTTGTAATTCTAAACCATTGATTTTGTCTAATATATTTTCGTAATCCGATCGCAAAGAGTCCATTGTTTCGATTTCACATAAAAGCGTTTCCCGCACTGAATCTACGTTAATATTATTTATGTGATCACTTATATATTGTATACGTGAAAAGAGTACGTCCCTCTTGGCGTAAAGAGTTTTACATTTAATTTCATTTCCACTACCTGCCATCTTGAATCACTCTAATTAATATTAGATTAATCACGAACAATATCGTATAACGTTGGAAGATGAATACCTCACAATGCGCTACTGTCTTATCGTGCCGTATTATGACGTTAAATTGAACTCTTTGTCAGTAATATTTTTTCTTGCGTGAAAGTAATTTGCAAACAAACGAGATAACACACGCGTCGACGCCCCAGAGATGTGATCCAGGCTAGTGGTACGAAGGAAGAGAGCGGTGCGCGACCATATCTCACACTATGTGAGGCGGTTACTTCAGGGACGCGACTGCCCCAGGTGGTGCGGTTCAGACCAGCGGCGTGAAGGCAAGAGGCCCCTCGAGGGCAGCGCGCGAGCCTTTATTGTCTTGGCTTTCCCACCAATGCACCTCGGTCGGGCGCGCGTCTCATTGGTCGAAAGACTCGCGTCACCTTCTAGACCCCTCCACCCCCCCTTTCCCCTTTCAGTATGTACGGAAGGGACATGAGGTTAAAGGGAGGACAAACACTTGGCAAATATACCCTCGAACAAAATTAAAATACACAAATCATTTCCGCGTAACCAAAGACTATTTCAGAACATAAACGCTATCGTTGGGCGAACATCTGTAATACTTATAACAGAACTACTGTTCTCGATCTTCAAGTCGGCCGCTATTACGTCGTTCCGGACGTAGCGACCTGCTCCGACGATCGTCCTTAATGTCAGATTCTGCTGGGCCTGCAGTCGCCGCCTCAGAGGGTCGCTCAGAAGTGCGTACCAGGCCGGTGCAGCATAAGTGATGATGGTCCGGATATACATCTTGTATATCCGGAGCTTAGTTTTTATAGGCAGTTTGGATGCCAGTACCGGCAAGAGCGTCGCCCGCGCACATCGGGCCCGGCGGACGACGAAGTCGACGTGCGCGGTCATGCGCAGCGTCCTGTCGATCTTGCACCCAAGATAAGTTACAGCCTTCTGGTACGCAATCTCCTGGCCGTTGAGGGTCAGCGGAGGTGGTAAATTCCTGAGACGGCGAGTGAGCAGAGCGGTCGTCTTACCAACGTTGACGACCATCCTCCACTCATCCAGCCATGGTGGCAGCAGATCCAGCAGACGCTGCATCTTGGCAGTGGCTATGTGGGCTCTTCTGGACGAGGTGAAATAGGCGCTATCGTCCGCGTATAGCGCCAGCTCGACGTCGTCC
The DNA here is from genome assembly GCA_907164705.1 of Parnassius apollo. Classification (NCBI taxonomy): domain Eukaryota; kingdom Metazoa; phylum Arthropoda; class Insecta; order Lepidoptera; family Papilionidae; genus Parnassius; species Parnassius apollo. Next base: position 569,428 of record CAJQZP010000566.1, read on the forward strand.
TCCCACTCTTGAAGCCTACCTGCCAGTGTAGGTATGTCGTTAGTATAAGCCGCGTACAGGACTGGTGACAAACAGCTGCCCTGTGGAACGCCGGCTCTGATGGTTTTTGTTGCGGACTCGGCGTCCTCTACGCAGACGTAGAACTTCCTGTCTTCCAGGAAAGACGCCATTAACCGCAACATAGCAAGAGGGACACTGGTCTGTTCTTTCAGCTTATATAGTAGTCCTACGTGCCACACCCGGTCGAACGCCTTCTCGATATCGAGAAAGACGCCCAACGATATGCGGCCACGATTGTACTCTGCCGCAAGCAGGTGCAGCACTCTGGTCAATTGTGTGACTGTAGAGTGACCTCTCCTGAATCCGTGCTGCTCCGCCCGAAGTTGGATGCACGGACGGAGACGTCTTAGCAGCAATCTTTCAAACAGTTTAGCTATGTGTGGTAATAGCGTGATCGGCCTGTAGCTGGCAGCTCTACGCCTGTCCTTCCCGGGTTTCGGCAAGACGATGATTTTGCCTTTTTTCCATACCTCCGGGAAGTGGGATGTCCGCAATATCCCATTGTAGAGTCGACCAAGCTCTACTATGACTTTATTGGGCAGCTGTCGGAGTGCAGCGTTGGTAATCCCGTGCCCCGGCGCCTTCCTCGGTTGCAGGCGGGTTACTGTCCTCCGCAGTTCAGCGGGGGAGATGAACCACTCTCCTGCAAGAGGCGGCGCGGGCGACGACAGGAACTCCTGTACGCGACTTTCCTTCCGGGCATGAAGCTCCATGAACTCCGCACTTGCTGGGTTCGGCATAAATTGCTCCTCGAAGTGCTCGACTAGGATATCCGCTCTGCCCTTGGCATCATAGCAGCGTTTGCCTGCGTTGTTGATCAGCGGGCAAACGGGAGGTTTGGTTCTAGTTAACTGCCGGTTCAGTTTATAGAGCGACGCATCTTGCTCTTCTGCCTTCCTGATGCGCCGATCCCAAGCGTCGCCTCTGAAGGCCTGGACTGCAACCGACAGTTCCTCCGAGATGGTGTTGAGCTGGGTCTTTAATCTAGGGCAGCGAGTACGCGCCCAGAGCTTTCTCAACGCTCTCTTGCGCCTGATCTGCACGCATATGTTAAGCGGCAGATCGTCTCGCCTGGCTGTGATCGGGACGATCGTAGAGGCCGCGTGGAGGGCCTCCTTGATGTTATTAGTGATTCTGGTTGCAGCGGCTTCTACGTCGTCCGCTGTGCTTATCGGCTGGTGTGCTGGAGGTCTCTGCTGCAGGTGTTGACAGTAGAGCCTCCAGTTGACACGTGTCTTAAACGCTCTGGGCGGCGTAGTCACCGCCTTCAGGCCAAGGGTTATCAGTAACGGGAGGTGCTGTGAAGGTAGGTCGTACAGCACTTCTACCACTATCGGATAGTTGACGTTCCTAGTGAGCACGATGTCTAATACATCCGGATGCCTCCTTGGGTCAGTAGGAACGTGAGTTGGTTCCTCGGGACCTAGAACGTCGTACTGGTTCTTTTCAGCATCTTCATATAGCTCACGACCCGGCGGGGTGATCACTCTGGACCCCCACGCCGGGTGTTTGGCGTTCAGGTCCCCGGCGATGATTACAGGTGCATCGCCTTCCATCACTGTCCGGATGTCTGAGGAGCAGAATGGAGTCCCTGGCGGGCGGTATGCTGCATATATCCTTAGTTCCTCGCCCGCCACCTCCATTCTTATACCGATTGAGCGCATTGTCTGGTAGGATGGTAGTTCCAGCTCTTGATGGACGATGTCCCTCCTCATTAGAACCGCCGTCCCTCTGTAGGCGGCCCCTTGAGAAGTGACCTCGTCCCTTCTGTAAATGTGGTAATTTGGCAGCTTTATGCGCGTCTTTGGATTTAATATTGTTTCGCCCAGCAGTATAATATGTATATCCTGTTGCTGGGCGACTGTGCGGAGTTCATGCAGCTTCTGCTGTATTCCGTCCGGGTTCCAATAGAGGAGGCGCAGATTACTCTCCTCCGTAATTCCGGGCTAGAAGGTTTGCCAGCGCCTTCATTATCGCTGTCACTGGGTCTGTCCCGGCTCTTATGTCAGCCAGGACTTGCGTGCCGACCTCGATGGCAATACCAACCAGACGTTGGATTGCATCTGCTGTTTCGAGGCCGGTGGTAGGTGTTCTCCTATAAGAAGGCGTTGGCAATTGTCTCGGGTGTTGGGGGTCCTGGTTTTGCTCTCTTTGCTTGTGGGTAGAGCGCGCTCTACCAGTAGAGCGGGCTCTATGTTCGGATAGAGCCCTTTCTGGCATTCTACCCACGCTTCTGGTTGTCTCCCTCGTAATCTGCGCCTGAGAGGCTACTGGTATGGTTGGTGTCGGGGTAGAGGTGACAGCCTGAGGAGGCTGCGACTTCTTCCTACTTCTCTCCCGCCTCCTCTTCTTGGAGGGTTGCCGTTCAGTGGCAGGATTGGCGGGAGGCTGTAGAGTCGCCCCGGTGGTTGCCCTGATCGTTGTGGGTTCCACCGTTTCCTGGGATGTTACGGGTGGGGGGGGGTCTGGTTGCCTGCCCTTCCCGGTGATGGTGGTCCACCCGTCCTGCTGAATTGTAACAGCTTTCGGGCGACTCTGAGGGGCCTTTTTGGGTGCCTCCGGGAGTAGTCCCGGCAAGGTTATCCCCTGCCTCCTAGCAGTCCTCCTCAGGACTGGGCAGCGGCGGTCATTTGCCGTGTGGTTTTTACCACAATTGGCACATTTCGGTTCTTCTTCTCTACCCCGAGGGCAAAGGCTTGCAATGTGCTCCCCGGCACAGCGCACGCATCTCACTGGCCTGAAGCAGTTGGCAGAGGCGTGCCCGAAGGCCTGGCATCGGTGGTCCTGCTTTTCTTTGCCAGGCCTCGATGACGACCCCTCTCATGTAGAGGAGCTCGTCGATGTTGTATAGTTCCTGGAGCTGCTCCAGGCTCAAGTGGTCCAGTTGGGCAAAGTAGACGCAGCCAGGTCTGCTTCTACGAGGTGGTATTGCCTTCACATATTTAATGGGGAAGCCTTTTGCCCTTATGGCCTCCTCTATTGCTTGGGTATCCGTGCCCATTGGTAGACCCCGGATGCCCACTTTAGTGGGCTTGTCCTCCTCCGGGGTATAACAGTACCACGACAGTGATGGTGTTTTCTTTGTCAAATCAACCATATACCGCTGTACTGTGCGGAATTCATTTGCACTTTGCGGTGTAAATCTTACGCCTTTCCCAAACGGACGGGCATTTATGGGGTGGCCCAACATATTATTGAGCTCCTTAAAATGGCTCGTCCAGTCTGGTAGGCATTCAGCCACTATAGGTGGGTAACGGCCCTTCTCCTGGTCGGCAGGCTTCTCGGTAGGCGCTGCCGCCGGTGGTGGTCGTGGTACTGCTGGTGCAGCTACCATATGGGCATAACTGGTAGATGGCCGTTGGCCATCGTCCTGTGGAAGCCCGGACGGATTTGTTGTTGCCACCGGCGATGATCGGCCGGCGGATGCAGCGAGGGTGGCATATGTGGTTGACCCCCAACTGTAGGATTCCTCGCCCCCCTGCTCATACTGGGCCGAATCATGGCTTCGCCGATCCGGTGATATGGGGCGGGGGGGGAGTTGTGGTGGAGAAGGTGACCTGGGTGGCGATCTTAGCACCCTCTTTGTGGTCACTTTGTGGTAATCTTCGTCTTCCTCTGATGAGGCTGGTGCTTCATCGGAAGACAGTTGGGAGCCAATCCGTTGCCTCTTCTCATATAAGGAGGCTTCCGTTTCCGGAGGAGTATGACGTCTCGCCGTTTTCTTTGCCCGCTGCTGCTGGGGCGACGGTTCCTGCCTAACCGTGTGCTCGTGTCTGAGCACACGGCAGAACGGCCGGCGTGAGCGCGACGCCCGGTGCGTGCTCTTTCCGTGGCGAGACGGGTTTGCGTTGGGGGATCTGTGAAAAGGAGGACACAACCATCGTGCGTTCCGGGTTCGACAGATCCCTCACAACCAGTGGTCGATCCAACACACCTTTTCGGTCCGGTGGTTTTCTAGATGGGGGGGGGGGAGGTTCCCCCTTTTTCTTATCGGACATAGGTAATCAACTAAACGGCCCTGTCTAAAATATGGTATGAGAGATGGTGACTTTCCACACTTGGGGCACTGCCTACCCCTTTTGTAATCAAAAGGGTTGGGGGAAGTGCTAAGGTGGCACTTTATAACGCGACTAGGCACTGGATGCACGGAGCGCATAAAGTGCCAAGAATCAACTAGGGGCCGGTGACCTCGACGCCTCACGGAATCACGGGACTCAACGATCGGCAGAGTATGTCGTACCGGCGGTCATTTACAGCCACTGCTAACTGTAAATAACGCACACCTAGGAGATCCTTGAACCAGCAAACTCCAATGCCTGACCGCCAATGTACCATTAGTTGACCATATAGAGACATGTAAGTAAAATGAAATTTACAAAGAAAATAATGTTTAATAGTTAAAATTTTAATTAATTAAAGCTTTGAAAAGAAGGTCAACAAAATCTAACATATTTTAAACAGTAAATGGTAAGTATTTTTCCATTTCCTTTACTACATAAAAACCTCTTTTATTAGAGAGCACAGGGGCATTTATTACTTACACTACATCTTTTTGATGATACTAGATTTTATCAGGCTTCTCTGGCCATTTAAACGTATTTCCCATGGAAAAAGTCATAGTGCTTACTTTAAATAAATCTTTTTCAACATTTTCAATAAGCCCTGGAAAATATTCTCCCTCATATGTAATAATTACATGATTTCCTTTACATATCTCTTAGCTGATAAAACACGATTTGGGTTTCTCTATTAGTTTGTATTCATTTACATACCTTATTTATTATTATATCAGTTGTGTTACCGTCCGTCTCACTATCACTCCGTATAATGAGTTTGTTTTGTTTCTTTTTTAATTTTATGCCTTTGACTTCACATTTTTTTCTCTCTACTGAGTCACTGGAGAGTGAACGAATTGGTTTCTTTACATAATGATTTCTTATATTTACGCGAACATTGCACATGATTAAAACTACTTTTACGGATTTTATCGCGTTTATTTTTACTTTTTATTTTTAATTCCCGACGTTTCGGGCGCTTTCCAGCACCCATGGTCACGGGGGACTGAGATGACTGACGTCCCGATGTCATTGTTAAACCCGGAGAACCTTCAGCTTTTTTAATTATTGTTTATGGTCCGATCTATGCAAAATGAACTGACTATGTCCTGAGGTCTTGCAGTGGTATGCTTGGGTTTAGTTTTAATTTTATTGATTATAGGATCCCAAGCAGGTGGTAGTACCCAGCCTCCTTCTCTATTGAAATTAGGATGTTTTTTAATTTCAATAGCCTCACGTATCATCCTTGGTAGGAATCGGTGTTCTTTCGCGAGGATTTGTGGTCTATCAAATCTGATGTAATGGTTGGGGCCGTCTAGGATATGATCACAAACTGCAGACTTCCCGGAACGTTGATGCTTCACATCAGCTATATGTTCTTTTACGCGGGTCCTAATTGATCTTTTGGTTTGTCCTATATAAGAGAGACCACATTCATAATCAAGCTTGTACATTCCTGCATCTTGTAGAGGAATATGACACTTGACGGATGGTAGGAACTGACTAATCTTCTTCGGCGGCTTGTAGAATGTTCTAATAGAAGCTCGCTTCAAGATATAGCCAATCTTGTCTGTGACACCTCTGACATATGGTAGTACAGCAGGCACACGCTCGACTGTGGCCGGCTTCACTCGGTCACTGTGACGTAGGCGCGGGACCCGAAGCTTGTTGTCGTGCAGAACTTGCTTGACGTGCTGAAGCTCGGCGGCCAGGTGTTTGCTGTCACAGATCCCTCGTGCTCTCTGTAACAAAGATTTGCCCACGGTAGCTAACTGTGAAGGATGGTGGTGAGATTCACCGTTTAAATATCGGTTTGTATGGGTCTTTTTCCTATACACAGTGTGACCAATGGTGTTATTAGGATTTCGAATGACTAACACATCTAGGAAAGGTAAGGAATTATTTGCCTCTAACTCCATAGTAAATTGAATTTTAGCGTTTATGGAATTAAGATGTTCTAAAAATGCAGTTACTTTGTCTGATGGTAAAATTGTGAAAGTATCGTCTACGTACCGCTTGTAGATCCTTGGTGTAACAGGTGCAGTAAGGAGGGCTTTCTTCTCAAAGTCTTCCATGAATATATCGGCGACAATGGGAGATACAGGTGAGCCCATCGCCATACCATCTACTTGCTTGTAAAACTCTTCCTTCCACAATAGATAGCCAGATGTAAGGCAATGTCTTAGTAATACTGCATATTCTGCTGGCATGTTATTTTCCTCTAGTTTCCTAGTTATAATTGAGATGCAGTCTTCAACAGGTAGACATGTAAATAGAGACTGAACATCAAAACTGACCATGGTTTCATTGTCAGTAAGATGTAGGTCTTTTATCTCACTGACAAAATGGTATGAATCATTAGTGTGTGCTCTTGTGTGTCCTCTGAGTGGTGATAATATTTTAGCTAAGTATTGAGCCAATCTGTAAGTTGGCGAATCAATCTGACTCACTATTGGACGTAATGGAGCATTCGGTTTGTGTATCTTTGGTAACCCATACAACTTCGGTGGTTTGGCACAGGAAGGTATTATCGAATTAACGTCCAGATTCAATTTTTCGGAGTATTTCTTAATTAGATTGCTAGTTGTTTTAAGCGTATTAGTTGTAGGGTCTGTTTTGACCTTTCGATAAGTAGTTTCATCCAACAAAAGTTGTTGTATTTTAAAACAATACAGGCAGTCAACATTTCATACCGTGCATAACATCAGTCATCCTGGCATTAAAACAACTAAAAACTTAATCAAACAAAAGTTCTTTTGGCCAGATATGGATCGCGATGTAGCAAAGTGGGCACGGGCATGTCTTAACTGTCAAAAAGTTAAAATTACAAGGCACATTTTTGCGCGTCGTGATTCTGGCTCACCCCGTTATAGAATTCGAACAGAAATAGATATAAACAATATTTTTGGGGATTGAATAGTTTGAAGCGAATTTTAATCTTGTTCTTTACATTACTTCTTGCACGATGTCTGGACTGTCGTCTGGATTATAATTATTTCTCAATGATTGTTTCCCCTACGCATCTACGTAGCTGCTATTACGAGAACATTTTATTTTTATTTTTATTTAGACTACATTTTATTTCGAGTTTATTATTAGGTTACATTTTATTTTTGTTAAGTTGCTTTGCATACGTTTATGGAGTATGGAGTAAAATTTTTTGTCTGTTATTTTGTAGTTACACTTTTAATATTATCACATTTATTCTTTGTCTTTTGTTATAGTGAATATTGTGACAGGTTTAATGTTCGTTTTCTAACGTGTAGCAGCATAACGGGAAATGGCGACAGGATATTGTCGGATAATATATTCGGAAATCAATTATGTTTATTTATAACTTATAACTGTGGCCCATACATAGAAATGTATATGACAGTACATAAGCATTGGTATCATAGTCTCCTTTATTATGGTTTTGTTTGGGTTATTATTAATTTTATAACGTTTTCGTATTATTATAAATTCTTTGAAAATGACTAAATTAAATAAGTTGAAAATTGGCTTCTTGAACCCCGGGTCCCTTGGTACTAGGCACGACGAATTCCTAGCTGCTATGGCGCATCACTCTGTAGACATAATGGCTATCAATGAAACATGGCTTCGGACAGGGGAGGAAGGCCGGGCGCCTTCTGTTCCAGGGTATCAACTGCTTCACGTACCCCGACCTCCCGAAGTTCGTGCGCGTGGCGGCGGTGTGGGTTTTTATTTGAGACGGGGCTTGTCGTCAAAGATTATTCAACATCCTATTTGTCCCGCGGTGGAGCAGATGTGGTTAAATATTAAAATTAACGGCAAGTCCCTTGTTTTTGGTACTGCTTATCGTCCCCCATGGTTGAGCGTGACATTATTTCTGGACGCGCTGAGCGAGTCCTTAGGTTCTTTTGTAGGCTACGATCAAACAGTACTGCTTGGGGATTTTAATATCGACATTTTAAATAAAAATTGTGTTAGTACCAAAATGCTTTCGGACTTCCTAACATGCATTAACCTCGTGCAATATGTTGAGGAACCAACACACTTTACTGAATATAGTGAGACACTGTTAGATGTTATATGTTCATATGCATCGGTGTCATATATAAGTGTGGACTATATTAGTGACCTCAGTAGTCATGCCTTTATTGTATGTGAACTTTACATTCCCAAGCCTAAGTTTCAGCCTGAAAGCGTCACGTATAGACCTTTTAATTAACTGGCACTGTGCATCGTCAGATAACATAAACGATATGATTGATTCTTTTAACAAAAATTTATTAAATATCTTTAATTCTCACGCCCCTCCTAAAACTGTCTATATAAAAAAAATATTATCCATGGATAACGTATAACATAAGATGTATGATGAGGACACGCAACGAGGCTCAAGTGAGAGCCCGGAAAACAAAACTTACTCCACATAAGGATTATTATAGGGAACTAAAATCAATAGTTAATAAAGCGATAGTTTCAGAAAAGATTGCCTACTTCAAATTTTATATTAATTCAAAACTAAATCAACCTAAAATAATATGGAAGCACATTAAACGCCAAGTTCAAATAAAAAATAAGTATACTTCTTTGCCATCCCATTTCAGTGACCCTGATGCTTTAAACAATCATTTTCTTAATATTCCTGGTAAAAATGACGTCTCATTGTCTCTTCTCACTTTCTTTGAATTTAATGGCACTAATGATAACTCTTTTTATTTTAAAGAAGCCTCGGAGGATGAGGTGGTTAAAGTTATAAACTCTTTGCAGTCTAATGCAGTGTGGTGCGATGGCATTTCTCTTGATATGTTAAAGTTATTACCTAAAGATGTTATTACAGAAATAACATACATAATTAATAAATCTTTTGCGACAAATACCTATCCGGATCTCTGGCAAAAAGCCATCGTTAAACCTATACCAAAAACTGGTAACCCTGTTTGTATGTCGGATCTCAGGCCAATTAGTATTCTACCGTGCCTTTCTAAAATAATAGAAAAGCTTGCATGTAATCAGCTAACAAAGTACCTTGAAGCAAATAACATCCTTCCTGAGCTGCAGTCTGGCTTTAGAAAGAAGCACAGCACTACCACAGCGCTTATAGAGGTCGTGGATGATATACTGACTGCACAAGCCAGTGGTGAGGGTACTATTTTAACATTACTTGATTTCTCGCGCGCCTTTGAAACCCTCAATATCCCATTACTTCTTTCGAAATTATATTTTTATGGTTTAAGCAGAAACGCAACCCAATGGTTTGCCAGTTACTTTAAAAATGGGTCACAACAAGTTGAAATACAATTAAATGGAAAAGGTAAAGCTATTTCTGGGGAGCGCCCTGTGAACCGAGGAGTACCGCAAGGATCCATTTTAGGTCCCTTACTTTTTATAATATATAGTGCAGACATTATTAAAAATATAGAGTATTGTAAGTACTACATGTATGCTGACGACTTACAGATATATATACGTTTAAGCCTTGTGATGTTCAAGTAGCAGTGACAAAATTGAACTTGGATTTGGGTCGGATATCTTTGTGGTCAGAGCGTAACGCATTGGTTCTCAATCCAAAAAAGTCGCAGTACCTTATTCTAGGATCGCCAAATCAAATAAAAAAGATCACACTAAGCCACCCTTCCATTATTGTAAACAACGAACCTATTGTGAGAGTCACCGAAGTCAGAAATTTGGGGATAATAATGGACGACAAACTTCGTTTTGAGAAACATGTAATGGATATTGCACGTAACTGCTTTTATAGGTTGAAAGTACTTTACCGTATTCACGAGTACCTAAGTGTCACCTTACGTATACATCTCTGCGAGTCTATCGTGCTTTCAAAATTCAATTATGCGGATTCTCTCATAGGCCCACGACTATTATCTCGAACACAGCAAATAACACAGCGGGTACAGAATGCCTGTGCACGCTTTTGTTTCAATGTACCACCACGTGCACATGTAACCCCTTTCATTAATAACGCTAATATTTTAAAAATGGACTGTTGCAGGCGACTACACTTTGCCTCACTTTTGTTTGGAGTTATTAAAAATAAAGAACCTTTATATTTATATAATAAGTTGATTTGGTCTAAAGATCAAAATAAGCAGTATAATACCAGATCATCCAATCCTTTCTACCGGTCGGCCGCTTTCAGAGGTAGTTTTAAATTTAATGCCACTAAATGTTGGAATAACCTCCCGCCTCCACTGCGTGACCTGAAAACAATTAGTGGGTTTAAAATCAAATACAGGTTACACTTACTTTCGGAACAAAAAAATACCGATCTATAAAATAAACTGGTAGGAGGTTAAGTTCTTTCAACACGTCAGTAATCTCAGTCCCATAAATTATGTAGATATTTTTAATTTTCACTTTATATAATATATAAAACTATTTTGTTTAAATATTTATATAATAAATTTACTTTTTCTGACAATCATTTTCTTACCTTTATTCTTTAGCCAACGTATATTCCGCATTCCTAATAAATAAAATTGATATATTTAGAAGGAAAACGTTAATTATATTTTGTACTTACCTTCATTAGACTAATGATATCCACTATTTATGTGAATTTAAATTTAAAAACATATTTTTTTTATATATTCCGCGTCGCATTATAGCATGTGCATTGAGGCAGCCGTCTGAGTTACGTTGGAGTGCGGGCCGGACTGAAAACCAGTGTCGGGTGATCCCGATACAGATACAGATACAGAAACACGAATTGCTCTGATGAGCAATTCGTGTTTCTGTATCTCGATTTTTACTGAGTCCTGTCCATTTCACGGTCTTATGCTGCTACACAGACTTATTTTATATTATTTTTACATTTTTGTTAAATTAGGGAAATATTGTTTTATTTTCTGTTTAATTCCAATTTCTTGCTTTGTTTTGTATTTATTGTGATTAGACCGTGAATAAATGTTTTTTCTTTCTTTCTTTCTTCTTTCACACTGTATCGGGTGTAGGGCAGTTTGATCGACCCGATCGTTTTCAGCATTTACAAATAGATATAGTAGGGCCATTACTTATTTCGGCTGACGGTCATAGATACTGTGTAACAATGATAGACCGGTGTACCGGATGGCTCGAAGCTTTTCCGGTACAGAACATTACCGCGGATACTGTAGCGAGTGAAGGTTGGATCTCTCGTTTCGGATGCTCTTCGAAGCTGACCAGCGACCAGTGTAGACAGTTTGAGAGTGACTTCTTTCACCAGTTAATAAAATACTTAGGGATTCACAAATTGCGCACCACGCCTTATCATCCACAGAGTAACGGCATGGTTGAGCGTTGGCATAATTTTCCTTATAAATTGGGACTATTACGGCTTTGCACCAGTCTTCCGGTACCCGCTTTAATTCCCAACATAAATTAAGCAAGGTGTACAGCAGGCCTGACCACTTCCTCTCCAGCCCTTATAGCATCCCAGCATTTCGAGTGAAACTCTATCATATCCGGCTGCCTCACCTACTTTCATGCTTTTCATTGCTTTCATTATTTCATCTATACTTATCTCCCTATCTCATTCATCTTCTTTCGGAATTTCTATTTCATTTATTTCACACGTCTCCTCACTCATAAATACGCTTTCAAAATATTCCTTCCATCTCTTTAGACTCAACACTTCATCATTCAGAATACAGCCATTCTCGTCTCGTATCGCAATCAATCTAGGCTGTTTTGAATGTCCCCTGGTATTTCTTACGAGTATCCAGAACATTTTAATATTTGCCTGGAAGTTATTCTTCTATCATTCTTATCCGTTCTTTCTTGCTTTTTCCTTTCAACTAATTCTTTTACTCTCTTATATAGACGTTTAAACTCTGCCTTTTTTTCTTTCAATCTCATCATTCATACCGCCGGAATTACCAGCTTTGGTTGCTAGTAAATCTAGCCATGCTCTCTTCTTTGCTTCAACTTCCATACGTATTACATACCTCATCATCCCACCATAACGTATTGTCTTTCCTTTCATTCGTTCTCTTACTAACACCACATACTTCGGTAGCTGCATCCACTAAACCTTTCTTAACATTATGCCACACATTCTCCAAGTCTAACTCATTCCCACACAACTCATCCAAATTACTTATAATTTCTCTCAGTCCAAATTTGTACTTGTCTTTCACACCTTCATCTTGTAACCTCTCAATTCTTATACGCTGTAACGCAGTGGTAGACACAGATGTCCGATGCCGCCAACGTCTGAATAAACCCCTAATTCGGAGTAAGACCATGCGTAGTTATGAAATCTATCATGCTTCTATAATTACCTCTATCCCAAGTATACATGTGAATCTTCTTATGACGAAAGAAAGTGTTCGTCACAAAAATATTCCTTTCCACACATACGGTGAGGAGGCTTTCACCATTCTCATTAATACTTTCATCACCAAACGTTTCCAGTATCCTTTCATAGCCAAGCCTCCTCACCCCAACCCTTCCATTAAAATCTCCTAACATAACAATATTTTCTTTTCCTTACATTTCATTAACACCATCCTTACCATCTCCCAAAACTGCTTTCGGATATAAGTGGGCTTAGACATTTGGGGCGTAGACACCTAGAACAAACAACTTCCTTAGGCCCACTTTTATTCGTATCCATAGCAGTCTCGGGCTTACACATTCATACTCTTTCACACATTAACCCATTCTTTCTGAAAGGATGATACCGAGTCCCTGGCATGCCCGCTCGGTCTCGTCTACACCAGACCAGTACGCGGTATATATGCCATGTGTAGTGACATCCTTTCCTTTCCGCTTCGTCTCATTTACACGTAACACATCTATTCCTCTATCATACATCAAATCGCATACTTCATCCATCTTATCATTCATTGCTCTACATACATTCAGCGTAGCTAGACGGGTCTCCGCAATCCTCTTTTCGCACCTCCGGGAGAGAGAACGTGACGGATGGCGAACCTCGTCGCCGGTTTTCCTCCCGGAGATTCTTCGCACCCCTGCCCTATTAAAGAGGCGCCGGGAACTCGGGGCCATTTCTTTTCCTCTTTGCCTTATGGTGCGAAAACTAGGGGGTGTTATATTTTAAGACGCTACCACACGGCGAGTAGGCGAGTCTGCTCTTTCGGCTTTGTCGCTCTTTTAGCACCCGAGGGAAACGGGGGAAATATTCATAGAACTTTTAAAAAGTTTAAAAATTCTATGAAAATACGATTATAAGAAAATTATATGAAAACTAGATATTTAACGGTGAAAATTTGCTACGAAAACTATTGTTAAATACGGGGGGCAATTAATTAAACTGTATAACGCGAAAATTTAAACAGAAAAGACCAATTTTCAATCAAGGCCTAAGATTAGGTGGTCGAAGCCTACGGACGCGAGCGACTTATCCCCCCTTATGTCTTTGTAAAATAATTATGTGTTTGTTAAATATATCGATGCCGTTATCAATATCAGATGATTCGATAATATTGGATCGGTTCGATATATCGATATTTTATGAAATATCGATTTATATCGAGCACTCCGCTCTAAGCTCCCAATAAACTTAAGTTTATCGATATGATATGATATTTTGATAATATAACCTTAGAGCATACATTGCTCTAAGAATATAACTTTGATAGTTACGTTTTGATATATCGGTCTCACTCCATGCCTAGTGCGGTTAGCTTGCTAAATATCTATTTATCTATGGTGCGTTGGTACTTGGTACATTTGTGTTGTGCTAGACATGTGTAAATCACTCATTTCTAGCGACCGAATCATTCTAGTACATTTCGTCACGCGTACTGGTACATTCGGATCGATCATTCAAATGGATCATTTCAGGCTCCAGTACTCTGTGAGTCTGTGAGATCCATTGGGAACCGAAAATTTAAGATTTGTAATAGCGCCATCTACTACATGATGTAGGTAATAAAGTCATTTTATCGAATTAAACTTATTAACTTTCAAGGTGGTAAGGACAATCGACACTAGATGACATAAACACAAAAACCTCAAGTTATCATATATTTTAAATATTTAATAAATATGCTTAATCTTAAATTTCATTCCTAACAGTCTGAACATACACAATTTCATCTTACTTTACATGTCTAAAAATAGGGATTGAAACATTTATTTGCTATGAAATTAAACTTTTACCTAACTTATACTTATATAAGATGGTTGAAAATTATCATTAAATAAGTCATTTATCATAAAATCTTTTGAAGTGTTACTTTTAGTAAACTCTACAAAACGATATTTTTAACTCATAGATTTAAATGTAAAATGATTTTTAATTTAGGTAACAATATTATCATAAAAAAAAAACCCTAATATAATAAATACTCCTGATACTCTGCAGTTTCTGTATATATTCTCCGCTAGGAGTAATGGTGTTCTGTGTATATATTACTCTACTCTCTATGCTCTGCAGTCTGCATTGTTAATTCGATTCGCCTGTTTATTCAGATCATTCGGGATTCGGTCGGTTTGCGGCTCATTCACAATTCAAACAAATCGCGGGTTAAAAAGGTACCGTCAATTGTTTGTGATTGGTTGTACTGGTACATTCAAAAACAAATGAATGAACCATCAATACTTTTAAGTGTAATAGCTCAAACGAACGAATCATTCATGATTGACACATGTCTATGTTGTGCCAACACACTATAAATCACAGAGTACCTTTGCTAATAAACTGAAACTGAAACCAATACTTATTATACTCTTTGACTGAAACTATAAACTAATAAGAATAAGAGTACTAATGTAAACACTATATTTTATTTTATTTGAAAACTCCAGTTTATCGATGAAAAGGAGAACTCATTATATTAAAGCTATAGGAAACAGGATGGCCTCAAGTGGAGTTTGTAGAATTTGTTTAAGCGTTGATGTACGCATGTTAGTACTAAAGAAGACTGGTCTCCAAAATTTGTACAAAACATTGACGAACACCTTTGTAAGTTTGTTAACATTTTTTATTATTGTTAATTAAAGTTGCGGTAATTTGTTATTATTACCGGAGAAATACATTATAACTTGTCTGATATAATCAATCGTGGCTAGGCTAAGTTGCAGCGTTAAATATAGTGACAAATGCAACCATAATCAGAAAACAACAGTTCGCCTGAAACCTAACCACGTACTTGAAGGGACACTTAGACTTAGTTGTTTACAACACGCGTAAGAGCCCGCAGGCTCTAACTTACTGAGTCTGTGCCATAAAAAGGTATTTGAATGGTGAGTGTAAAGCACGGGACACCCTATTTATTAAGGCGAGATGTACCATCTTTTTCTTCAGGGGTGACGGTACATTTGCATATTGGAGATAAATTTAGATGTCTATGGGCATTCACTTGCCATCAAGTGAACTGTGTGCTCGGTTGTCACCCCAATTGCATAAAAAAAGTTTTTTGATCTAGAAACTTGAATATCTGTGTTGAAGTTTCTCCAGCAACTCAATATAATTTTAAATGCATACTCTAAAATAGGTTGAAAACATGTTTTATATATTTTAGTATCATTTGTGGTATTATTATTATTCTGACCTGTTATGTGGAAAATGATGCTGCCCATATCCTTATAAGATAAAATAATCTATTTGTTAGATGTCCGAGCTTACTCTTGTCGGTTATAGTGAGAGACTCAACAAATTTAAAATGCCTTCTTTACTTATTCGCCGTAAGGAATATGACCTTATATATTTACATAAAATTCTCCATAATGAGATCGATTCGGGTTACCTCTTAAGTAAATTAAGCTTAATTACAAAGCGCAATCCCCAAATTCCTAGCAAGACATTTTACCTGCAGACTTACAAGAACAATACTTCTTTTTACAACCCGATAATAAGAATATGTCTTTACAACGAGATATCCATGAAAGACTCCGGCTTGGATATTTTGACCCAAGATAAAGGTTATTAAAAAGAGCAGTAAAAGAGCTTACAGTCATACATACTCATTCCCGTATCACATAGATTTTAAATTTGTTGTTTGTAAAATTTGTTTCTTTGCATTATGTTTGTTGTTCTTGTGTGTTGTACGGCATTAATATTGTTAATATTGTTAAGCGTAGATTTGATCTCTCCTGTAGTAAAATATGAAAATGATGTGTCAACATACTTAAATCAAAAAATGAAAACAATCTGGCACAAAACTGTTATATATATATATGTGTGTGTGTATAATTTTTAATGTATTTTGATTGTTATCTGTTTCGTTGTCCATATAATAAATAAATAAATACTGCTTCATAAATTTAAAAAGGTTAAAACTGCTAGGGGATGTATATAGTTGTTGTTCCATTTGAAACTAAGTAACAGTGGCCTAATAGTTAAGGGTGCAGACTGCAAACTCAAGAAAGTAGTAAGTTCAAATCTGCTATTTGTCAATTGTTGTAAATTACTCCTAGCGCAAGCATTTTCGGTTTACCTGAGGCAAATAAGAGAAGTACTTGTAATGTTAATAGTGATGCTAGCAGTAAAATTTTAAAAATTGAAAGTAGGTTTAGTAAGAATGAATTTTGAAAGCCGAAACTTAAAAATACCACTGAATCTACTGTTTTTGAAATTATATCTGCTAATCTCAAGGAGATTCCTACAGACTTCTAGAGTATTGTGTACTTATAGCTTGCTGAACTAACGACAGATGGGGAAACAATTCTCGAGTGGTAGCCTCATACTGATAAGAAAATTATGGAGTGGGCCCCCACTAGATAGTGGCGATCTGGTAAGACAGGAAGTCGATGTATGTAGGTGGCTTAGGACTGTGTTGTTGCAGTGACGATGATTCACTGGGTGGTAGGAGCTTTGTGTGCCCAGGAGTCTGTCTGGGTGGTTATCTTCCTCTTACCTATTTCTGCTACAGAGCAGCAGTAAGTGCTTCAGTCTGAAGGACGTTGAGAGCCAGTATAATAACAGGCTGTGAAGTATTATATCCTTTTTGGTATAGGGTAGGGTGACAACGAGCACACAATCCAGCTGATGATAAGTGGTTTTAGTTTTAGTTTAGTTTACGATGGGCTGTTTTCCGCAACTCCACGTCTAAGCGCGTATTTTGCGTGTGGGCAGAAATAATATGCTTATTCGAGCCATGATATCTCCCCGAAGAAGCTCAGCAGTCCCTTGATGTTGCAAGCAACTTCGGGGAGCGATCCCGGCGTGCCGAGATGTTTAGCCCTGTATGAAGCGACTTCTGGACATGTCAGCAACATGTGAGCCGCCGTTTCTTCCTCTCCCATGCATGCCCTGCACAGGGGGCTGTCAGTAACACCTATGGTGAACAAATGTTTGTTAAAAGAGCCATGTCCTGTGATAGCACTTGTTACTATCCTGATCTGTGGCTTGTTCTGTCTCATTAGAACCCTAGCTTGTCTACAGTCTACTAAATTTTTCCAAAGCTGAGCGTGTAAATTATTGAAGTATCTACGTACCAGTGAACGAACATAGCCAAAGGAGATTGGTATTATTGGTTCTGGCCCTATAGTTGCTAGGGCCGATCCCCTTCTGGCCAGTTCATCTGCTGCATCGTTGCCTCTAGATCCACTGTGTCCCTTGATCCATTGCAGTCACATTGTTGTGCTTACATACCTCATTCAATCGTTGATCAGTCCCGAGTTCGTCACATTGCAACTCAGAGCTTGTAGTACCGCCATGATAAGTGGTTGCTGTGGCCCACAGACATCTATATGTAACCTCGATTACGAATCAAAATGCATTGTCACTCATGAGGACTACGATGAAATGCCTCGTTTCTCTGTCTCCGGTTCTCAGCACTCATCATACTACTTTTTGGCATTAAGCTACTATTTAACGCTGGTATTCTGTGAGAATGTGGTCCTTGCCCGGTCGAGCTGACCATTTCGTGCTACAACTAAACTACTAATATAACTGCAGGGTGGCGCTACCGCATATATCTTTGCTCTCAAAGGTTCCACTGCATCTGTACTTTTGCTTGAAGCTTGTTTCAGGTGGCCATGGGCTACAGGTTCCACTTAAAATATTTAATTAAACAAAAACTATAGAAAAGGTTTGTTATAATATAAATAAATACATGGTTGATAATAACCCCTGGCAATGAAATGGTTGCTTCCAAGCTGTTTCTAAAATAAATTTCGTATAGTCTGTACAGATAAAGAATGGGATATATAGCCCAAACGGTCAAAATGCCTACCACCAATAACGAAAATCCACTATTAGCAGTGTATAGTTATAACATTATATTATTCGGTTGATTGGGAATTATTTATTAATTTATTAATGAGAAAATAGGTGTTTTAATTTTAAATTAAATTTATAATTAGCGACCTGCTCTGGATTCTCCTGGGTGGGATCTATTAATGTGGCGTTATTTAGACTTAAGACAAGTTGTACTGAATGATTTCTTAAATTTGCGCGAAAACTACACATTGAATAAAATTATGTTTACGGATTTTATCGCGTTTAATCAGCTGTTTTAACTTATTTTTTTATTTTCCCGAGGTTTCGGGTGCTTTACAGCAACCATGGTGGGGGGAGGTACTGAGATGTTTGACGTCCCAATGGGTCCGATTGCGTTTATTTGGCGGACTTAAATAATGCCGAATAATAGACTTAAATTAGTCTAAAATTCGTACTAATATTATTGCTATTGCGTTTGTTAATTAATTACGTCCACAACACTATTTATGTCCAATTCGGACTTAAATTATGTCTACGCATGTCTTTTGCTATTCCGTTTCTGACAATTTGACAGTTCGTTGGCTTTAAATGAACTTATACGTCTAGGAAGTGTTATTCTTTAAGTTCGCACTTATTCAGTCCGTACGTAAGCTAAGTTTCTTCAGAAAATAGTGAAAAATGTTTCCTTATGGCTGGGCTATCATTCAAAGAAGACACAATAAAGAACGCCAACGGTATGAGTACGAAATTTATATTATAGAAACTGCTTTTCTTGCATACGGTAGGTATAAGCATAACATAACCTAACTTTTTTCGTTGTAGGGCTGTGAGAAGGATAGCGCATCGCCATGTTCGCGACCATTCCAACCCTTTCGACGTGCCTGCAGAGGTTTTTACCAAATTATACAGGCTCTCCAAAAGAACTGCGCATTTTTCAGTGTTTTCACCAGAATTTAGATCGACAAAGGCAGCACGGAATTCCTGTGCATATCAAAGTTTTGGCTTCACTCCATTTCTTAGGACATGGCGGCTACCAAACAACGGTTGGGCAGGGGCAGTATTTAGGTTTATGTCGTAGTTAGTCTAGCCAACTTCAGTTTTTGAATATTCACGCAGGTTTTTATAGATTTTTTTGTTTGACCTATGTAAGAGAGACCACATTCACAATCTAGCTTGTATACACCTGCATCTTTTAGAGGAATATTACATTTGATGAATGATATCATCATCATCGTCATCATCATCATTACAACCCTTCACAAGTCCACTACTGAACGCAGGCCTCCCCCAAGTAACGCCACAAAGCACGGTCGTGAGCCACCTTCATCCATCGAATTCCTGCATGTCTTACCAGGTCGTCACTCCATCTAGTAGGGGGTCGCCCTACACTACGCCTACCGGTACGAGGCTGCCACTCGAAAACCTTTCTTCCCCATCGGTTATCGGTTCTTCAAGCTATATGGCCGGCCCATTGCCACTTCAGCTTACTAATCCATTGGGCTATATCGGTCACTCTGGTTTTACTGCGGATATCCTAATTTCTAAGTCTATCACGCAGAGAAACTCCGAACATAGCCCTCTCCATAGTTCGCTGAGCGACCTTGAGCGTCCTCATACGGCCAGCAGTGAAGGACCACGTCTCAGATCCGTAAGTCATCACTGGCAACACGCACTGGTTGTACACTTTAGTTTTCAGAGATTGAGGTATACTCGTACCTGACGAGAAGATGTGTCGTAATTTCCCGAACGCTGCCCAGCCGAGTTGAATCCGTCGATTGACCTCTCGGTCGAAGTTGGACTTACCTAGTCGGACTATTTGTCCCAGGTAAACGTACTCGTCAACAACTTCGAGCATAGTGCTCCCAACCACTACCGGCATAGGTGTGACATGGACATTAAACATGATCTTTGTTTTGTCCATGTTCATCTTAAGACCTATCCGTTGGGAGACACTATTGAGGTCATTGAGCATAGTGCTAAGGTCCTCCAGCGATTCTGCCATAAGGACTATATCGTCGGCAAATCGAAGGTGAGTGATGTACTCGCCATTGATGTTAATACCGTATCCTTTCCAGTCCAGTAGCTTGAAAACGTCTTCCAACACAGCGGTGAAGAGTTTCGGGGATATAACGTCACCCTGTCTTACACATCTCTGTAGTTGGATAGGTTTCGAACTCCGGTTCTGTACTCGGATAGCCATCGTAGCCCGACTGTACAAACACTTCAGCACTTCGATATACCGACAGTCAACTTGGCACCGCTGAAGGGACTGTAGCACCGCCCAAATTTAGACGGAATCAAAGGCTTTCTCATAGTCCACATACGCCAGGCAAAGTGGCAGATTGTACTCTTCGGTCTTCTGTACAATCTGCCGCAGGGTATGTATGTGGTCTATGGTACTGAAGCCTTTTCGGAAACCGGCTTGTTCGGGAGGCTGGAAGTCATCGAGTCTGCGTGCGAGACGATTCGTAATGACTCTCGAAAACAGCACGTAGACGCGGCTCAGAAGGGGAATCGGTCTGTAGTTCTTCAAGAGAGCGTTGTCGCCTTTCTCAAAGAACAAGACCACCGCACTTCTGCTCCACGCCTCCGCAGTAGTGCCACCATGGAGGACGGAATTGAAGAGCTTCTGAAGGACTTCAAGTACCGGTGTTACACCCGCTTTCAGAAGCTCCGCTGTAATTCCATCCTCGCTTGGGGCCCTGCCGTTTCTAAGGTGCTGGAGAGCCATTCTAATCTCGCTCAGATGACGTCCGGGATATCATCGGAATAGTGTCGGATAAGACTTGCTCTTGGATCGTTACTCACACTTGGCTCCGACGACGATGATGATGATGATAATCCAATAATATGCCAGCGCAACTTGTCTACCTCTTCTTCCAGCTCCAGTATCTTCTCGTCAGTCCTCAGGATGCGTGCGTTATATGTTGCCAGGTCGAGTCGTCGATGGATGATAAAAATTGACTTCTTCTTCTTCGGTGGCTTGTAGTATGTTTTAATGGAAGCTCGCTTCAAGATGTAGCCAACTTAGTCTGTGACTCCTCTGACATATGGTAGTACAGCAGGCGCGCGCTGGACTGTGGCCGGCTTCACTCGTTCACTGTGACGTAGGCGCGGGACCCGAAGCTTGTTGTCTAGCAGTGCTTGTTTGACGTGCTGAAGCTCGGCGGCCAGATGTTTTCTGTCACAGATCCGTCGTGCTCTGTGAAACAAAGATTTACCCATGGTAGCTAATTGTGAAGGATGATAGTGAGATTCACCATTTAGATATCGGTTCGAATGGGTCTTTTTCTATACCAATAGTGTTATCAGGATTAAACGCTGTGATTAAACGCGATAAAATCCGTAAATATAGTTTTGTTCAAGTTGCACTGAAGTTATAAAAAGTATGAAGACCGCATATCGCAACATTTTTTTTTGTAGTCTTTACCGGCGGGTGTTGTGTAGTGTATAGATAGCAACAGTGTGCGAGCAAGAGATGAATAGCATGGATAGTTTGTACCCATTCGCAGTGTTAAATTTATTTAAAAAAAAGTTCTACTTTGTGTCTTGCTGGTTCTTCCCAGGACAGTAGATTTTTTCTGAACAATGCTATAAAAAAATGATGTAGAAGAGAATTGTGGTAGCCAATAGATTTTATTACAAACTTGTGTATTTAAGTAGTTTCGCATATTTATGACGAACTTTCATATTTTCAGATGGTTGAGGATGAGGAGCCCATAATTGTCTGTTTCACCTGTCATGCAAGACTTGTTCGTTGCGGGAGATTGCAACAACAGGCTGTTGAGTCGAATGCAGTTCAGGAGCAGTTGCTTGCGGGAGGGTCCACGGTATTATCCATTCCATCCATTAGAACCTATAACAGTCCACTGCGGAACACAGACCTCTCTCATACATTGCTTCGTAGGAGGGATTTTGACAAATTTGGTTGGCGACCGCAGTTTATATTAATGTGAGTTGTTATCAGGAAGATGCCGCTGCCCAACTCCTGTTTCTGTTTCCCTGTGTCGGCTCTTACGACACCCGTCCCGCGGGCAGGTATAAGTATAGGGCACGATCAACGGTATTATACTTCTTATGAACAAAAGTTCACTGCGTCATGGGTCATTCCCATTATAATGCAGTATTTGCCTTAACCATCACTTGGCAGGCATCTTGGTGATTACTACCTGTCTCGCGCCTTCCATGCTGTTTCCCGTTGCTATATGGGTGAATCTTTTTTGTACTGCAAAGTTAAGTTTATCCTTTAATCCAACTTACTTTTTCGCTAGAGCAATAGGCTATATTTTATGAATTTTGGTAAGTTAAGTACTTATTTTCACAAAAATAATTACCTAACGGCTTATACTGTTATGTATTGTATATACCTATACGAATTATTATCTATGGGTAATATTACTCCATAAACAGCGATTGATCTTTGTCAATTTACGATATTTGGGAATCTGTTTTGAAAAATTGTTGTCTCGATTCTTGGGATGGATGCACTACCTACATTCTTATTTAAGTTTTTCGGAACCCTCACTTTTGTCCGGTTTTTATTATTATTTGGAGTTGTCGTCAGGAAGATGCTGCTGCCCATCTCCTGATTCAGTTTTCCTCTGTCCCTTTTTACCACATCTGCGGGATGCTATGGGGTAGTATGGATTCTCCCACGCCACTCCTGGCTTCTTTTCCTAATTTAAAAAATAATTTGGTTTCAGTCAATACCAAAACCGCATGAGGCTAGATATGAGATTCAATTCACACCAATTCATCATATAGATATCAGGCCAGTTGAGTGTCATACAGAAAATGAATGTAAGGACGAAATTTTTAGCCTTGAATCTGTTAAAGTTGAGGAAATGAATTTTGAAAATGAGAATTCAAAATTTGACAAAAATGAGAATCATGAAACAGGTAAGAATATATAGATTTTGAGATATTTAAGTAAGGTACAGTTTACCTAATGCCAAGTGGATACTTTAGCCTATGTAATGTATGTATAATGTACTGATTTACCGATTTGCCTTTGCCTAAATTCAAAGTGCGTATAAAAATCACTCTTAAGGAGAAAAAATTACAAACTAAATAATTATGTGAAAGATAAGCATGGAGAAAAACACGTGTTTCAAGAATTTTCGGATATGTTTTAACTACTTTGTATTGAGCCCTGGTAATACTTTTGCCGTCTTCTATGTTTGTCGTTATATAAATTTCTGTTGTGTTGTTCATTACTTATTAGTTGTTAAGTATAGGTAGTACCATGAGTGTAGATGGGGTAGATTCAGAACCACTAGATAATGACAATCCATCTGGTTTTGGTCCCTTTAAAGGAAAATGTACAGACTTAACACCAAGCATTCATTAAAAAAATTGGTCATGAAGATACGCCATCAGCGTCATATCAAAATATTTACACCCGCCTTGATATTTGCTTATACAATCCTGTCAAGATCGGCCATATTCTATTGCAAAATAAGGTTTCCAAATATGAAAAACTAAGCATAACAAATTTAGGTTGTAAAATATCAATAGATCAATAGATACGCTCAATAGATTTAAAACTGCTTCAGATGCCAATAACTTTATTAAATCATCTTTGCTTTCTAAATATAAACTATCAGCAGTCATTCCAACCTTCAATGTTACCAGAATGGGTGTTGTTAAAGGTATACCATCTGATATTTCCATGAAAGAGTTAGTGTCTGAGTGGGTACTACTCCCTGGTAGAGAATTTATAAAGGCTAGATTACATCGAAAAGTAAAGACAGGATGATATTGAGTGGGTGGCTACCCAAACTATTGTCCTTAAATTTTCAGGCCAAGAGCTTCCTTCGCACTTATACTGCTTTTACTCATCAATTCCTTTCTAAACTTACTTACTCCCTTCCATAGCGTGTTTGAAGTGATGTTGCCTTGGATATGTAAAAGCTAAGTACAGATCAAGCCACGCTGCTTCAAATGCTCAAAAGAGCACACTGGAGATAATTGTGTTAAGGATATCTCAATATGCCTGTTCTGCTCTGATAATCACTTGGCAACTAATAAAAGTTGCCCTGAACATTCAAAATAAAAAGGTATTTAATTGGTGATGTTCCAAGAAAATGTTTCATATCTAGAGGCATCTGCTTGCCTCCCTGCAGTTAGGTGACCTTTCATCTCAACAGTTATCAAGTATTCCCCTGTCCCATCTGCTTCTTAATCTTATAGAAAGACAGTTTTCAGAATTAACCCAACTAGACCTGTTCCAAATTCTGTAGACTATGATATCGTAGCGCACAACAATATTATAACAACTCCTACTTCCTCCCTTCCAAATGTTTATGCTCTTCAAGCTAATTTATTATCTAATGATAATCACCTGGAAAACCTTATGTCCTCCACCTCTGATATAATGGGTAAATTTGGCAACATACACCTACCATTTAAAATGGGGAATATACTTGATGTGCTCTTCAAAAATTTCATAAAATTAAAATAAGACACCCCTCAGCGGAATTGTCCAAGCGTCAAGATCAAGGAAATTTGAACTAAATAATTTGATAAATACTCATAACTCCTTTGTCATTGTTATTGTAGTTCTCTTAGGCTTAGTCTTTTTCAGCAAGGTAAAAATATTCACTGAGCTTGCAAACCTCCAAGAAAAAATGTCCTCCATAGTAGCAAACTCATATCAGCGGAAGTGACATTCCCTACATTAATGTTATCAATAAACAACAATAACAGGCACCTGAACTAGTATAAACCTGTATCTCAGGTATATTTGCTAAACTATTCAAGTAACACTCTATTATTACACTACTAGCTTAGCTATGTTACTCTGGTCTCTGATTCTACATTCACACATACAAAATCAGGGACCACAAACTTTGCGAGTTTTACTAGAAAAAGGTAATATTAAACTTATGTGGAAAGTATTCGATAGTGAAAAAATATCGATGTTTTCTAACGATATATCGATAAACATCGCTGCTGGGATCCGATGTTTTACATCGAATATAAAAATACATATATATTTTTTTAAGTGGACACCCCTAAACCCTTAAAATTGTAATATAACAATATTATGGGTGAACATGGGTGGAACTCTCCCGATGTTGGGACAATTTGTCTCAATCATCACGCTTGGCATAGGTTGAGGAAAACAGAACCAGACTTGAGCACTACTGAGAGGTGGTTATACTATACTAAGCTATAAGATTTTTCTGGCAAACCCATAATCGCCTCTTACGAAACCCACGGGACAAAATATGTTTATGAATTCTTTTACGCCGCACCTACACGGCAACTTCTACTATATTCTTAATAAATGCTGGTCAAAATGTATGTATGTATAACACTTTTTCCATGTGGGGGTTCGAAACAGCGATTATTAGATTAATGTAATTATAACACGGTCAGAAGAACGTAATTATTATCATTCGAATTTAGTTTCCTTGCCATTCCTTCCCCCCAAAAATGAATATGAGAGACATTATCCAAAGTAAGTGGCTAAAATACTTTATATCTAGCAACATTATTGAGTATAATTACGTAAAATATTGGAATATCCCTATTTCCTCCTGGGTTGACTGATATAGAACGCTATAAGGTATAAACTCTGCCCATTGTAAACCGTCTAGGATGTCTTACAATAAAGTTACAATATCTTACAATAAATAAAGTGTTTAATTCGTGTGATTTCAGAACAACACCGCATACTAACAAATAAATCAAATTCTACTGATTGTAACATAAACGATGTTCGCAAAGAAATCCTGAAAAAAGATAGTCAAACAGTTATTAAAAAAGGGAATCGTCCTGCACAGATTATGAAAAAAACTTTGAAACAAAAGAATAACAATGTGGTTACGAAAAAATTTTCAGGGGCATCAACAAAATACAATTTTGAATGTGATCATTGTAGCAAAAAATGTTCAACAAAAGACATTCTCGTCAAACACATTTCACACAGTCATAAGATGCAACTAACGGAAATGTTTAATTGTGATATTTGCGAATTTAAAACATCTCGTAAAGGTTACATTTTGGCTCATCTTAAAGCGCACGTCGCTAAACAAGTGTTCTGGTGTAATAATTGTGATTATAAATGTACAATTAAACAAAATTTATTAAACCATATGAAAACACATACCGGAGAAAAACCTTTTTCTTGTAATATCTGTGAATATAAATGTATTGAAAAAAGACAGTTGGAAAGACATATGAAATTACATACCGGAGAAAAACCTTTTTCGTGTAATATCTGTGAATATAAATGTATTCGTAAATGTGATTTGCAAACACATCTGAAATTACATACCGGAGAAATACCTTTTTCATGTAATATATGTGAATATAAATGTATTGCAAAAACTAAATTGAAAAGACACATGAAAATACATACTGGAGAAAAACCTTATTCTTGTAGTATATGCGAATATAAATTTATTGAAAAATGTCATTTGCAAACACATATGAAAATACATACCGGAGAAAAACCATTTTCTTGTAATATATGTGAATATAAATGTATTGCAAAAACTAATTTGAAAAGACACATGAAAATACATACTGGAGAAAAACCTTATTCTTGTAGTATATGTGGATATAAATGTATTGAAAAAATTAATTTGGAAAGACATATGAAAATACATACTGGAGAAAAGCCTTATTCGTGTCATATCTGTGAATATAAATGTATTCAAAAAAGTTCCTTGAAAAGACATATGAAAATACATACCGGAGAAAAACCTTTTTCATGTAATATATGTGAATACAAATGTATTCGAAAAAGTAGCTTGAAAGCACATATGAAAATACATACCTGAGAAAAACCATTTTCTTGTAATATATGTGAATATAAATGTATTGCAAAAACTAAATTGAAAAAACACATGAAAATACATACTGAAGAAAAACCTTATTCTTGTAATATATGTGAATATAAATGTCTTGATAAATGTCATTTGCAAACACATATGAAAATACATACCGGAGAAAAACCATTTTCTTGTAATATATGTGAATATAAATGTATTGCAAAAACTAATGTGAAAAGACACATGAAAATACATACTGCAGAAAAACCTTATTCTTGTAGTATATGTGAATATAAATGTAATCGAAAGTCTAATTTGGAAACACATATGAAAGTACATACCGGAGAAAAACCTTTTTCTTGTAATATCTGTGAATATAAATGTATTGAAAAAAAAAAACAGTTGGAAAGGCATAAGAAATTACATACCGGAGAAAAACCTTTTTCGTGTAATATCTGTGAATATAAATGTATTCGTAAATGTGATTTGCAAACACATCTGAAATTACATACCGGAGAAATACCTTTTTCATGTAATATATGTGAATATAAATGTATTGCAAAAACTAAATTGAAAAGACACATGAAAATACATACTGGAGAAAAACCTTATTCTTGTAGTATATGTGAATATAAATGTATTGAAAAAATTAATTTGGAAAGACATATGAAAATACATACTGGAGAAAAGCCTTATTCGTGTCATATCTGTGAATATAAATGTATTCAAAAAAGTTCCTTGAAAAGACATACGAAAATACATACCGGAGAAAAACCTTTTTCATGTAATATATGTGAATACAAATGTATTCGAAAAAGTAGCTTGAAAGCACATATGAAAATACATACCTGAGAAAAACCATTTTCTTGTAATATATGTGAATATAAATGTATTGCAAAAACTAAATTGAAAAAATACATGAAAATACATACTGGAGAAAAACCTTATTCTTGTAATATATGTGAATATAAATGTCTTGATAAATGTCATTTGCAAACACATATGAAAATACATACCGGAGAAAAACCATTTTCTTGTACTATCTGTGAATATAAATGTATTGCAAAAACTAATGTGAAAAGACACATGAAAATACATACTGCAGAAAAAACCTTATTCTTGTAGTATATGTGAATATAAATGTAATCGAAAGTCTAATTTGGAAACACATATGAAAGTACATACCGGAGAAAAACCTTTTTCTTGTAATATCTGTGAATATGAATGTATTGAAAAAAGACAGTTGGAAAGACATAAGAAATTACATACCGGAGAAAAACCTTTTTCGTGTAATATCTGTGAATATAAATGTATTCGTAAATGTGATTTGCAAACACATCTGAAATTACATACTGGAGAAATACCTTTTTCATGTAATATATGTGAATATAAATGTATTGCAAAAACTAAATTGAAAAGACACATGAAAATACATACTGGAGGAAAACCTTATTCTTGTAGTATAGTATGTGAATATAAATTTATTGAAAAATATTATTTGCAAACACATATGAAAATACATACCGGAGAAAAACCATTTTCTTGTAATATATGTGAATATAAATGTATTGCAAAACTAATTGAAAAGGCACATGAAAATACATACTGGAGAAATTCCTTATTCGTGTAGTATATGTGAATATAAATGTAATCGAAAGTTTAATTTGGAAACATATGAAAGTACATACCGGAGAAAAAGCTTTTTCGTGTTATATCTGTGAATATAAATGTATTAGAAAATATTATTTGCAAAAGCATATGAAAATACATACCGGAGGAAAACATTTTTCTTGTATGTGAATATAAATGTAATCAAAAGGTTAATTTGGAAAGACATATGAAAGTACATACCGGAGAAAAGCTTTTTGCGTGTGATATCTGTGACTATAGATGTATTAGAAAAGATTATTTGCAAAAGCATATGAAAATACACATTGGAGAAAAACCTTTTTCGTGAGAGATCTAGTTAAAAAATATGTACATATTATGTAAACGTGTTTTTTATAAAGTGTACCATATAAAAATCTAGTTTTATGAATTTCTTATGAAATTGTGGAACAAGTAGAAGAACATTTGCGTGCCTATTGGGCCTGTATGCGCTAATTTAATCTTTATTTTTTGGGTTATTCCGTTTATCCATCCTAAGAAAACCGCACTAGGGTGGGTACTCGGAAACGTGTGTTCGTTTATCCACGCTAGAGGGGGTGGATAATCGGAATTCACTTTTTGATTATTGTTTCGTCTTTCCAGCTCAAGTATACAGTTCAATAAAAAATTAATTTATACTTTAACATATTATTGATTAATTTTTAATAATCACCGACTTAAACCAAAAAAATTGTGTTACATATTGCATTTAAACCAAATTAAATTTCCTTGTTTTAAATAATAATAAGTAATTTATAAATTCTGCAATATGTCCAGTAAATGACCAACCCTAATTTCATTGTTGAGTGGACGTAACTCTATATTCTGTTTAAATTTGTCTCTTTTAATGTTCATTTGCAATCGTTTTCTAAATTTTTTTGTTGCTGCAGATGGGTTAGCAAAAACCTGGGCGTGTTTTTGGAAGCAATCCAAAAATTTTACTAAATTATCTATTCGTATCGAGTTTGTAGTTCTATGAGGCACTACGAATGAATTACAAACAACCACGTAATTTTCGTTCGGGGGCCATATCTTTTCGTAGTATATCACAAACGCCATCATATTATCATCATATAATATATGTGATCTCAGAGTTCTCAAATATATTTCACTGTTAAACCTATAAAGCTAACGTTCTACAAAACGACGAGCATGCAATAAATATTTCTATTTCTTTCTTTCGTATTTTTACATATACAACATGTCCCAAAATTCAACGATAAGCCAACACCGGAGGATAGACCTGCCCCGGACTAATCGGGGAAAAAAAAGAAAAAATATATATCCCAATTATATTTTAAGTTATATAAAAAAATGAAATTCTTCAGAAATTGAGATCGTTTATGATATTTTTCACTACCATGACCACAATTTTTTAAATATTTATTTCTTTTTTTTATAGGCAACCTGAATAGGACTGCTATCTACCACAATTCTTAAAAAATCCAGAATAACTCTTGTTTTATCACGAAAATTAATGAAACTTATTTTATTCCCTAAATTTTTTAAAGACTTTTACTTTTAACCAACTTAACTTATCGTGGTGTAAAAAAAAGTATGAACACTAGTATGGCAAGTTTTTTTTAAAAATTGACGCAACTAACCAACATTCCAAAATGGTATAATACTCTAGGAAAACAAGTTATAAAAAAATATGGGCCTATTATTTCTAAACAGGGGCCAAATTCCTTAAATTGTAATTGTCAGTAATCACTTTTACTACATGCCCAAAATGGGTTCTTGTTACAATTTCTAGGAATTTGAATGGGACATACATACCTTAGATGTTAGAGAGAGATAGATAGAGATATTTATGTTAAAAAGAGACAACAACAGGGCAGGTAGAGAAGCTGTTATTATTCTCAGCAAGTCAGTTCAGTACGCTCTGCTCCTTTTTTTACTGCGCACCGTATCCAATTCAACTTACATGGCTCTCGTACATACTATCGACTTTTGGCTTAGCCTTTTGGACTGGAATCGACCTGCAAACTTAACTGACCTGGCCTTATCTTGAACTAAGATTGTGTGTCTTGTGATTTAGAGTTCTGGCGCATTTTGGACTGTTTGGCGTTTAACATGCCGCAACCGTACACACCACAGGAATACGCTAATATGCATTTAATCTATGGAAAATGCCGATGTAATGCTAACGCTGCTAGCAGACTGTATCGAGAAAGATACCAAAATTTTCAAATATATCCTGATTATCGAGTGTTTATTAATGTGCATCAAGCGTTTTTGGAGGGTCGTATGCCTTCCAATAGGAGAAGCGCTGGAAGACGTAGATTGGATCGTGATGAAGAAGTTCTCATTGAGATAGAAAATGATTCGACTATTTCGGTACGTACCATAGAAGAAGCTACAGGAATCCCGAAAAGTTCTGCACATCGAATATTAAAACGTCACAAACTTCACCCATATCACTACAGGCGTGTGTAATGTGTGTAGTTCATCGTTCACAGTTTTAGTACATCAAAATGAGAATAAAATGCAATATTTTTAAAATGTTAATGTATATACGCAATAGGTGCAATAGAGTCCATTTCTGAGACGACCGCAGTAGTGAATTCTAGTTCTCTGTTTTGCGGGTGGCGAAAAAATGAACTAAAGTTTGCCATACTGCATCAAGTTCAAATTCGGTTGAATGGTTAGAATGGTAAAGAATCTAGCGCCCTCGAGCAGAGAAATGGAGCTTGGTTGACTCCACGATTATTCGATGATTTATGAAAAATTGAATGTGGCATTTGGATATTTCATGTATGTTAACACAAGACTTCGGAATCTTTTAAACAATTTATTAAAACAGAAAATTAGAAAGTATTTACATATGTTTTTTAATATTTTTATTTTAATATTTTTTAATATTTTAAATTTTTATTTTTTTAATTTATTATGAACAGGTTGCGGTTTTTAAGGCCACCTCAGACACATATTTCTTATATTGGTTTTTTAATGTACATTTTATCTATATGTATTTTGCAAAATTCGTAATTCAAAAACTTCCTCATGATGTTTTCCTTCACCGCCGAGCAAGAGGTAAATCAGCACTTAAAATTGCAATTAATAATTTCATTGATGCCAGCGGGGATCGAACCCGGTGTGGCTAGCGTACTGTGAAATTTAACGCGAGAGCTAACCATCTGAGCTACCAGGGCTCTCTCATCGTCGAAATGAATACTTAAATTAGTTAAGTTACAGCCTTTTTACGTCCCACAGCTGGGCAAAGGCCTACCCTTATTTCTGAGACGGTTTTAGGGCAAAGAAGTTTCCGTCGCGCTGCCCCAATGCATGTTGGCGAACTTCACATGTCTTCGAAATTTTTTTTTCTTATTTCACAGACATGCAGGTTTCCCCACAATGTCTTTCTTCACCGCCGAGCACGTGGTAGATCAGCAATTAAAATTGCAATTAACAATTTCATTATTGCTAGCGGGGATCGAACCAGGCTTGCTAGCATACTGTGAAATTTACAGCGAGAGCTAACCATCTGAGCTGCCACGGCTCTTCTGAGCCACCACGGCTCTCATCGTTGAAATGAATACACCTCTTTATTTTGTATGTTTTTTTTCTATAGGATAGGGTGACAAACGAGCACGCAGTCGACCTGTGGTGGTTGCTGCGGCCCATAGATATCTACATCTATCCTCGATTACAAATCAAAATGCAGATGCGTGTCACCCGTGGGGACTAAGATGGAACGCCTCGTTTCCAGTAAAAAGGCTCTCCGGTTCTCTACACTCACCATACGAAACACAGAAGCATTAAGCTATTATTTCACCCTGGTATTCGGTGAAAGCGTGGTCCTTCCCCGGTCGAGCCGGCCTATTCGTGCTACAACTGTACTACTAATATAACTGCAGCATGGTTCTACCACATATAAAAAATGTTTTAATGAACTAGTACATGATGCACAAAAAAGTGCAGAATCGGACTTTAATTGTGGCATATTTTTGTGTAATGCATAAGAAGTGGGTTCTTTAAAAATATATATAAATATTTTTTTTTATTTCACGAAGAGATATATTTATTTTAAATTCTATTTTTTTGTAACTATTATTTGTGTTAAAGGAAATATGTTACCTTTTGGAGAAATAATGTTGTTGGTTATTGGAAATGTAACATAACCGCTGCGCACCTCGCGGCGCCTTTGTCACTCGACACATATTATGGTGCATTGGGTATTGTTTACAAAAAACGTTATTTATAACTCTACATCAGCGGGAGTGACCCTTGAGTGGTTTTATGGTTTATAAAGGAATGAATGAATCTTTATTTCTGTACAAGTGCTGTTAAAGTTTGTTTGCTCAAATAAAAACTTAGCAAGACCTATTGAAAGATGACTGAATCATGTAAAAAAAAGAGAGGTTCAAGACTGAATCATTATAATGAAATAAAAAAAAAACTATTTTTATTGACTAGTGCATTACGCCGCATTATGCCGCATCTGGTCCGAACTACAATAACATTCTACATCGGTGTAAAGTAATTAGTTATACTAATAACTTTACATCGATACTTAAAGTAATTAATTATACTAATTACTTTAAA
This sequence comes from Parnassius apollo, assembly GCA_907164705.1. NCBI lineage: Eukaryota > Metazoa > Arthropoda > Insecta > Lepidoptera > Papilionidae > Parnassius > Parnassius apollo. The sequence continues at coordinate 602,619 of CAJQZP010000566.1, forward strand.
ACTTTATTAAATATATGTATTCGTTTATAGGAAATTTCATAGAGAATTCAGAAATGTATACATATTTTAGTATTCGATATACCAAAATCAAGATATTTGCGTTTAAACGGATTGGGCCCAATCAGCCGTCCATTTTATTAAACAGCTCCGCAGTCAACGGAGTATGACGGTTAGAGTCTCCGCAGCTGAAAGGTTAACCTATGGACCGGCATATTAAAAGGAAAAGTAATTGGGCCCTTTGAGTTACAAGGAAACTTAGATGGCAATAGTTATTTAAACTTTTTACAAAATGACTTGCAAGAATTGTTAGACGACGTGCCCTTAAGTGATCTCCAAAACATGTGGTTCCAAAATGATGGTTGCCCAGCACATTATGCCCGTCCTGTGCGAGAATATTTAAATCAAGAGTATCCAGGGCGTTGGATCGGGCGACTTGGTCCTATCTTATGGCCACCCCGTTCACCCGATTTGAAACCCCTGGACTTCTTCTATTGGGGTTGTCTTAAAAACAGGGTCTACTCAAAACCCATTGCGACATTGGACGAGCTTCGTCGAAATATCACTCAGGCTGCTGATTACATTAATAGCCGAAGATATGCAAGACTAATAAAACGATCATTTTTAAGGCGATGTCGTGCATGTATTAATGCTGGCGGCAAACAGTTCGAACATTTGTTATAATGTTAATAACTTAATAAATTACACGTGAAACTGTTTGTTTTGAAATATTAAACATTTTTCAATTGACAATTACAATTTAAGGAATTTGGCCCCTGTTAAGAAATAATAGGCCCATATTTTTTTATAACTTGTTTTCCTAGAGTATTATATCATTTTGGAATGTTGGTTAGTTGCGTCAATTTTTAAAAAATCTTGCCATACTAGTGTTCATACTTTTTTTTTACACCACGATAAGTTAAAGTTGGTTAAAAGTAAAGTTAGGGAATAAAATAAGTTTCATTAATTTTCGTGATAAAACAAGAGTTATTCTGGATTTTTTAAGAATTGTGGTAGATAGCAGTGCTATTCAGGTTGCCTATAAAAAAAGAAACAAATATTAAAAAAATTGTGGTCATGGTAGTGAAAAGTATCATAAACGGTCTCAATTTCATTTTTTTATATAACTTAAAATATAATTGGGAAACTGTCGCATCCGAAGCTGGAAGCTTCAGGAAGCGGATACTAGGGACAAATATCACACGAGGGTAGCCGAAAAGCTTGACACCATCGATGGCAGGAAGGAATGTGTGGAGAGAACATGGCAGAACCTTAGGGATGGAATGGTAAGTGCAGCGGAAGAAGTATGTGGTACGACAAAAAGAGGTAGTAGTAAAAGAAGAGATGCATGGTGGAATGATGAAGTGAGAGAAGCTGTAAAAAAGAAGAAAAAAGCATGGTTAGACTACTTGGCCGCTAGTAACGATGAGCATATGAGAGAGAAGAGAAAGAAAGATAAGTGCAGAAAGTTCATGCGAAAACATTGATTGAGGAAGTACGTGAAAGGTGTAGAATAGAAGCGGACGAGAGGCTGTCGCACAACTTTAGGGAAAACTCCAAACTCTTCTGGAAAGAGGTTGGAAGGTCCCGGAGTGGTGCGACAGCCTTAAGAATGAACAAAGTGCTTTCGAGAACCAATGACGTCCTCTCAGAAAAATCGGACGTCATGCAGCGATGGAGTGAATTTTATAGAGAAATGTATGCGTGTCATGATCTTAGTGAAGGATCCGGAGGTGACGCAGTGACTGGCACGCCAGACACGGACCTCGATGACACTGAGGTCATCAGCATGAAAGAGATTGAACGTGCGATTCGAAGTTTGAAATGTGGTAAGGCTGCGGGACTAGACAGAGTTACTGCTGAAATGGTCAAGTACGGTGGGCCTCGCGTCTGGGACAGCTTCCATCTGCTGTGCAATTTGTGCTGGCGGACGGGAGATGTCCCGGATAATTGGCGATCCGCGGTCATTGTGCCTTTATATAAAGGTAAAGGTTCACATTTTGACTGCGGGTTCTATCGGGCGATCAGCTTGACTAGTTTAGCAAGTAAAGTTTACTCGAAGGTTTGACACGTAGGATGCAAGAGAAATCGGAAAGATTCTTATGGGAGGCACAATGCGGATTTAGACCTGGAAGAGGATGCACGGATCAAATGTTTTCTCTCCGCATGATCACGGAGAAGCTTCTGAGTGTTAACCAGAAGATTTTCTGTGCTTTTGTGGATCTGGAGAAAGCATTTGATAAGGTTATAAGGAAGAAAATGTGGGAACTGTTGCCGGGATATTGTGTGGATGATCGATTGTTAAGGGCTGTGCAGTCACTTTACTATGACTGTAAAGCCTGTGTGCGGGTAGGGCATGACCTGTCACCCATGTTTAGTGTCCAATCGGGCGTAAAACAGGGTTGTGTCATGTCTTCCTGGCTGTTCATACTGTATCTCGACAGCTGTTTACAGAAGCTGAAAAATAGCTGTTTGGGTGTGAAATTGGGTGACATAAAAGTTAATTGTCTGCTGTATGCTGATGATGCAGTGCTTATTGCACCATCAAAGCAGAACTGCAGGCATTAGTCACGTGTATGAAAGAGGAATGTGAAATTAAAGGTCTCCGTTTGAATGCTAATAAAACTAAGGTTCTGGTATTTGAAAAGGACGAAGAGAGAACGAAATGTGAAATATGGGTAAATCAGGAATGTCTAGAACAGGTAAATGAAATTGTATACTTGGGGAGTGCTTTCAGCTGAGATGGAAGATGTGATTTAGATGTGGATAGGCGTGTCGCTACCGGAAACAAAGTCAATGGTGCCCTGAATGCATTTGTAGCAGCCAGATTAATCAAACCGAAACGGGAATAAATAATATATACTCCGCTGCTACCATAACGCGGAAGGCGAGAATAAATAAAAAAAAACATTTTATTTCCTAATTATTCTTGGCTACTGAGATACTGCGGACTGTATATAGATAATTTGACGTTCTTATAAAGAAACAAGAAGCAGCCGCAAATATCATTCAGCGCCACACCGACTTCACACGCCGCTATCGTCGCGTATCCGTCGACCAATGGTGAGCCGTTTCTTCAACGCCGCAGTTCGTTTCCTCTTGCTGTTCCGGAGCTGTATGCCACACCGCCGCCGCCCGCCGACTACGCGTGCGCACCGATCTGCATGTCTTATATAGCCGGTCCAGCGACGTAGCTTCGTGAACAACAAACAAGTCTCACGCCGGGAAACGAAACGTAGATAATTGTATATTTTAAATAGTTTTCATTGGTCATAAAATAAGCAATATAATTGGCTAGGCAAAATATTAATTGTTACCATTGGCAAATCAATAGTGAGCCAGCCATATAAATATAGGCAAGGTTGATGCAAAATATATTCCATTCCATTCCGAATCCCATTCGACAGTACATTCATAAACAGTAGTTTCATTTCTCCACCTTAAAGAAAACCACGGAGTCTGTTAATAGTGGACAGTTCGTCTCCACTATTACACATTAGTAAAAAAGGCAAGGCGTGGTGAAGAGTGCACGCCTTGCAATACATAATGCAGTGTTGGTACCGACTTTGTTATATGGCAGCGAAACCTGGGTATACCAGAAGAAGCATAAAAGCAAGTTGAATGCAGTGGAGATGCGATCTCTTTGTAAAATGTGTGGCGTTACCTTAGCCGACCGAAAGCGAAACGAAGAGATTCGCAATATGGCAGGATTGAAAGATGACCTTATCACAAAAATTGATAGGGGCGTACTCGAATGGTTTGGGTACGTTGAACGAATGAGTTTAGAAAATATATGGAACGAAAGTAAATATTAAAAGGTGTCGAGGTAGACCGAGACTAACTTTCGAAGACCATGTGAGCAAATTGCTCGAAGAGGGGAGGGTCAAGAGTACTCGGATACCTAGACGTGCATATATGAAGAAGTTAATGAACCTGAAGGAAGCGAAAGAGGTATGTAAGGATCGTGACACTTGGCGATCTGTTCTCTCTGGCTACCCCGTTAGGGATTGTGCGTGAAGATAAGTATAATTGGGATATATTTTTTTCTTTTTTTCCCCGATTAGTCCGGGGCAGGTCTATCCTCCGGTGTTGGCTTATCGTTGAATTTTGGGACATGTATATTTGTGCTTTCGCACCAACTCAGTACCCGCTGGACTGCGTCGCGTGGTGGTCATCTTCGGCTGGTAAGTAGTTTTATTTTAGATACATACATAAACACTCACGCCTGTCACCCAGAGGGGTAGGCAGAGACTACAGACTTCCATTTGGCACAATCCTGACACACCTCTCTTGCCTCCTTCACATCCATATACCTACGCATACATGTTCGTCGGTTAAGGGTACTCCTAATTTGGCCCGTTTTCAATAAATCGCCAATTTGGTCGATAAATTTTCGCCTAGGACGTCCCTTTCCGACTCTGCCATTCACTTCTGCACCATAAATTTTCTTTGTCACTCTTTCCTCATTCATTCTTTCCACATGACCAAACCACCGAAGCATTCCTTTCTTAATCCTGGTCACCACATCATCTTGCAAACCACACTCTTCTCTTATTACACAATTTCTTACCCTGTCATTCAGATTCAGTCCTAACATACTCCTTAACGACCGCGCTCGCGTCCGTAGGCTTTGACCACCTGTTCCTAGGCCCACCCTACACGTGTCCCCCGGGTAGTGCTAAATGAGCGACAAGCCGATGCCACAAACTCGGCTCCACGCCGTGGTAGCGGCGTTAAATATACCACCCCATTTCGCACCATGAGGAATCGAATTAAAAAAAAATATATTTATTTTAGAGATACGTAATAACTGTTCGTAATTTTGACGAATGGTTAATTTTTGTGTAACATTTACTCCTATTATGATGTTGAGTTATGATTTGCGTTTTTTTCAGTTTTTTGTGTTATTTTTGTTTTAGTTATTGTTTTAACCTCTCAAGCGGCAAGCGTCCAAATTTGACCGTTTCGATATTCCGTCAAAATTCAAGAGGTCAAAAGTGACCGCACCCACCCACAGCACTTTGACCCATCAATACTTATGTTTAAAGACTACTTTTCTATGAAGAAGTTTGGTAGTTTGAGGAAGTTTTGTTCAGTTGTTTCATAACTAATGAAATCTGTGAGGAAATTTTAGTGGACTAATGCAGACATAGCTATAACAAGAGAAGGCTATAAGAATTTGACATCGACTCAAAAAGATTTATGCAAAAAGGAACTCAGCGCACTTCTTGGTGTCTTGTTGGCAGCTGCGATGAAAGATAAACATCTAACAACCAAAGAATTGTTAAACCCGGTTTTTTGTAGGTCGTGATACATCTCATGTATGAGCCGAGAAAGATTTGACTTCCTAATAAGATGCCTAAGATTTGGTGATAAATCTGTAAGACTGCGAGCTTTACAATCTCATCTTTTTACACCGATCCGAAAGATATGGAAATTACTGATGGAACGGTGTCGCAGCAATTATGTTCCTAGAACCAACCGATGAACAACTGTTGCGTGTTTGCGTGCTGCGTTTCATTTTTGCGAAACGGTCAAACGATAAGAAAAACTCGAAATATAACAAAAATACTTTTGAAAAAATTTATTGTTGTAACAATAAATTATAGTCAAACTGAGTAACTCAGCTGTCATATCGTAGCTTTATAGTTGATGTGCTCTAAGATTATTTTGTTATATTTCGAGTTTTTCTTATCGTTTGACCGTTTAGCAAAAATGAAACGCAGTGTTTATAAGAGCGGTACCAGACAAGTCATATTTAAAGTGTTTCAAGAGTGTATGGCCGAATTTCAAGCGAGAAAGTTTATTTCCGATTTAGACGTTGTTTACGGTCGAACAGCAAAAATAACTGGTACGTACATATATTTTAATGTAAAACAGAATAAAAAAAACTGTAATCTTAAATCTATCATTTGTTTTTAAGTATAATTTATCCGTTTTATAACATTGTTTACAAATAGATGAGGTTATTAATTTATCTAAGAATACACAGTCAATAGTTTTGATCCTTTTGTATTATTTATTTAGATATGAATAAGGTGTTTATTATTTACGTGCCTATATTGGTTTTAGGTGTTTCCGAAAGCACAATTAGGCGCATAGTGGACGGAGGTATGCAGAATGGAGGTAAATTCGTCACGCCTGGAAAACACAGGCAAGGCCGACCTAAGAAACAGATCGATGATTTCGATTTATGTGCCATTCGTCAAAAAGTTCATTTTTTCTACACAGTGCAGAAAGAAGTGCCTAATCTAAGAAAACTATTGGCAGTTGTGAAGGAAGAACTAAATTTTGATGGCAGCCATGAATTTTTAAGACAAGTTATAATTTCTATTGGCTTTAAATTTAAGAAATGCCAAACAAACAGACTGGCTCTCGTAGAATAACAAGTTATTGCTTCGAAACGTGAGTATTATTTAAAGCATATCCTTGAAATCAGAAGATTGCCCAAGGAGCTCCAAAAAAACATTATTTATTTGGATAAGAGCTAAATACACGAGTCCTACAAAGTTACTAAATGTTGGAAGTCTATTAATATTTCTGGTGTCCAACAAGATGTATCTAAAGGGAAAAGATGGATAATTATGCATGCTGGAAGTGAGATTAGTTTTGTGTCTAATGCACTATTAATATTTACTGGTAAAAACAAGCAAGATGATTACCATTCCGAGATGATCGCTCATAATTTTACAAAATGGGTAACTGAAAAGTTAGTGCCCAACATAACTGAATCATCAATAATTGTGATGGATGACCATACCACTCCATTATAACAAACAAGGTATTATAATATTTCTTTCTTACACTTTATTTTTGTTTTACATTATTATTTATCTTTTTATGTTGCAACTGATAATCAACTATTAAATTATTATTTTTTTGCCCCAGGCACCTACATCTGCATCAAAAGTTTTTGAAATCAAATTGTGGCTATTGGAAAATAATATTCCATTTGATGAAACGTTGCGGAAACCATCCTTATTGATGCTTGTAAAAAACCATAAACCTGAACCGGTGTATTATATCAATGAACTTCTAGGAGAACATGGACATACAGTGGTAAGACTACCACCCTATCATTGCGATCTGAACCCCATTGAATTAGTTTGGACAATGGTAAAAAGGCGAATCGCACAAAAGAATGTTTGTGGTCAACATGTTGCGAAGTTGGCTACCGAAGCATTTCAGTCAGTAACTCGGCAAGAATATAAAAATTGTGTTGACCATGTCATCATATCGACAAACTCATGTGTCATCTCAGTAAGCGATAATAGTTCCAGTAAATCTGAAAAGTCAGAAATAGACCAATTTAATTACGCAGGGGTTTCGGGCAACATTTCGGGAGTTGAATACCTCGACTCAGAATATTTGAACTCAGATTAATAATCAAAATATAATAACTATGTATCAACATTTGTTTTTTGTTTTATTTCTTCACCTTGAGTGTCGGCTGTGTTGACACACAGGCTGGTGTTGCGTAAAACCTGCTTTTCGTAATTACTTGTAAGATAGTCAAAATTATCTCAATTATTAAGTATGTGAATTTAGCTAAATACTGTTGTTGGGATATACAAGGGTCAAGGGTTACTCATACCAATAAAAGCATGCACTTGAAAAAATATGACAGTCAAGGGGCCGTAATAATAAATCAGTTTATAAAATAAAAAGTATCAAAACTTTTCGGTTGAATCCATGGGGATGCCGTATAAAAGATAGTGGTACCCTCCTTTTTTTTCATGAGTTTCTTGAAAGACTGTACGAGCCAACAAACGAGCAATACCAGTAGAAATGAAAAATTTCCGCGACAGAGTGGTTGTCACATCTATTTTTTGTTACGATGAACCTCTAACGCTACTATCATTCAAACCAAAGCTAAGCAAAATGGTTTATTTGCTTTCATCTTGTGACGAAGAAGGAGCTTTGAACTCAACCACTAAACCTTCCTACATAATTGAGTTCTACAATAACACAAGGGGGGGTAGACACATTTGACCAGATGTGTTCGATTGTGTCTTGCAACCGAAAGACCAATCGGTGGCACATGTGCATATTTTATGGCATGTTGAATATATTGGGTATTAACTCCTACATCATTTATTGCCATAATGTCCTGGTAGCTGGTGGTAAGCCACTGTCACGAAAAAGCTTCATGAAACAGTTGCATGAGCAACTTGTCGAACCATGGCTGAAGTGCCGTCTGCAAACCACAACTATGCATCGAAGAATTAAGGACAAAATAAAATATATTTTGGGTTTGAGCCAGGAGGACCAGACTGTTGATGAAGCTCGAGGTTGTGAGCCATGTGTTTCTGGAAGTTCAGCAGCATCTGAAAGACCTTCAAATAATAAAAGAAAGAGTTGCGGTTTGAGCACTTACAAAAAAAGACGAATGACATAAAATCATAATTGCAACATTTCTATTTACGGCGAACATTCGGTTAATTTTTGTCCTAATTGTGCTAAACAAATTTAAGTGTTACTATATGTATATTCTTAGTGGTTTATGTCTTTATTTTTTATTATTTAGAGAAAAAATTCTTATTAAAATTCTTTATTAGTTTAATTAATCTTTTTAACATTTAACTCTTTCAGTCACGCTTTTACATCAAGAATAGGTATTTTGAACATTTATGTTTAGTTTTAGCATCATTTACAACTAAAACATCGCTTAAAGTAGAGGAAAAAAATCTAGGTATTATTAAGGCTTTCGAGAAATAATGTGAACCACCACGACTTTTGATACAAATATGATTATGTATATTATTTATTAACATTATAAGTTATAACGAACTTTCCAACAGGCAAAACTAACTTAAAAATTATTTTTTATGAAAATCTGAAAAACATGTTTTACCTTTGCGTAGGCAAAGTGGCACTTTACATGTATTGCATTAGCATACAGTACTCACTGGGGAAGTCCAAGTGCTTCTCTCAGGTTTATGGCGACTGTATTCTAGACGAATTTTTTGAGAGACTGTAGGCTTGTGACGTTTTATAAATGCAGGTCCTGAAGAAGGGGCTGCGGAATTACGATTGCTGTTTCCTGATTAGGGCCTTTGTTTGTCTCTGATATGTGCTGGTGCCAGTAGACCCTGGTATACACTTCGTCTGAACACTTTCAAAGTCAGTGTGCTTAGGTTCGGGTGAGAACGACTGCATTTCTTTATAAATTAAAGAGGCATTGACATCACAACAATCAAGGAAGTGAAAAAAAATCCTATGCCACCACTTGTGAGATTTTCTGTTAACAGCATAACTTCCTTTTAGTTGATCGAATTTGTCGACAAAATTCATGTTCGCGTTGTAGTCTTTAAAGGCTTCCGGAAAGGACACTTCTATACTGGTACCATCGTGATCTCTACTGTTAACTTTTCCGACATCATTGAGATCATGTTAGTTTGATAAAATAAATACTTAAATCTGTTGTCCTTCCATTTCAGAAATCTTATTTTTGTGTCACTAATAGGGTATTTTACACCATGTAAAATAAAATCAAAAATATGTATTCATGATAGATTTTGTAAAAAGTAAACGAGAAATATTGATTTCTGTTTATAAAATTGCATTATAAATTTTATATTTCAATTTTAAGAATTTTTTTTCGTCTGTGCCTAAAATCTGCAAAACGCTGTCTGCCATATTAGATCATGTCGTGACGTCACTGATCCAGCCTAAGGGTATTAGTGTTCCGTGTCACTGATTAAAAGAACTTGCTAACGTGCACACACAGCACGTTAAAATTTTACGATTATTGAGTTTTATTCCGAATTTTTTTGAAGAGGCATAATGGAAGACGAATTCGTAAAAGCAGGAAGTGCTAATTTACCAAGGATAAATAAATTGATTTGATCAAAATTTTTTGCATGCAATCGCAATTTTTGTTTTGCTCATTTGAGAAACGTTAAAACGTCTATCATCATCATCATCATCATTACAGCCCTTCACAAGTCCACTGCTGAACATAGGCCTCCCCCAAGTAATGCCACAAAGCACGGTCCTGAGCCACCTGCACCCATCGACTTCCTGCATGTCTTACCAGGTCGTCACTCCATCTAGTGGGGGGTTGCCCTACACTACGCCTACCGGTACGAGGCTGCCACTCGAGAATCTTTCTTCCCCATCGGTTATCGGTTCTTCGAGCTATATGGCCGGCCCATTGCCACTTCAGCTTACTAATCCGTTGGGCTATGTCGGTCACTCTGGTTTTACTGCGGATATCCTCATTTCTGAGTCTATCACGCAGAGAAACTCTGAGCATAGCCCTCTCCATAGCTCGCTGAGCGACCTTGAGCGTCCTCATACGGCCAGCAGTGAAGGACCACGTCTCTGATCCGCAAGTCATCACTGGCAACACGCACTGGTTGTACACTTTAGTTTTCAGAGATTGAGGTATACCTGACGAGAAGATGTGTCGTAATTTCCCGAACGCTGCCCAGCCGAGTTGAATCCGTCGATTGACCTCTCGGTCGAAATTGGACTTACCTAGTCGGACTATTTGTCCCAGGTAAACGTACTCGTCAACAACTTCGAGCATAGTGCTCCCAACAACTACCGACATAGGTGTGACATGGACTTTGAACATGATCTTTGTTTTGTCATGTTCATCTTAAGACCTATCCGTTGGGAGACACCATTTAGGTCATTGAGCATAGTGCTAAGGTCCTCCAGCGATTCTGCCATAAGGACTATATCGTCGGCAAACCGAAGGTGAGTGATGTACTCGCCATTGGTGTTAATACCGTATCCTTTCCAGTCCAGTAGCTTGAAAACGTCTTCCAACGCAGCGGTGAAGAGTTTCGGGGGTATAACGTCACCCTGTCTTACACCTCTCTGCAGTTGGATAGGTTTCGAACTCTGGTTCTGTACTCGGATAACCATCGTAGCCCTACTGTACAAACACTTCAGCACTTCGCTATACCGACAGTCAACTTGGCACCGCTGAAGGGACTGTAGCACCGCCCAAATTTCGACGGAATCAAAGGCTTTCTCATAGTCTACGTACGCCAAGCAAAGTGGCAGATTGTACTCTTCGGTCTTCTGTACAATCTGCCGCAGGGTATGTATGTGGTCTATGGTATTGAAGCCTTTTCGGAAACCGGCTTGTTCGGGAGGCTGGAAGTCGTCGAGTCTGCGTGCGAGACGATTCGTAATGACTCTCGAAAACAGCACGTAGACGCGGCTCAGAAGGGAAATCGGTCTGTAGTTCTTCAAGAAAGTGTTGTCGCCTTTCTTAAAGAACAAGACCACCGCACTTCTGCTCCACGCCTCCGGAGTAATGCCACCATGGAGGACGGAATTGAAGAGCTTCTGAAGGACTTCAAGTACCGGTGTTCCACCCGCTTTCAGAAGCTCCGCTGTAATTACATCCTCGCCTAATACCAGGTGAGCCTGTATTTTGAAAAAACATCGTTTAGTAGCTATCATAGTTTAGTTTATCTATAATTACAACCATTAGTTATAATACCTAAATTAACGTAATCTATTACATAATTTGACTTGCGATACCCTTTACCTCATGATGTTTTGTTTTGTATTAAACGGTAATTAAAATAAGTCATCCTTCATCAAAATGATCGTCACAGAAGAACATTCTGGTTTTTGTAGACAATGTATTCGGGTCTCTTCTTGCCGGTTTTATTACCTAACACCAATTAAAACTTAAAACATTAATAATTAACCACACTGATTCACTTTATTACGCTCCGAAGCTTCGCTTGTCTCGCCAAATTCAATATTGCCCCGATCGTGGCATGCAGCGGGTTTAAATACACTTTTACGCCGAAACATCCAGAATATTCCCGTAGATACGGGCGCCGACCGACCAGACGCAGAAAGTTCGAGTGTGAGGCTTCTAGAAAGCTTAGTTCTTTAATTCCATACTAGATGGCGCTGTTGGTTAAAAGATTAGTCATGTCATTTTCTGGATAGCTCTCCTCGCTCTGTTACCCGACACTAGATGGCGCTAGTGCCAGACGTCACTTAGGCGCATAACAATATAATCGATCGAATCGTGCAATCAATTACACAATGACGTAATAAACAAAATGTCTTCTGTCTCCTTCGTTTACACACAATTCAACCAATAAACAAATCGTAATATGTATTATTACTATTATAGCACCCGTTCAGCATTCTTTATTCGGTCATACAAAGTATACAAACTAGCTGCGACCCAAATGATAGCAATAATCGAATCTTTTTAACCCGATCACCATACGAGTGGGTCATAATCGACCCGGGTTACGAGAAATGGTTGATCGACACAGGTCTACACTGAACTAAAGCCGCTCGTTTACACGAACGGCGAGTTTAGTTGCGGGTAGCAGGAGACGTACGGGAGGGCAGCACTTCGCACTTAACTCGCCGAAAAATAGCTCGGCCGGCTATCCCCTTCAACTTAATCGTTAACTTGCTACATAACTCGCTTAATGCCGTTCAAATGAGGTTCAAGTTTAACTCGCCAGGTTCGCAAGTTAACTCGCAACTGTACTTGTCGAAGTGTAAATCGGTCTTTTAGTACAGTTAAATTAACTTTAAGCATGACATTAATAATTCTTTGCAAATTCTTGCTTCTCTCTTATACCAACCGAATAAGCATTAAAGTCACCTATTACTATGACATGGTTATTTTTTAATTTATTTATTGTTTCGCCGAAGGTATGATATAAGTGCTCTAAATCACTAGGGTTAGCTTGCTCTGTTGGGACATATACAGTGTGTCCGGTTACCGGTGTCGGAGATTTTAATGCTATAAAATATAATCAATTTCATCGACAAATCATGTCTCAAATCTCATTTAGACCTAGCTGTATTTAAATGGCAGCCATTTAAATTTTTTAGTGTCACCACCTCGACCCCGCGCATTAAAATTACAATATTCACCGATGTTGAAGTCCTACATTCTTAAAAGATATCTCATTGGATAGATAAAGATACGCGTAATAAAATAAAAGCAAACTTTTAACTGCAAAATTGTATTTAGATCCTAAAAAAGACTTAGAAAAGAAAAAAAATGTAAAAAAAATCGGTTATTTTTTCACATTTTCGACTTTAATGAAAAAAGTAAGTCATTTACCTAATGATTTTTTACATTAATCAGATAGATCAGAACATATCCTAACCAAAAACATAAAAATCGTAATTATAACCAAAAAAAAATCAGTATTATAACTGTTTGAATATGACCTTTGAAAAATTTGTCGCCCTGGTTGCAGACAGACAAAGTGAATTGATGAGAAGAGTGAAACACAACATTTCAAAATGCACGTAACTAAAAAGTTATTTATAAAAACTGTTTGAAATGACCTCCGCGATGTTGGAGACATGTTGTAGGCCTTATTGCCACATGTTGAGTTGCACGTCTGATCATCTCCCGATCTTGTCGCAATTCATTTCCAACTCGATATTTTAATATTTCTTAAATTTACGCGAACACTAACAAACATTTACATTTATAACAAATTTATTATACCGAACAGCGCATCACAAAGCACCATGTGTAAAGCACCCGAAACGTCGGGATAATAATAAAAATAAATTAAAGTAATTAAACGCGATAAAATCCGTAAAAATAGTTTTATTCAATTCGATTATTTTATTAATCAACTCTTCTCGTGAGTTTGGCACGTTCGCATAAACTATTTGCTTCATAGTGCCCCATAGAAAAAAGTCTAAGGGAGTTAAATCCGGTGAACATGGAGGCCAAGCGATCCTTCCACCGCGACCAATTCACTGCGAATAGCGCTCATTTAAATAATTTCGCACATTTACTGCAAAATGTGCAGGTGCACCGTCAAGTTGGAGAATCATCCTTGCTCTGTGAGTTAATGGAAGCTCCATTAATTCTTCCAAAAACTGTGTTTGCAAAAACTCTAAATATCTTGGGCCATTCATAGTTTCTGGTAAAATTATCGGCCCAATTGAAATATCGTCTTTTATTCCAGCCCAAACGTTCACTCGAATTTCATGTTGGAAAGTATTTTCTCTAACAGCATGAGGGTTGTTTTGAAGCCACAGATACTCGTTACGGTGATTTGTATAACCCGATCTCGTGAAAGTGGCTTCGTCAGTCCACAAAATTCTTTTTAAAATATCTGCATCTTGTCTTGTTCTTCTATTGATCCACGAACAAAAAACTGCCCTCATAGCATAATCAGGTTCGCGAATGTCTTGTACCCGCCGAAAATGGTAAGGATACAAACCTTCCCTTTTTAAAACTCTCCACACTGACCATTTTGTTAAATTAAGCATATTGCTTATTCGTCTTACACCGAGTCTGGGATCTTGTATAATTAAACGTAATATCTTTTCTTCCTCCTCAGGTACCACAAGCCGAAATCTTTCAATAGCGGGTCTTCTGATCCCAAGTTCAGCTATCCGCAAATGTATCCTTACAAAAGTGCGAGCATTTGGTGTAGGCCTGTTGGGAAACATTCTGGCGTAACTCTGTGACAGCTCTGTTTGCGTTGCCGTTGCACAATCCATACACAAAGTGGGTATCAGCGACATGCTGGTTTGAGTATTTACCATCTGCCATTTTTGAAAATATCAAAATAACTAGAAACTTCACCACAAACTTAAAAAGTTCCACAAAACGGAATTTTTTTTAACAATAACAACAACAAGCGATCTTAGGGGGCAAAAGTAGTGTAATCACAACGCGTGGCGAGGGACGACTGTTTTTGTTGTCCCAAGTACACTTGTTTAGAACATCAAACAATGGGCTTTGGGGCTTTCTACCTGTTCTTGAACCATCATAAATGATCCTGCACGTGCAGCTTGCTCTTTTAAGAGGTCGTGTTTGATAAAGTACAATTCTTAAACTATTTAATTTACAATTACGATTTTTATGTTTTTGGTTAGGATATGTTCTGATCTATCTGATTAATGTAAAAAATCATTAGGTAAATGACTTACTTTTTTCATTAAAGTCGAAAATGTGAAAAAAATAACCGATTTTTTTTAACATTTTTTTTCTTTTCTAAGTCTTTTTAGGATCTAAATACAATTTTGCAGTTAAAAGTTTTCTTTTATTTTATTACGCGTTTCTTTATATATCCAATGAGACATCTTTTAAGAATGTAGGACTTCTACATCGGTGAATATTGTAATTTTAATGCGCGGGGTCGAGGTGGTGACACTGAAAAATTTAAATGGCTGCCATTTAAATACAGCTAGGTCTAAATGAGATTTGAGACATGATTTGTCGATGAAATTGATTATATTTTATAGCATTAAAAGCTCCGACACCGGTAACCGGACACATTGTATTTGTATGATTGTCCAATCCTTGCTATAACAAGGTAATGTATATAACATAGGCTATACGGTCAGATATACCTCTGAACTCCTTTATTTGGTTCTTCAGCGAGGCTTTTATTAGGTTTTAACATACACATAACTATCTACTAAATAAATGACAGTATTAAACTTTTAATAAACTAAGCATACTATCAGTACTAAAAATAAATCCGATTAGTAGTAAATTATAAAATCTTTAAAGCAGTGGAAAATAAAGTATTTCTAACATTATCTTAAACTAGTTTTACGGACGAATTTCGATAGTAGTCGATATACAAGCGCGAGGTCGCGGATTCGATCCCCGGGTGAGGCAGTGTTATTGGATTTTTCCATTAGAAATTTTGTCAGTAGCAGCTTGGAGTCTGAATTAAAAAAAAACGTGTGGCACTCGGGGACTGCCGCGGTAAAGCTATTGCATAGCATTTTTATCAACCTATGCAATTACAATTATTTATTTATATTATTTATGCAGTATTTTTTTTCTTTGTGTTTTTCTTTAATATTAATTCAAGTTACACTTTTTGAGCGTGGTGACCGATAAGAAAACAATTCTTTTTCTTCTATTGAATAAATGAGAAGTTATTATTGTGTAAAATATTTTTATTATCTTACAATAGATGTAGGTTATTCAGGAATTTTTATCATTGAAACTATAGGTTTATGGTAATTAACCGAGTTCTCCGACAAACGATTATCCTATACCTTTAAACGAGCAATTCTTGTATATATAATCGGAATCTCTGAAACGGCTCCAACGATTTTCATAAAATTTTGTGTGCAGGGAGTTTCTGGGGCAATAAATCGATCTAGCTAGGATTTATTTTTAGAAAATGTCTTTTTGTCCGTGTTTTTAAGCAATGAAAAACTGCTACAATATCGTTAGAATAAGAAGGTAAATTTTGACAGTTTATTAATGATTACAAATAGCTTAATTGGTATATTGGGCGGTCACAAATTGGTTATACCATGGTTCGAGCCCAGACCGACCGACCGACTTTTTAAATTTTTTCTCAAGTTTCCTTTTTTTGTGAAAATCTATTTTTTCGAGCCCTTTTTTTAGTATTTTTTAAAAACACGTAAAAATAAATTAAACTAATTGCACTCATGATTTTTTATTCAAACAACCAGCTCAGTTTTTTCTGTTATGTCGCTAAGATCAAAAAATATTATTCGTATTTCATCAGTATGTAATTTGTATCTAAATATAATTTCAAAAACACACGAACTAAAAAAACCGAGCGAAAAATACCGAGCAAAGCTCGGTCAACCGGGTACTTTTCTATAAAGTCTGTGTTTATTAAATACTCCAAATTCATGAAAGTTGCTAGCATGACGACGACTCATATAAATCCAAAGAATATGCTTCTTGCAATAAACTATATTATTGTTTAAAATCTTTTTATTATCTTACAATACATGCAACTACTCTACACGCATACGTCTAGTAGCACGCACACAAACACCGTGCCGAAGTCTGCCGAATTTAAACGACGTTAGACGATGTTAGGTTTTCAGGTCTTAGGTTTATTTTCGTTGCGGAATTTCTTGATTCGGTCGCCGCGCTCACAGACCGCGATAAAAGCTATGCAATAGCTTAAAAGTCAAATTAGTACTAACTTTAATTGTTTTTAAAGCAGTTGAAAATAAAGTATTTCTAACATTATATTAAAATATTTTTTTACATACGAATTTCAATAGTAGTCGATATCTAAGCGTGAGGTAGCGGATTAGATCCCCGGGTCAGGCAGTGTTATTGGATTTTTCCATTAGAAATTTCTCAGTAGCAGCTTTAAGTCTGAATTTGAAAAAAAGTCCAATTAGTACTAAACTAAGTCTTTTTTAAAAGTCGTTGAAAATAACGTATTTCTAACATTATGTAAAAATAGTTTTTACAGAAGAATTTCAATAGTAGTCGATATCTAAGCGTGAGGTCGCGGATTCGATTCCCAGGTCAGGCAGTGTTATTGGATTTTTCCATTAGAAATTTCTCAGTAGCAGCTTGGAGACTGAATTAAAAAAAGTCCAATTAGTACAATTTTTTTAAAGCAGTTGAATATAAAGTATTTTTAACATTATGTTAAAATAGTTTTTAAGACGAATTTCAATAGTAGCCGATATCTATTTATACGTGGTAGAGCCATGCTGCAGTTATATTAGTAGTATAGTTGTAGCACGAATGGGCCGGCTCGACTGGGAAAGGACCACACTCTCACAGAATACCAGCTTTAAATAGTAGCTTATAGCTGCTGTGTTTCGTATGGTGAGTGTAGACAACCGGAGAGCCATTTTACCGGAAACGAGGCATTCCATCTTAGTCCTCACGGGTGACAACGCATCTTGCCAACACTAAAAGAAGACAAGCTTTTACAGTGAACATGATTATCGAATAGAGTATTACACCCATTTTTAAAAATTGTTTTAAATGAATCCCAGAGTGATAATGAACCACTATAATTTTTATATATATACTTTTTAATTTAAACCGAATAGTGCCATAAAATTACTTTTAAACTATCGTTTTAAATTTTCGCGTGAAAACGCTAGTTGCCATGTTGTTCAACTCCTGACTTCACAGTCGTCGATTTTGCAAAGGAATAAGATACTTTTTAATGTTTAATAATGAGTTATCAGACTAAATCTTTGTTGTGTTGTGCCTGAATACAAAAATACGAGCATAAAAACGCCAGGAAAGTTATTAATTCAAGTGCCAAGTATTTAAAAAAATAATAAATACTTGATTAAAACTGGCAAGAAGAGACAAGAATGATCGGGGCTGAAGAGTGGAAAAAGGTTTGCGATCATGCAATCAAATGTGAGAATGAATATAGAAGCATTCAACATGGTTTAGACAATTACACTGATAGACCTTTGACTAGAGAAAAAAGAAAGGACATGACATACCTATGAAAAAAACGTGTATACCTAAATTGAGTCTGGCACAAAGATGGCGGCTTGACGTAATGTTGCGTATGTGATTGCGTAGTGTGACGTATTACACTGCACCTGCCCATGATAAATGTAGTCCTCTACTAGTTTTGAAATGCACAATTTTCGCATAAAACGCACAAAAACATAAAATTTTCTTAAAAAATTTGAAAACAAACAAGTCGCTATGACAACTGATATACTTGTCATTGACTGTGACAAAACATGGCGACCGGCCGCAGCGAAAAAATTGTTCTCATATTCGGTAATAATAAAAGTAATGTTGTCCTTTTTACATACGAATATACTCATGAGCTAAAAAGAGACGCCGATATTTCGTTACAATCCTACAACTAACGATCTTTACGTCATGTCCTTTCTTTTTTCTCTAGTCAAAGTGATAGACTAGTGATAAATACGGCTGACAGTGACAGTGATATTGACCTCTTTGAGAGCATAGATAGTGAAATGTAAGTAATTGGGAATAAGAATTATTATTATTTTTATTTCAATGTCTCATTCTAACAATAGGTATAATGGTGTTTATTATGACACTACAGCTGTAATTTTCAAAAATAATTAAATACTTATACATAATGTGAACATGTTTTCTTATTTTATTATACCTCAAACCTAAAATCATCACTTATAGAATATTAACAGCTCCTAATACATACCGGACTGTTTGTATTTCGTCCGACAGAGATAACGCTCTACGAAGCCGAAATTAGCTGATTGTCTCTTTCCAAAGGTCGATGTGCAATACTTATCGGCGGATACAGTACCGCAAGTAGAGATGTGTCAATCATTCATTTCTAGCGACCGAATCATTCTAGTACATTTCGTCACGCGTACTGGTACATTTGGATCGATCATTCAAATGGATAATTTCAGGCTCCAGTAGGTATAGTTCATTTCAAATAGGATGGCAGGATTCCACTTGAGACTTAGCAATTACAGCTGTAATGTTAATCTATTGTTGTGTGATTATTTTATTGCTTTAACACTTGAAGTTAAGCATCTGTTGATAATACTGAACCAGTATAGCTGGAATGACGAATTTTGGTACTTGAACATTAAAACAAATTAAATTGTAGATAAAAAACCTTTATTACTTTTAACTTAACTATTTTAAATACTTATAACAACTTGTTAATATTTTGTTTAATCAATCACTCTGAAGAACATTCATCGGTATCTGTGTCCTCACACGTATTTATTATAAATGGTTGTATCCGATCCCTCGAAAATTCGTTTTCCACTCTTATGACATGGTCACAAACATTTTTTTTATACACAATACAAAATTATTCTAAAGAAGACTGAAGTATTGTGGGGCTTTATTGCGTTCAAATGCTTCATTGTATAGGAAAATGTAATCCAAAGTGTACGAAACGTAATAAATTCTACAAATCCCATTTTTTGGAAGAATGTTTGTGACCATGTCATAAGAGTGGAAAACGAATTTTCGAGGGATCGGATACAACCATTTATAATAAATACGCGTGAGGACACAGATACCGATGAATGTTCTTCAGAGTGATTGATTAAACGAAATATTAACAAGTTGTTATAAGTATTTAAAATAGTTAAGTTAAAAGTAATAAAGGTTTTTTATCTACAATTTAATTTGTTTTAATATTCAAGTACCAAAATTCGTCATTCCAGCTATACTGGTTCAGTATTATCAACAGATGCTTAAGTTCAAGTGTTAAAGCAATAAAATAATCACACAACAATAGATTAACATTACAGCTGTAATTGCTAAGTCTCAAGTGGAATCCTGCCATCCTATTTGAAATGAACTATACTCTGTGAGATCCATTGGGAACCAAAAAAATTTACATTTATTTGCTACAACAATTAAACATGTGGTGGTTGAAAATTATCATTAAATAAATCATTTATCATGAAATTTTTTGAAGTGTAATTTTTAGTAAACTCTACGAAATGATATTTTTAACTCATAGATTTAACAAATATAATAAAATGTAAAATAATTTTTACTTTAGGTAATAATATTACAATAAAAAACACTTAAATGATAAACACTCCCGATAGTCTGCATTGTTAATTCGATTCGCTTGTTTATTCAGATCATTCGGGATTCGGTCGGTTTGCGGCTCATTCACAATTCAAACAAATCGCGGGTTAAAAAGGTACCGTCAATTGTTTGTGATTGGTTGTACTGGTTCATTCAAAAACAAATGAATGAACCATCAATATTTTAAGTGTACCAGCTCAAACGAACGAGTCATGCGTGATTGACACATCTCTACCGCAAGGACTTATCGGTCTCGTACGCTTTGATATATATATATATATATATATATATATATATATATATATATATATATATATATATATATATCATTCTATACCTACTGGAGCCTGAAATTATCCATTTGAATGATCGATCCAAATGTACCAGTACGCGTGACGAAATGTACTAGAATGATTCGGTCGCTAGAAATGAGTGATTGACACATCTCTACTTGCGGTATTGTACCCGCCGATAAGTATTGCACATCGACCTTTGGAAAGAGACAATCAGCTAATTTCGGCTTCGTAGAGCGTTATCTCTGTCGGACGAAATACAAACAGTCCGATATGTATTAGGAGCTGTTAATATTCTATAAGTGATGATTTTAGGTTTGAGGTATAATAAAATAAGAAAACATGTTCACATTATGTATAAGTATTTAATTATTTTTGAAAATTACAGCTGTAGTGTCATAATAAACACCATTATACCTATTGTTAGAATGAGACATTGAAATAAAAATAATAATAATTCTTATTCTCAATACTTCCATTTCACTATCTGTGCTCTCAAAGAGGTCAATATCACTGTCACTGTCAGCCGTATTTATCACTAGTCTATCACTTTGACTAGAGAAAAAAGAAAGGACATGACATAAAGATCGTTAGTTGTAGGATTGTAACGAAATATCGGCGTCTCTTTTTAGCTCATGAGTATATTCGTATATAAAAAGGACAACATTACTTTTATTATTACCGAATATGAGAACAATTTTTTCGCTGCGGCCGGTCGCCATGTTTTGTCACAGTCAATGACAAGTATATCAGTTGTCATAGCGACTTGTTTGTTTTCAAATTTTTAAGAAAATTTTATGTTTTTATGCGTTTTATGCGAAAATTCTGCATTTCAAAACTAGTAGAGGACTACATTTATCATGGGCAGGTGCAGTGTAATACGTCACACTACGCAATCACATACGCAACATTACGTCAAGCCGCCATCTTTGTGCCAGACTCAATTTAGGTATACACGTTTTTTTCATAGGTATGTCATGTCCTTTCTTTTTTCTCTAGTCAAAGGTCTATCAGTGTAATTGTCTAAACCATGTTGAATGCTTCTATATTCATTCTCACATTTGATTGCATGATCGCAAACCTTTTTCCACTCTTCAGCCCCGATCATTCTTGTCTCTTCTTGCCAGTTTTAATCAAGTATTTATTATTTATTTTAATACTTGGCACTTGAATTAATAACTTTCCTGGCGTTTTTATGCTCGTATTTTTGTATTCAGGCACAACACAACAAAGATTTAGTCTGATAACTCATTATTAAACATTAAAAAGTATCTTATTCCTTTGCAAAATCGACGACTGTGAAGTCAGGAGTTGAACAACATGGCAACTAGCGTTTTCACGCGAAAATTTATCATGAAATTTTTTTGAAGTGTTATTTTTAGTAAACTCTACCAAATGATATTTTTAACTCATAGATTTAACAAATATAATAAAATGTAAAATAATTTTTACTTTAGGTAATAATATTACAATAAAAAACACTTAAATGATAAACACTCCCGATAGTCTGCATTGTTAATTCGATTCGCTTGTTTATTCAGATCTTTCGGGATTCGGTCGGTTTGCGGCTCATTCACAATTCAAACAAATCGCGGGTTAAAAAGGTACCGTCAATTGTTTGTGATTGGTTGTACTGGTTCATTCAAAAACAAATGAATGAACCATCAATATTTTTAAGTGTACCAGCTCAAACGAACGAGTCATGCATGATTGACACATCTCTACCGCAAGGACTTATCGGTCTCGTACGCTTTGATTATATATATATATATATATATATATATATATATATATATATATATATATAATCAAAGCTCGTGCGCATTCAAAATGAAATAAAGCTGTTAGGTGCTTATTAATTAATTGACGCTTATTATCATAGCGTTCGTACAAGAGTTTTCAGGCTTGAATATATTTTTTATTATATGCATCTAAATTACTTACTAATAACGCGAGCAGCTTCTCCCTCCAGACATGAATTAAGATAATGAAATTTTGTGATAATGATATTAGCGAATTAAAAGTTTCTTTAAACTCTAGCCATTTATAGTACCTAGGTACCATTAAAGTTTGAAATTTTAATAACAGGTAACTCGAACCCCGTAAAACCCTGACCACAAATAAAAATGTCGTCAGTTGAATTAGACTCGTTAAGATTGGATGGTGAATGATTTGCTAATATAGTTTTTGGAAAGGCTATATAGTGGTCAAACAGAAACAGAAACAGAAACTTTTTTATTCAATGTAATCTACATTGAATAAAAAAGTCAATGCTTATTGAAAATCATTTTTTTCATTTACCATTGGTTCACAAAAAAACCTCTGTCCTGGGAAGAACCAGCAAGAAACCCAGCGGGACTATCTTTTTTTTTTCAATAATAGCTTACAATCATGTTTACAATTAACAACACAAGACAAATTAGAAATAGCTTGGTAGCGATCACCCTTCCCAGGGGTTATTATCATCCATAAATTCCTTAATATTATAATAACTCTTTTTATACAAACTTAGTTTAATAACATTTTTGCACTTTTTGTATGACAAATTTTGTATATTTTCTGGGATTTTGTTGTAAAAGCGTATACATCGGCCCAAGAATGAATTATTGACTCGGTGGTGAACTGGTACTACTAGCTTGTGTCTGCTCCTAGTATTTACAGAATGAATATCACTTATTTTCGCAAAACTACTTTTATTTTTGTGTACGTACATTACATTTTCATAGATGTATTGAGAGGCCAGAGTTAATATATTAATTTCCTTAATTTTTTGTCTGTGGCCCTCTTCTGTAAAATAAATATAATTTCAGTGTCAGTCGCGTGTCCCCATAGCAAAATACCATACGACATAATGCTATGGAAATAACTAAAGTAAACTATTCTAGCTGTTTCAACACTGGTAAGAGTTCTAATCTTTTTTACAGCATATGCTGCAGAACTTTGTCTGCTAGCTAGTTTTGATATATGGGGGAGCTATTGAAGCTCTGGGTCCAGTGTGAATGCAAGAAAAATGGTGGTATCAACAAGACTCAGTTCCTCCCCATATTATTAACATTAAACCAATTGACTAACTTAGCTATAGCATTATTTAGGTACTTCGTCGTAATTTAATAACCTAAATTTTCTACGAATATAATAAATATAAGTCAAATATAACTAAATTAGTTAAAATAGGCTTATGAAAATGATTGTAAAAAATGCGGTTAGCTTATCAGGGTAGTCCAGGAACGTTAACTTTTTAGGTTTAAAATTACTAGAGATAATTTTAATTAATCTACAATGTTCTAGAATGTTCTAAAAAAATTTGAGAATGATCTGCAAAGTTCATGAATGTGTTTTAATTTTTTTTGATTATTTTAAATTATTTTTAATCGGTCTAGACTGGTTTGGATTGTTCTAAAAATTTAGATTCGTTCCATAAAATTATAGTATCTGTACATCTCGAAAATTTTAAACTACATTCAATATTTTAAAGTGATTTGAAAGGTTATTGTTATCATTCTAGAAAAAACTAGAATGTTCTTGATTGTTCTAAAATATTCGAAAATTATCAAGGATGCTCTAAACTTTTTTAGAATGATTCAATTGACTTATCAATTATTCTCATCAGCTTAAAGTGTTCTAGATTCTTCTATTAACTTTACAAATAATCGAAAAAGGAAAAACTTACCAGAACATTTCAGATAATTTCGAATAGGCCGGAAAATTTTTACGAAACGTTTTGGACGAAACGCGAGGCACGCGTTCCTCAGTTTGTTTTAATTACGTGCGAGCAGCTATGCAGGTCTAGGTAAGAAGACCAGTATCACTGCGACCTAAAAGATCTATTGTGATCGCTGCTATGGCTATAGTTCATTGCTAAGCCCTATGTCTTCAATGAATAGGAGTTGCTTAGCCATGAGCAATTTCACATCTTCTGTGCGGATTACATAGTTCCCAGATAAGTTTGACGTTTGCGTATTAAGAGTCCGCAATCAGATAGGATGTGCAGAGGCGTTCTTCCGTTGTGGAACAAAACCGACACATCCTTGAATTGCTTAGTCCCAGGATGGACATGTGCTTTTTAAGACAACAGTGTCCAGTTAGGGCTCTTGCCAGAATACGCAATTTATTTTTATTTAATTCCAGGGCTTCTGAAGCAAATTTGCGATCAAAAGCCCGGATCAAGTTATTAGAATGTTTTAAGCCTGGTGTGTCAGACCAGATCTTAAATGTTATTGTGATAAAGGGTTTCAAGGATCAATCGGGCTCAGCTTCTTAAGATTCAACAAAATGGTTCAGGTCCAAATCGTGTACTCTTTGACCTTCCCGTGCAAGTTTGTCGGCACATTCACTGTCTACAATACCCGCGTGACCCGGAACCCATCTTAAGACCACCTTGTTGTTACATCCCAGGGCGTTTAAACGGTTCACACAGTCTTCAACTAGCTTCGAGTTCACTAAGTTAGACCTTGCTGCTTGACTATTACAGTTTATATAAATTACCAGCTGTGACCCGCGGCTTCGCCCGCATGGTCACTGGGAAATGAACTATCCATTGCTTTGTGAATTGAAAGAAAACTGAGTTTTATAGATTTGTCAGAGATGCAGCCATTAAAAGGAAACTGAGCAAAATTGATTCGTCAGCCTATTTAAATGTTTTGAAACGCAGCTTATAGGAAAGCATGAAAGTAGCCTGTTTATTCCAAATGGAAATGGGATATTTTTTTAATTAAAGGAAACTGAACATAATTATCCGTCAGGGATGCAGGACTTTTGAAAAGAAACGGAGCTAAATTGATTCGTCAGAGATGCAGTTTTCTGAATTGAAAGGAAACTGAGCTTAATAGGTCCGTCAGAGGTACAGCATTTGGAAGAGCACGAAAACTAAGAACGCGAACACTAAAATAAGAAACTGAGGGAATTCTGATTAATTGATTGTGGGAATTTTGGAAAAAAAACTAACTGAACACTTTTAAGACGCTACTGTACACAATGTTATATGTTTTTCCATTCGGATAGATTCCATAGATTAAGTATTCTAAATATTTGTGTAAGGAGGGAAATGGTGTAGGGACACAATATAGGTATATATAATATAGGTACTGAACTCTTTAGATCGCATGTCCGGTGTCCTACATCATATCCATACTTATTTAAGTATAACAGCTATATGTATGTGTAATGTGTACTATTATAGTTATAGATGTGCGGCTGCGTCCGCCAACTTTAAAAAATAAGTCGCAAATATATCCCCGTTTACACGACACGTGTCTTCATTTATTGCAACCTTAATTACACTGAAAATTTCGGGAATCAAGGAAGTGATACAACATTACTATTTAAAAATGTATTTGTTGCTTTTCGAAGTATTCTCCGCGAAATTTGACACATTTTTCCATACGATGGAACCAATCATTGAACAACCATTCCATTCGGAAGTTAGGGTCTCCAAAATGGCCGTGTTGTCCACGCAATTTATTCTTTATTTTAGGGAAAGTATACAAATCATTAGGGCTTAGGTCGGGGATGTACGGCGGATGGTCTAATAATTCTATGTTTTCTTGCTCTAAAAACTCTTTTGTTCTGTGTGCGGTGTGAGAACTCGCATTGTCGTGATGGAGGATGATGCGGCGGTTGCAGTTCTCTTTACGGAGTTCAGAAACGACCTGTGGCAAACAAATGCTAGCATACCATTCTGCATTAACCGTTCTTTGTCCCTCAAGAGGAATAGTCGTAACATGGCCGGTTTTGGAGACAAACGTGGCCACTATTTTTTTTACAACACTCCGTGAACGAACAATTTTTGTTGGCTTTAACTCATTTTCGAACACCCAAACTCGTGACTGGTTTTTTGTTTCGGGTTTGTACGCATACATCCAGGATTCGTCACCTGATACGATGTTGTATACAGCATTTGAGGATCCTGCGTGGAATCTTTCGAGAGTTCTGACGCACCAAGTAACGCGAGCCGCTTTTTTGCTCTTCACAGAGCGAATGCGGTATCCATCGGGAAAACAACTTTTTTACACCTAATTGTTCATGCAAGATTATTTATATTTGACTCATGCCAATGTATAAAGTTGCCTGAATTTCGCGGTATGTCACATGTCGGTCTTCCTCAATCAGCTTACGCACATCATCAACGTTTTCTTGGGTGACTGCAGTTTTTGGACGACCTTGACGGGGATCATCACTGAGCTTGACACGTCCACGTTGAAATTCAGCAAACTAGCGATAAATTATGGTTTTGGATGGGGATTCATCACCAAATGCAGAAATCATCCGGTCAACTCACTGTTTTTGTGTAAAACCACTTCGAAAGTCATAATAAATCATCGCTCTTGAATTTTCTCGAGTCAATTCCATTTTCTCAACGACTAAACGAGTTTGACAAAACCTTGTGACAAGACCGAGAATCTTTTTTAAATGAATAAATGGTATTCGATTTTTAAAACCAAGCTGCCTTATTAATAAAAGTTGCTTATTCCAAGCTTAATTCGAAGTTACACTTGGACTAGCTTATCTCAGAGTAACTGACTATTTACTTCGTTATTACAATGTTATTAATTAGCATGGAGTAACCTCGGACTAACTATACATTCCTTACGTCGGGAATAAGGCTTGCGCTATGGCAACCCACTTATTTTAAAAGTAAAAAAGAGTGAGTCAGTGAATGATTAGTGAATGAATTCAATGCTTGATGATGACACTAATGACAGTGACAGGCAATATTTTGAGTTTGACAAGAGATAAATGGTACGGGTTGTTCCTTGTTCCTCGTGTTGTTTTCGGAATCGGTGGAAAACTAAGTTCTAAATATAATAATTTTTAATATTATTTGTAACGAAATTTTAGAATTAAGAAAAGAGCGTGAAGGGCAAAATTAATTAAATAACCATTTTTGTTTTGTGTTTTGGAGATAAATAAAATCTTTTGTACATGTAATTATAGTATATATACTATATGTAAATATAGTATATTTATTTAAAAAATCGTTAATAGTGCTGCCCGAACAGAATTTCCTCTAACGGAGTTATTTACTAATTGTGTGACTGATATATTTTCATCATCTCCTTATACTACGTCCTCAAGCAGATCTTGCTTTTGCATTACTTACTTACTTACTTACTTATCTTCACGCACAACCCCTAACGGGGTAGCCAGAGAGAACAGATCGCCAAGT
Organism: Parnassius apollo; assembly: GCA_907164705.1. Taxonomy (NCBI): domain Eukaryota; kingdom Metazoa; phylum Arthropoda; class Insecta; order Lepidoptera; family Papilionidae; genus Parnassius; species Parnassius apollo. The sequence continues at coordinate 630,343 of CAJQZP010000566.1, forward strand.
GTCACGATCCTTACATACCTCTTTCGCTTCTTTCAGGTTCATTAACTTCTTCATACATGCACGTCTAGGTATCCGAGTACTCTTGACCCTCCCCTCTTCGAGCAATTTGTTCACATGGTCTTCGAAAGTAAGTCTCGGTCTACCTCGACACCTTTTAATATTTACTTTCGCTCTACATATTTCCTTCACCATTCGGTCTTCACTCATTCGTTCAACGTGCCCAAACCATTGGAGTACGCCCCTATCAATTTTTGTGATAAGGTCATCTTTCAATCCTGCCATATTGCAAATCTCTTCGTTTCGCTTTCGGTCGGCTATGGTAACGCCACACATTTTACGAAGAGATCGCATCTCCACTGCATTCAACTTGCTTTTATGCTTCTTCTGGCATACCCAAGTTTCGCTGCCATATAACTAAGTCGGTACCAACACTGCGTTATGTATTGCAAGGCGTGCACTCTTCACCACGCCTTGCCTTTTTACTAATGCATTCAGGGCACTATTGACTTTGTTTCCGGCAGCGACACGCCTATCCACATCTAAATCACATCTTCCATCCCGGCTGAAAGCACTCCCCAAGTATACAATTTCATTTACCTGTTCTAGACATTCCTGATTTACCCATATTTCACATTTCGTTCTCTCTTCGTCCTTTTCAAATACCAGAACCTTAGTTTTATTTGCATTCAAACGGAGACCTTTAATTTCCACATTCCTCTTTCATACACGTGACTAATGCCTGCAGTTCTGCTTCTGATGGTGCAATAAGCACTGCATCATCAGCATACAGCAGACAATTAACTGTTTATGTCACCCAATTTCACACCCAAACAGCTATTTTTCAGCTTCTGTAAACAGCTGTCGAGATACAGTATGAACAGCCAGGAAGACATGACACAACCCTGTTTTACGCCCGCTTGGACGCTAAACATGGGTGACAGGTCATGCCTTACCCGCACACAAGCTTTACAGTCATAGTAAAGTGACTGCACAGCCCTTAACAATCGACCATCCACACCATATTCCGGCAACAGTTCCCACATTTTCTTCCTTATAACCTTATCAAATGCCTTCTCCAGATCCACAAAAGCACAGAAAATCCTCTGGTCAACACTCAGAAGCTTCTCCGTGATCATGCGGAGAGAAAACATTTGATCCGTGCATCCTCTTCCAGGTCTAAATCCGCATTGTGCCTCCCATAAGAATCTTTCCGATTTCTCTTGCATCCTACGTGTCAAAACCTTCGAGTAAACTTTACTTGCTAAACTGGTCAAGCTGATCGCCCGATAGCACCCGCAGTCAAAATGTGAACCTTTACCTTTATATAAAGGCACAATGACCGCGGATCGCCAATCATCCGGGACATCTCCCGTCCGCCAGCACAAATTGCACTGCAGATGGAAGCTTTCCCAGACGCGAGGCCCACCGTACTTGACCATTTCAGCAGTAACTCTGTCTAGTCCCGCAGACTTACCACATTTCAAACTTCGAATCGCACGTTCAATCTCATTCATGCTGATGACCTCAGTGTCATCGAGGTCCGTGTCTGGCGTGCCAGTCACGGCGTCACCTCCGGATCCTTCACCAAGATCATGACACGCATACATTTCTCTATAAAATTCACTCCATCGCTGCATGACGTCCGATTTTTCTGAGAGGACGTCATTGGTTCTCGAAAGCACTTTGTTCATTCTTAAGGCTGTCGCACCACTTCGGGACCTTCCAACCTCTTTCCAGAAGAGTTTGGAGTTTTCCCTAAAGTTGTGCGACAACCTCTCGTCCGCTTCTATTCTACACCTTTCACGTACTTCCTCAATCAATGTTTTCGCATGAACTTTCTGCACCTTATATCTTCCTTTCATCTTCTCTCTCATATGCTCATCGTTACTAGAGGCCAAGTAGTCTAACCATGCTTTTTTCTTCTTTTTTACAGCTTCTCTCACTTCATAATTCCACCATGCATCTCTTCTTTTACTACTACCTCTTTTTTGTCGTTCCACATACTTCTTCCGCTGCATTTACCATTCCATCCCTAAGGTTCTGCCATGTTCTCTCCACACATTCTTTCCTGCCATCGATGGTGTCAAGCTTTTCGGCTACCCTCGTGTGATATTTGTCCCTAGTATCCGCTTCCTGAAGCTTCCAGCTTCGGATGCGACAGACCGACTGTGGTTCTGTTACTGCCGTCCGGTAGCGCCAACCCGCGAACAAACCCCTAAATCTAGTAATTACTAGATAATGATCCGTTCCCAGGTCAGCACCCCTGAACACTCGTGTATCCATCACCTGTTTTCGCAGTCGGTCATCCACCAGGAACAAATCAATCATACTTCTCTCATTCTTTCTTTCTCTAGTGTACATATGGATTTTCCTGTGACTAAACATAGTGTTTGTCACAAGAAGACCCTTTTCCTTGCATACAGCCAGTATAAGCTTGCCAGCATCATTAACCCTTTTATCGCCAAACTTTCCAAGCACCGACTCGTATCCTGGTCGAGCGATACCTACCCATCCATTCAAATCACCACATACAACAGTTCTTTCGTTTCCCTTAACCAAATCTAGAACTTCTCTTACATTCTCCCAAAACTCCTCCAGCTCAGCCCTGGACGACGAAGCTACCGGCGCATAAACAGCCAAAAGGAATAACGTCGTCAGTCCCATTTTGAAGCGAACCCAGAGAAGTCTTGAGTTCACAACCTTGTATTTTTTTTTATAGAATAAGGGGCAAACGAGCATGCGGCTCACCTGATGTTAAGTGACTACCGCCGCCCATGATCAACCGCAGCACCAGGAGAATTGCGGGTGCGTTGCCGGCCCTTTAGAAAGGAGTAAGCTCTTTTCTTGAAGGTCCCCAGGTCGTATCGGTCCGGAAAAATCGCCGGTGGTAAACTATTCCACAGAGAGGTTGTACGTGGAAGAAAACTCCTTGTGAAACGTACAGTGGTGGACCGCCAAGCATCCAGATGGTGTGGATGGTATCGGGACGTTTGCCGTGTAGTGCGTAATCCGAACAATTCCTCAGAGCACTCCCCGTGATAGATGCGAGAAAATACGCAAAGAGATGCAACATCTCTTCGCAGCGCCAGTGAATCGAGCCGATCGGAAAGCACTCGGTCGTCGACGATTCGAGCCGCTCTGCGCTGGATGCGGTCAAGTGGAAGGAGCTGGTACTGGGGAGCCCCAGCCCAGAGATGGGAACAGTATTCCATGTGCGGCCGAACCTGCGCCTTGTAAAGTTGCAGGCGGTGTGCCGGCATGAAATACTGTCCCGCTCTGCTGAGCACGCCAAGCTTTTTAGAGGCCAATTTGGCCTTCCCTTCCAAGTGACCACGAAACTGCACGTCACTCGATATGTCGACGCCGAGGATTCCGATACTGACTGAGGCAACAAGGGGAGTGCCTTGAAACTGAGGGGATACGACAAAGGGGTTCTTTTTAGCGGTTAACGCGCAAACTTGTGTCTTCTGGGGGTTAAGCTGGACTAAATTTAGTCGTCCCCAATCCGAGACTCTGTTCAGCAAAGACTCGACTTCAGACACAAGTTTGTCCCGGCACTCGGAGACGTTTTCCCGAGAAATATTGGCTCGGCCGGTGTAAAGAGCATCACCAGTGCTGTCATCTGCATAGCAATGAATGTTACGGGTATGCAACATATCATTGATATGCAGAAGAAACAGCGTTGGCGATAGCACGCAGCCCTGTGGAACACCAGCATTAATAGGCTTGCAATCGGAGCTTGCACCGTCTACAACGACCTTGATGCTCCGATCTGCAAGAAAGCTGGTGATCCAATCGCACAATTTCTCGGGAAGCCCATAGGAAGGGAGCTTCGAAAGAAGCGCTTTGTGCCAAACCCGATCGAGGGCCTTCGCAATGTCCAAACTAACGGCCAATGCCTCCCCCTTGAACTCTACAGCCTCCGCCCATCTGTGAGTTAGGTAGACCAGAAGATCACCAGCTGACCGACCACGGCGAAAACCGTATTGGCGGTCACTAATCAGCTGGTGATCTTCAAGGTACCTCATGAGCTGGCAGTTTACAATGGACTCCATTGTTTTGGAGAACAAGGAGGTGATGGCGATTGGCCGGTAGTTGGACGGGTCTGAGCGGTCGCCTTTTTTAGGGATCGGGTGGACGAAAGCCGTCTTCCATGATTTTGGGACTACGCCTAGGGAGTAGGAGTACCGGAAAAGACGCGTTAAAACCGGTGCCAACTCTGGAGCACACGTCCTCAGCACAATTGGGGGGATTCCGTCAGGCCCACTCGACTTGTGGATGTCCAGGGAGAGGAGTGCTTTAGCGAACCGAGCGCTGTGTGAAGTGCACTTCCGGCATGGAGCACTCACACCGCGGGATGGTCGGCGGCGTACTCCCCCCGTCATCGAGAGTCGAGTTAGACGCAAAGAAAGAGCCTAGAAGATCGGCTTTCTCCTTTGCAGTATGGGCCAGTGAGTCGTCCTCCCTGTGCAGAGATGGAAGAGATGGCTGACAGAAATTCCCCTGGACAGCCTTGGCGAGAGACCAGAATGCACGGGTTCCAGAAGGAAGGCGAACTAGTTTCTCGCCAATTCTGCCTATGTGCTCTGACTTTGCCTTGGCAATGACTCTTTTGAAGGACCTAGAGGCGGAATTATACTTCTTTTTTAGAGCGCTGGTGTTTACATCCCGGGACGCTGATGCATCTACCCAGGCTCGGTAGCACTCCTGCTTATAGCATGATGCTATTTTACAGGAGCGACCAAACCATGGCTGAGACTTGCCTCCAATGGGCACCACAGAGGAAGGAATAAAAAGTTCCATACCCTGAAGTACCACATCAGTAACAGAATCTGCAACAACGTTGGGATCATCCGGCGAGAAGCAAACCCGCCCCCAAGGGTAGGATGCAAAGAAAGACCGCATCCCATCCCAATCGGCTGACCTATAGTGCCAAACAAGGCGGCAGCCTGCAGAATGCAACCGCGATTTCAGCGTGAGTGGCACAACACTGCGGACCAGACAATGGTCCGAGGAGTCTAAAGGGGCGTCGACGGAAATCTGATATCCATCCGGGTGAGAGGTCAGCAGAAGGTCCAACAGGGAAGATGCATGATCCTCCACATCTGGAATCCGCGTAGGCGAAGTAACCAGTTGTGTCAGACCATATGCCAAGGCAAAATCATGAACAGATCTCCCCGCATGATCGGTTAAACGTGAACCAAGCCATTCGGCGTGATGGGCATTAAAGTCGCCGAGGGTCACGATCTCTGCGGAGGGGATCTGCTGTAGCAACGAATCTGCAGCCATTTGGACGTGGTCGAAGAGTCGGTCTGTTTCGGCATTACCGCTATGGGACCTATAGAGGCACCCGTAGACGCGCGGATGGTCGTCGCTGTCTACGCTTAGCCAAAGGATGGACAGGTCCGAACCTTCAAGTCTGCCGAGGCGTCGAGAACAGATGTCCTCTCTGACGTAAACGCAAACTCCAGCCCGAGGCACAAGGGAGTGTTCCAGTTTGTACCCCGGGCAGGAGAGATACGAGACATCAGCCGGAGAGGACACCTGCGTCTCGGTCAGAAAGAGCAGAGCCGGCCTCGCCGTCTCGAGATGGTAGTGGACGGCGTTTAGGTTAGAGTGAAGTCCCCTGATATTGCAGAAATTCACGGACAGCGTGGCAGGGGTCGCCTTGGTCTTGTTGCTCCGTTTGCCCCGAGCAGTTGTAGTCTATTTTGCCCCCCCCCCCAAATACCAGAGTGAGCACCCACGCGCAGAAGTGGAGAAACATGGTCGTGGATGCTCAGCGAGGGATTCTCCAGGGGTGCTGGTACCCTCCTGGGGTAGTCTATCATTATTTAATTCCGCTACCATGTTGATGGGGAGGGGGGATTTGGGCCTCCGGCCACCTGCACTCACCAGACGAAACGCGGTTCCACTTCACGCCGGTATTCTGTGAGGTCGTGGTACCACCCCGGTTTGAGCCGGCCCATACGTGCAACAGCAAAGCTGCCGCGTGGCTCTACCACTGTTAAAATGTATTCAGTCATAAGATCGACCAACCGGGACGACAACAGCACTCCCACTCCCTGGCAGCCGTTCTCGCTTTCCGGGACTCCGGACCATATAGCTAACGTCCCGCCAGGGAGCTCTTCAATACCACTGCCTTTCCGTTTGGTCTCCGACATACACACGACATCTAATTCTCTTTCTTTCATTATTTCGATCAACTCATTCGTCTTATCTCTCATGCCCCCTCTAACATTCCACGCGCCAACTCTGCACTCCGTCCTCCACCTTCCGCCGTGTCGGGCTGTGCGTGACGGGTGGCGGTCCCCATCGCCGCTTTGCGCGCTGCATTCCACACCAACGGGGACGAGCTGGTGTGCGTCGCCTTGGGGGGACGCCCTAACCCTCGTTTGCATGGGTGCGCAGCTGTGTAGAATTGCAGCCCTGAAAAGGGCTGGCAGGGGTCGCGACGAGCACGCTTCTACAATGACCCCAATATATACATTGCAATGCTTTTGCATTGCAATGTATATATTGTTTTGTATGCTCTTATTTAGTATTTAGTCCTCGCAGTAAACACCGAAACCTTTGCTTCCCTCCAAAGCATTGTTCCACGGTGTAACGGGGCCACCAGATGTGCGACCGGTTGTACATTCTTCCTTTTGTTTATTAGGACGCAGGATTAGTGTATAAATAAGAAGTACAAGCATAACCAGAATCTCGGAGAAGTCTTTAAATTCTTTTTAAGTGCCTTTAAATTCTGACTGCTCAAACATTTGTTTTAATGCGACGATAATTAAATATTCTTGAGTCATGTGTGCTACCTTGCCAATGTGCCACTGTATCCATGAACTCTAAATTTGCATTTGATACAACCTGGAACAAAGCACTCGTAACTTCTTTAATATGAAGTAATAGATTAAGGTGATTGTATTGAATCTGAGAAAATAACTAAGTACCTATACGGCAGAGATGGGCTAGCTAGGTGCTATAAAACTTACTTGTACATTTATTGAACTGTATCCTTTCCTGTTTATGTAGTATTGTCCGATGTTTCCAGCGACTTTCGGGATTCGAATATGTGGCAATCAATAGCCCCAGTCACTTGTCTAAATCCACATAATGAATAAAAACCTGCAATCACTTTGTTCTGCTCCACATCACTTCTTGGCATTTTAATCCATTCTGCTGTTTTTGTTACTAGTGCTTACAACTTATGAATTTAACACGGGTAACAACGCGCGTAAACGTAAAGTTTTACAAAATGTCAAAATACGCGACTAATCTATGCTTACTCAGTCGTTAAACTAGGTACCGCCAAGGATTAACTTTTATTCCGAGAGTAGATTCGGATTAATTTACTCCCTCCTTACTCTATGTTTATTAGTATTGAAATTAGATATTTTAAGTTTTAAACTAGGAGTAAAGTTAATCTTGCTCAAGTCTTATTAATAGGGCTGAAGGAATTTTCAATTAAAAAGATTTTAATATGACAGGAACAGTGGAAATATTCCATTCCCGATACTTTTAGTGCAGCCTAGTATACACCTTAGCGGACTTAACAACCAATTAATCAATTAAATACAGTATTCATAAGACTGTACAGTGATCTTTGTTTGTTTTTAAATTTAAAATTTTTAATTTAAAATTTAAAACAAACAAAGATCACTGTACAGTTAAATTAGGTCGACTGAGTGAAAGGAAAGAGCAAAATGTTATTATTATTGTTTTAAATTTCATTTAAAGTTTTGAATCAACGTAAGTGAATTATCAACTATACCATTTAAAACACTATCTAGTATAGAATACGGTTTACAATTACAACGATAGCATCATTAGAAATAAAAAAAATGGAGTAGCGCGACATCTACGGCATATCTCTTAGTTTACTTATACCGTTAAATGTTGAATAACATAATTAAGTCTGATGTTACGGCAGCTTCTTAATTTAAAGATATAGATGTAGATGTGATATTTCGACAGTTTTTAATAATTTAATATAATAATACGTACGACATAGTTATGAGGAAAATTCATTTCTTTTCAAGGAAATTTAGAATAAATAAAAAAATAAAAAATGTTCCACGGCGAAATTCGAACGTAACCACAAGGCAGTTAACCATTATTCAAGTCAACGTCAACGGTATCAACTATCGGTTGGTTAGTGAGTCATTTATACAAAAGCCAAATAGCTGAATAGCTGGCTATCTAGCTGGCTATTCCACCACAAATAACTGGCTAGCTAGGTTATTGCAATTTTGGCTAGTTACTCATCGCTACTTGGGGCACCCATTTGTCAAGCTTTTTACCGTGCTAATTTGACGCAAATGGACCAATAATAGTTTATACAAACAAAAATTATTTTGCTTTAAAATTGTCACAGTACCTTCTTCAGAACGGCAATTGTATATTATAAAGAAATTAAAAAATATATGATCAGAGTAAAGGTGAAAAGATGTAGGTACTTTAATTTTGTACGATATAAACATAAACATAAACACTCACGCCTGTAACCCAGAGGGGTAGGCAGAGACTACAGACTTCCAATTAGCACGATCCTGACATGCCTCTCTCGCCTCTTCCACATCCATATATCTACGAGCATACATGCTCGTCGGTTAAGGGTACTCTTAATTTGGCCTTTTTTTAGTATATCGCCAATTTGGTCGACAAACTTTCGCCTAGGACGTCCCTTTCCGACTCTTCCATTCACTTCTGCGACATATATTTGCTTTGTCAGTCTTTCCTCATTCATTCTTTCTACATGAACAAACCACCGAAGCATTCCTTCTTAACCCTGGTCACCGCATCATCTTGTAAACCACAATCTTCTTTTATCACACAGTTCTCACCTTGTCACTCAGATACACCTACAGATCACCGTCATCAGATTCACCCTACCATACTCCTTAGCGACCGCATTTCTACTGCATTTATTCTACTCTCGTGCTTCTTCTGCCACACCCAACTTTCACTACCATATGTTAAAGTAGGGACTAATACAGCATTGTGAATTGCCATACGTGCCTTTTTTGACTTTTCACAATAGAGTGTAGAGCCCCATTTACTTTATTTCCTGCATTCACTCGTGGTTCAATATCCTTATCATATCTCCCATCCTTGCTTTTTTACTTCTACTTGCTCAGTTAACTCTCCTTCCATTCTTATTTCACATACCTACCGTTTTGCTTTCTTCTCTTTCAAAACCATCACTTTCGTCTTACTTGCGTTCACTTTCATTCCCCTTTCTTTTAATGACCTGTTCATAATAATGTAACCATCATTTGCAACTCGGCCGACGACGACGCAAGTATGACTTGATCATCAGCGTACAAAAGTCATTTGACGGTTAACTTACCCATTCTTAACCCGCATTCTTCAACTTTCAAATTTTCCAAACAACTGTCCTTAAATAGGTCGAACAGCCACGGGGAAGCTACACAGCCCTGTCTGACACATTTATGGATGCCAAACCAGTCCGAGTAGGCCCCGTTGATCCTAACACAAGCACTCGAGTCCCTATACAGAGACTTTAATGCTTGTTAATTAATAGAATCAGGCGTTACTTTGCGGAAATCCATTATAATAAAAAATATAAATTACTTGGCAACCTTCCGCTAACTAAATACACATACACATACACAAGGTAAGACACATCATTGTATTTAGTTAGCGGAAGGTTGCCAAGTAATTTATATTTTTTATTTAATGCTTGTATCAACCCAGCGCTCAACCTAAATGAGTTCAGCGTTTGCCATAACACATCCCTGTCCACTCTGTCATAAGCCTTTTCCAAGTCCATGAACGCACAAAAAACTTTTTGGTTTTTCGCCAAAAACTTCTCCGCGATCACGCGCATGGAAAAGACTTGATCTGTACACCCCATTCCCTTTCTAAATCCCGCTTGCACATCCCAAATTTTTTCATCAGTTTCTTGCATAACTCTGAAAGAATTAGTACCTTAGTTTACAGTTTTCCCACAATGCTAAGAAGGCTGATACCACGTTACCACGGTAGTTTTTACAGTCCTGCTATGACCCTTTTCCCTTATATATTGGGACTATTACGGCTTTGCACCAGTCTCCCGGTACCCGCTTTAGTTCCCAACATAAATTAAACAAGGTGTACAGCAGGCCTGCCACCACTTCCTCTCCAGCCCTTATAGCATCCCAGCATTTCGAGTGAAACTCTATCATATCCGGCTGCCTCACCTACTTTCGTGCTTTTCATTGCTTTCATTATTTCATCTATACTTATCTCCCTATCTCTTCATCTTCTTTCGGAATTTCTATTTCATTTAGTTCACACGTCTCCACACTCATAAATACGCTTTCAAAATATTCCTTCCATCTCTTTAGACTCAACACTTCATCATTCAGAATACAGCCATTCTCGTCTCGTATCGCAGTCAATCTAGGCTGTTTTGAATGTCCCCTGGTATTTCTTACGAGTTTCCAGAACATTTTAATGTTTGCCTGGAAGTTATCCGATATTCTTCTATCATTCTTATCCGTTCTTTCTTGCTTTTTCCTTTCAACTAATTCTTTTACTCTCTTATTTAGACGTTTAAACTCTGCCTTTTTTTCTTTCAATCTCATCATTCATACCGCCGGAATTACCAGCTTTGGTTGCTAGTAAATCTAGCCATGGTCTCTTCTTTGCTTCAACTTCCATACGTATTACGTACCTCATCATCCCACCATAACGTATTGTCTTTCCTTTCATTCGTTCTCTTACTAACACCACATACTTCGGTAGCTGCATCCACTAAACCTTTCTTAACATTATGCCGCACATTCTCCAAGTCTAACTCATTCACACACAACTCATCCAAATTACTTATATTTTCTCTCCGTCCAAATTTGTACTTGTCTTTCACACCTTTATCTTGAAACCTTTCAATTCTTATACGCTGTAACGCAGTGGTAGACACAGATGTCCGATGCCGCCAGCGTCTGAATAAACCCCTAATTCGGCGTAAGACCATGCATAGTTATGATATCTATCGTGCTTCTATCATCACCTCTTTCCCAAGTATACATGTGAATCTTCTTATGACGAAAGAAAGTGTTCGTCACAAAAAGATTCCTTTCCACACATACGGTGAGGAGGCTTTCACCATTCTCATTAATACTTTCATCACCAAACGTTCCCAGTATCCTTTCATAGCCAAGCCTCCTCACATCAACCCTTCCATTAAAATCTCCTAACATAACAATATTTTCTTTTCCTTACATTAATTTCATTAACACCATCCTTACCATCTCACAAAACTGCTCTTGGATATAAGTGGGCTTAGACATGTCTGGGGCGTAGACCCCTAGAACAAACAACTTCTTTAGGCCCACTTTTATTCGTATCCATAGCAGTCTCGGGCTTACCGGGGGGATCGGGAAAGGATGATACCGAGTCCCTGGCATGTCCGCTCGGTCTCGTCTACACCGGACCAGTACGCGGTATACATCCCATGTGTAGTGACATCCTTCCCTCCATCCATTCCTCTATGATACATCATATCGCATACTTCATCCATCGTTTCATTCATTGCTCCACATACATTCAGCGTAGCTAGACGGGTCTCCGCAATTAGGCATGTCGATTCACTCTTAAAAGAATCGATCTCTGAATCGATTTGAATCGAAGATACCAGAATCGATTATCGATTAAATCGAGGTTTAAAAGATCGATTTTCGACTAATCGCGACATTTTCAAACTTGAAATTTCAAGAATTTGCGATTTTTTTCTTTAATTGTACTTTTATATATTTTTTTAAATAAAATATTAGTAATCATTTTAATTAACATTACTAATATTCCTTTTAACCACTACTGGTAAGCTTGAAACGCTTGTGTGTTCGCACTTACGCACATACGCCAGTGGTTCGCACATACGCCACTCGATCCCTTTTTTTACAAAGTGATTCCATGTATCACTTCTATTTGATATTTTAGGCTATAAATAACAACAATACTTTAATAAAAATGCAAACTGCAACGTACATTTCACGATAAATCAGTTTCAATCTAATAACTCACTATTTATCAAATTGAAATGAAGGCTACACGAAAACAATACTTGTTATTTCCTTTCTATAAACCTCTATAAATTTTAACATTTATATTATTAGGCAGTACTAGGTATTTAAAAAGTACTCTGTCTGTACTTACAGCTCACAGTACGTATGTTTTTAATAATAAATAAAGTAAATTCACAAGTTCATAGTTCAAATAGGTTCACAGCTATCATATTATATTGTAGTATGTATATGTAGTCTTGCTTCACAGCACAGAAAAAAAAACATTCCACAGGTAAAATTAGAATTAGAATTTTAGAAATGAAAATGAAATGACAACTTTTCGATTGTTGGATTCGTTCATAAATATTCATTTTATTCAAATATATACATTTTGCGTTCAAATTATCAACCAAGTACGACCGGTTGTTTTTGCGTCCCCCAACAGAAAAAAATTAAATCTTACCCCAGCCACTTTGGAAATTTTATCGCTAGTTTTTGAATCAGCCCGATTCGAGAGGTTTTTGGATCGATTCAGTGAATCGATGCGGTGTTCCGAATCGATCTAAATAATCCATTTTAGATCGACATGCCTATCCGCAATCTTCTTTTCGCCCCTCCGGGAGAAAGAACGTGACGGGTGGTGAACCTCGTCGCCGGTTTTCCTCCCGGAGATTCTTCGCACCCTTGCCCCATTAAAGGGGCGCCGGGAACTTGAGGCCATTTCTTTTCCTCTTTGCCTCATGGTGCAAAAATTAGGCGGTGGTATATTTTACGCCGCTACCACACGGTGATGAGGCGGGTCTGCTCTTTCGGCTTTGTCGCTCTTTAAGCACCACCCGGGGGAAACGTGTAAGGCGGGCCTAAGATTAGGAAGTCGAAGCCTACGGACGCGAGCGACTTCTCCCCTCTTATATCTTTGTACGATATATCGGATTAAATATATCGATGCCGTTATCGATATCAGATGATTCGATAATATTGTATCGGTTCGATATATCGATATTTTATGAAATATCGATTTATATCGAGCTCTCCTAAGCTCCTAAAAACTTAAGTATCGATATGTTATGATATTTTGATAACATAACTTTGATAGTTACATTTTAATCACGGAGCAAATATAATTTGCTCCGTGGTTTTAATATATCGGTCTCACTCTAATGCCTAGTGCGGTTAACTTGCTAAATATCTATTTATCTATGGTGCTTTGGTACATTTGTGCTTAACCCTTTGAGTATATATTCTATGCTCAAAGGCTTAACCCGTCAGGGTAAATGTATTCTGTGGTGCTCACAAACTATAATAAGAGGTGCTTAACCACAAACCATAGGTAAATAAATATGTAGCCACAAGCCACAAACTACAAACTAGGTAATAAGAGTACTAACGTAAACACCATATTTTGGGTATGTTCCGAAATACAACCCAGTGTACTGTCCAATGCAAATGACGTCATCGTTTGACACTTTAATGTACTAGCGTGCCGCCGCCATATTGTGTCGGATATCCGGCCATAATAAAACAATTTTTAATTGTGTGTTTGCCGAATGAAGCATGCCAGAATTTGTTTCTATTTATTCAACTACAAAAAATTTAGAATAATTGATGATATATTCATTAGGAGGATATAATGATTTTTGGAGCACAAAATGACAAAATAATCGCCAACACTTTTCCAAATGGCGCAAAAGTATGACGTCATATACTGTCCAATGTTTTGGAACAAATCACCAGGATAGCGTCGATCATGGCGTAATTTGCATTGGACAGTACACTGCGTTGTATTTCGGAACATACCCTTTATTTTGTTTGAAAACTCCAGTTTATCGATGAAAAAGAGAACTCAATTATATTAAAGCTATAAGAAACAGGATGGCCTCAAGTGGAGTTTGTAGAATTTGTTTAAGCGTTAATGTACGCATGTTCGTACTAAAGAAGACTGGTCTCCAAAATTTGTACAAAACATTGACGAACACCTTTGTAAGTTTGTTACCATTTCTTTTTATTGTTAATTAAAGTTGCGGTAATTTGTTGTTATTACCGGAGAAATACATTATAACTTGCCTGATATAATTAATCGTGGCTGGGCTAAGTTGCAGCGTTAAATATAGTGACAAATGCAACCATAACCTGAAAAACAACAGTTAGCCTGAAACCTTCCCACGTACTAGAAGGGACACTAAGACTTAGTTGTTTGCAACACGCGTTAGAGCCCGCAGGCTCTAACTTACTAAGTGTGTGCACTGAATGTAAAGCATGGGACACCCTTTTTATTGAGGCGATATGTACCATCTTGTTCTTCAGGGGTGACGGCACATTGCATATTGGAGATAAATTTAGATGTCTATGGGCATTCACTAGCCATCAAGTGAACTGTGTGCTCGGTTGTCACCCCAATTGCATAAAAAAAGTTTTCTGATCTAGAAACTTGAATATCTGTGTTGAAGTTTCTCCAGCAACTCAATATAATTTGAAATGCATACTCTAAAATAGGTTGAAAACATGTTTTATATATTTTAGTATCATTTGTGGTATTATTATTATTATTCTGACCTGTTATGAGGAAAATGATGCTGCCCATATCCTTATAAGATAAAATAAACTATTTGTTAGATGTCCGAACTTACCTGGAACTTACTTCAGTCTTGTCGGTTATAGTGAGAGACTCGACAAATTTAAAATGACCTCTTTACTTATTCGCCGTAAGGAATATGACCTTATATATTTACATAAAATTCTCCATGAGATTGATTCCGGTTACCTCTTAAGTAAATTAAACTTAATTATAAAGTGCTATCCCTGAATTCCTAGCAAGACATTTTACCTGCAGACTTACAAGAACAATACTTCTTTTTACAACCCGATAATAAGAATGTTTTGACTTGACAACGAGATATCCATGAAAGGCCCCGGCTTGGATATTTTTGACCCAAGATCAAGGACATTCAAAAGAGCAGTAAAAGAGCTTAGTCATACACACTCATTCCCATATCACATAGATTTTAAATTTGTTGTTTGTAAAATTTGAAAATGATGTGTCAACATACTTAGGAAAACAATCTGGAAACTGTTATAACAAAACTTTATATATATAGTGGATTTCAGTAATAACGACTTTTTGAACTTTACCCAATATTAAAAAAGCAACTTCGTTACGACAACACCCCTTCTAAGCTTTCTTATCCTTTGTTTACATTCACAGATGGTCAAACTAATGCTTTGTTTGTATGTAGGACTACTAGCATGTTTACGAAGTTAAACTTGTGAATCAGTTACATAGAAATTCCAGTGAGTGAAAAGTGTTTCTTAAACTTGTGAATATGGCTCCTAGACGTACATTTACTGTTAAAGAAAAAGTGGACTTCATTTCGAGACTGCAAAATGGAGAAAACAATGTTGATTTGTGTAAACAATTTGGATTTTCACATTCTACAATATCAACGATGTGGAAAAACCGCGCTAAAATTATGGAGTGTTTTGAATCAAATTCCCTGAAAATAAAGAAAAATCACAAAACACCCGTGTATAACATAATTAAATAAATGATAAGTAAATATGTATATGACTTATTATTATTTCGGATATAGAGACCTCCAGATATAGCGACGACATTAAAGTGGTCCCTCCGCCGTCGTTATAACCGAAATTCACTGTATATATATACAGTGAATTTTACAAACATTTATATATATATAAATATTTGTAAAATTTGAAAATGATGTGTCAACATACTTAGGAAAACAATCTGGCACAAAACTGTTATATATATATATATATATATATATATAGATAGAAAGTAGTAAGTTTAAATCTGCTATTTGTCAATTGTTGTAAATTACTCCTAGTGCAAGCATTTTTGGTTTACCTGAGGCAAGTAAGAGAAGTATTTGTAATGTTAATAGTGATGCTAGCAATTAAATTTAAAAAATTGAAAGTAAGTTTAGTAAGAATGAATTTTTAAAGCCAAAACTTAAAAATACCTCTGAATCTACTGTTTTTAACATTATATCTGCTAATCTCACGGAGATTCCTACAGACTTTTAGAGTATTGTGTACTTATAGCTTGCTGAACTAACGACAGACAGGGAAACAATTCTCGTGTGGTAGCCTCATACTGATAAGAAAATTATGGAGTGAGCCCCCACTAGATAGTGGCGATCATGTAAGGCAGGAAGTCAATGTATGTAGGTGGCTTAGGACTGTCTTGTTGCAGTAACGATGATTCACTGTGTGGTAGGAGCTTTGTGTGCCCAGGAGTCTGTCTGGGTGGTTATCTTCCTCTTACCTATTTCTGCTACAGAGCAGCAGTAAGTGCTTCTGTCTGAAGGACATTGAGAGCCAGTATAATAACAGGCTGTAAAGTATTACATCCTTTTTTTTTTGGTACAGGGTATGTACAACGAGCACACAATCCAGCTGATGATGAGTGGTTGCTGTGGCCCATAGACATCTATATGTAACCTCGATTACGAATCAAAATGCAGATGCATTGTCACTCGTGAGGACTATGATGGAATGCCTCGTTTCTCTGTCTCCGGTTCTCTGCACTCACCATACCACTTTTTGGCATTAAGCTACTATTTAACGCTGGTATTCTGTGAGAGGGTGGTCCTTGCCCGGTCTAGCTGACCATTTCATGCTACAACTAAACTACTAATATAACTGCAGGGTGGCTCTACCACATATATCTTAGTTCTCAAAGGTGACACTGCATCTGTATTTTTGCCTGAAGTTTATTTCAGATGGCCATGGGCTACAGGTTCCACTTTAAATATTTAATTAAACAAAATATATATAACAGGGTTGTTATAATATAAACAAATACATGGTTGCTAATAACCCCTGGGCATTAAGTGATTGCTTCCAAGCTGTTTCTAAAATAAATTTCGTATAATCAGTACAGATAAAGAATGGGATTAAAAATGGCAACTCATATAGCCCATACGATCAAAATGCCCACCACCAATAACGAAAATCCACTAATAACAGTGTATAGTTATAACGTTATATTATTCGGTTGATTGGGAATTATTTATTACTTTATTAATGAGAAAATAGGTGTTTTAATTTTAAATTAAATTTATAATTAGCGACCTGCTCTGGTTTCTCCTGGGTGGGATCTATTAATGTGGCGTTATTTAGACATAAGACAAGTTGCACTGAATGATTTCTTAAATTACACATGAAATAAAAATATGTTTACGGGTTTTATCGCGTTTAATCAACTGTTTTAACTTATTTTTTTTATTTTCCCGACGTTTCGGGTGCTTTACAGCAACCATGGTCACGGGGGGGGAGGTCCTGAGATGTTTGACGTCCCAATGTCAAAGTTAGTCTGGCCACCTTCAGTTTTTGAATATAAATTTTTGGTCCCATCTACGCAAAACGAGCTTACAGTATCATGAAGTCTTGCAGTGGTACGCTTGGGTTTGGGCTTAATTTTGTTAATTATAGGATCCCAAGCAGACGGCAGCACCCATCCATCTTCTCCATTGAAATTAGGATGTTTCTTAATTTCAATAGCCTCGTGTATCATCCTTGGTAGGAATCGGTGTTCTTTTGCTGGGATTTGTGGTTTATCAAATCTAATGTAATGGTGGGGACGTTCTTGAACATGTTCACAGACTGTAGACTTCCCGGAGCGTCGGTGCTTCACGTTAGCTATATGTTCCTTCACGCAGGTTTTTATAGATCTTTTTCTTTGACCTATGTAAGAGAGACCACATTCACAATCTAGCTTGTATACACCTGCATCTTTTAGAGGAATATTACATTTGATGGATGGTAAAAATTGACTTATGTTCTTTGGTGGCTTGTAGTATGTTTTAATGGAAGCTCGCTTCAAGATGTAGCCAACTTTGTCTGTGACTCCTCTGACATACGGTAGTACAGCAGGCGCGCGCTCGACTGTGGCCGGCTTCACTCGTTCACTGTGACGTAGGTGCGGGACCCGAAGCTTGTTGTCTAGCAGTGCTTGGTTGACGTGCTGAAGCACGGCGGCCAGATGTTTTCTGTCACAGATCCGTCGTGCACTCTGAAACAAAATTTACCCATGGCATAGCTACCATGGGTAGCTAACTGTGAAGGATAATAGTGAGATTCAGCATTTAGATATCGGTTGGAATGGGTCTTTTTTCTATACACAGTGTGACCAATAGTGTTATCAGGATTAAACGCGATAAAATCCGTAAATATAGTTTGGTCAAGTTGCACTGAAGTTATAAAAGGTACGAAAACCGCATATCGCAACTTTTTTTTGCATTCTTTACCTGCGGGTGTTGTGTAGTGTATAGATAGCAACAGTGTGCGAGCAAGAGATGAATAGCATGGGTAGTTTGTACCCATTCGCATTGTTAAATTTATTTAAAAAAAAAGTCCTGCTTTGTGTATTGCTGGTTCTTCCCAGGACAGTGGATTTTTTCTGAACCAGTGGTAAAGTAAAAAGTGTCCTTCAATAGAATTACACGTAATCTGTATTGAATAAAAAATTACTCTATTCTATTCTACTTACCATGAGGTGGATTCAAAATTCAAAAAAAAATTCAAAAATGTTTATTCTGTAACAAAAAAATTAACAATAATAGCAGTATATTAGAGTTCTCCTTTTAAGTATTTTTAAATACTTGTGACAGGAAAAACTCGCTCTTCCTTAATTAACATACAATACTTTAGTTACAAGAATAGCATAATATTCCTTTCCTAAAATAATTTATTATGAAAAAAATATGAAGATGTGTGCGCGTGCGTGTGCGTGTGCATGTGTGTGTGTGTGAGTGTGTGCGTGCGCGCGCGCGTGTGTGTGAGTGTGTGCGTGCGCGCGCGCGTGTGTGTGTGTGTGTGTTTGTGTGTTTGTGTGTTTGTGTGTGTGTGTGTTTGTGTGTTTGTGTGTTTGTGTGTTTGTGTGTGTGTGTGTGTGTGTGTGTGTGTGTGTGTGTGTGTTTGTGTGTGTGTGTGTGTGTGTGTGTGCGCGTGTGTGTGTGTGTGTGTGTGTGTGTGTGTGTGTGTGTGTGTGTGCGTGTGCGTGTGCGTGTGCGTGTGCGTGTGCGTGTGCGTGTGCGTGTGCGTGTGCGTGTGCGTGTGCGTGGTGTGCGCGTGTGCGTGTGCGTGTGCGTGTGCGTGTGCGTGTGCGTGTGCGTGTGCGTGTGCGTGTGCGTGTGCGTGTGCGTGTGCGTGTGCGTGTGCGTGTGCGTGTGCGTGTGCGTGTGCGTGTGCGTGTGTGTGTGTGTGTGTTTTGTAAGTCGTGTTATTTTAACAAAAGTTTCTATTTCGTGATAGTCTTTCCGTTTGAGCCATTCAATGAGAATTACCTTACATTCTTTACTGGTTTTAGAATAAATACACTCACCGGCACGGAAACTTGGCCACTCGTGAATTTGCTGATTATTTGCACTGAAACGTTTTTTTAACAGTAAATTAAGGGTAGATGTATTGAATAAGTGTCTCTAATGGTTTTAGAACATAGAAATTTAATGTTTACTTCACCGAAATTTTTCTTTTCAAGATAACATGTTTTCACTAAAATTAACATCTTTCCATTGTCACTTTAAAAACACTACAAAGTTAAAAATTAAGTCTGTTTCTTTATTGTCTATCGGTTTTAATATCGGGTGTTTCCTCCTCTAGCCCTCATAACCGCTTGCATTCGATCTGGCATGCTTTGAATGATGTTTCTGACATCAACTTGCGGTATGCTGTCCCAAGCGGCCAGCGCAGCATTTCGGAGCTCATTTAGAGTTTGTGGCGGTTTGGAGCTGGACTTTATCTTTCTTTTGAGCATACCCCATACATGCTCAATTGGATTTAAGTCCGGGCTACGAGCTGGCCACTGTAATTTTTGTATTCCAACCTCTTCCAGATATTCCTCTACACAATGTGCGACGTGCGGGCGTGCATTATCGTGCATGAGGAGGAATTGGTCGTGTCCAATGAATCCCGAATAAGGCATTACGTGCTCCTGAAGAACTTCCTCGATGTATCGAGTAGCTGTAAGCCGATTATCGACGATGACCAACTCTGTACGTGCGTCGGAACTTACACCTCCCCATACCATTATTGAGCCTCCATGGAAACTCACAGTTTGGGTGGTGGTAATGGGTAGAAACCTCTCTCCTCTTTTTCTCCACACTCGTTCTCGACCGTCTGGAGCACGTAAAGCTATTCGACACTCATCTGTGAACAACACTCTAGCCCATTGCTCGTGGGTCCAATTGACATGTTCTCTTGCGAACTCAAGTCGGGCTACTCGGTGCTGTCTGAGAAGTTCTGGACCTCGTGCTGGTCTACGAGCTTTTAAATTCACTTCCTCCATTCGTCTTCTCACCGTACGCTCACTAACATTAACGCCTCTTGCGATTTGGAGCCGCTGGCGTATCTCAACAGCGGTCAGGTAGCGGTTTCTCAAAATCTCCATAACAATAAAACGATCGTCCCGGGCCGATGTGCACCTTACGCCCCCACTGCCTGGCCTGCGGGTGTAGCGGCCTGTCTTCTGGTATCGTTTCAGTGAATACTGCATTGAGGACCGTGGTACGTTAAGCACAATAGCAACTTCACGCTGTGTCAGCCCTTGGTCAATTAATGCTACTGCTTGTGCAACTTGTGCTGGTGTTAATGGCATTTTTATTGGCTTTAAAGCACCTTTAGTTATTTAATTAAGACACAAGATCACAATAATTGAATAACCTTACAGTAAACTTTTCACAACACACAAATTTAAAATGTGAACTTAGTCGCTCAAATGACCCGATTCAACTAAAAATTAAAGAATTCGTCATGGTGCACTTAAACATAATGAATTACCCTCTTGAACTTGAGGGTAAACATTTTTTGACATACTTGCATAACAAACATTCATCAGAAACACTTAAAGCTTTTGCTATCGCGAGATAACCGCTTGGCCAAGTTTCCGTGCCGGTGAGT
Organism: Parnassius apollo; assembly: GCA_907164705.1. Lineage (NCBI taxonomy): Eukaryota > Metazoa > Arthropoda > Insecta > Lepidoptera > Papilionidae > Parnassius > Parnassius apollo. Next base: position 651,264 of record CAJQZP010000566.1, read on the forward strand.
GTATTCAATTCTTTATTTAAGTAGTTATATAAATAAGAGGACTTTTTTGCCTGTTGCCGTCTAGCAAATGCTGTTTTAACCGGATCACTTGGAGCTACGTTAGTTTTCCTCCTTTTACTTTCAATTTCAGGGTTATATGCAAGGGACTTGTGTACCTTAAGAACTATATTTAGTATGTATAACTTACGAACTGTAAGAAGATCACATAGTGTGTATAAATCTTGTGTTGGGAATTTGTAAGGTTTAAAATTCATAACCTTCAGTAATGATCTCTGGGCTCTTTCTAAATCTAAAAACTTTGTTTTTGTAGCACCTCCCCATATACTAATACAATATACCAGAACTGATTGAACTAAAGAAATATATACTTGTTTTAATATAGGTGGTGTTGCAAGATGTCTCAAAATTTTGAAAAACCATATGAATTTTCTAATCCTAGTCATTAACAGTTCAATATGTAGATGCCAAGATAATCGCTGATCCAATAGTATTCCAAGATATTTTGTACTTGATACTTTGTTTATGTGAGGGCATGGGCAGTTAGAGTTATTAAGGTCAACACAAGAATGAATTTTAATATTAAAATTAGGTTGAGTCCTATTGTAGTTAGTAAAACATATATAGTTAGTCTTAGATGTATTGATAGTCAATAAATGTAATCTCAACCATTCTGCAATCTTGGCTAACCCCACTTCAGCGCTATGCCGGACATCTTCCCAGCTTCGACCACAGAATGCCAGAGCAGTGTCATCTGCATACGAGAACACGTACCCATTTTGTAGCGATATATTACATAGGGAGTTTACGTAAACCAAAAATAAAGTCGCACTTAGTACACTCCCCCTGTGGGACGCCGTAGGTAATGGTAGAATCATGACTACAATGCTCTCCTATTTTGACTCGTTGTCTACGGTTTGTTAAGTAATCTTTAAATAAATCTAGGGGTTTACCTCTAATACCTATTTGTTCAAGTTTCTTTACAAGAGTGGGGACAGAGACGCTATCAAAGGCTTTTTTTATGTCGAGAAAAACTGTTAAACATTTATTTCCTTTGTCAACTTGGTCAACAATGAGTGAAGTTAGACTTGAAATAGCGTCTTCTGTGCAAAGACCTCGTCTAAAGCCAAATTGTGATATTGAGAGTATTTTGTATTTATTTAAATAATTAGTCAAACGATTATTTAACAATTTTTCTAAAATTTTGGATATTGCGGGAAGAACAGATATAGGTCTGTAGTTACTTGGATCGCTTCTGTCTCCACCCTTGTATACAGGAGTAACTAATGCCAACTTCAGAGCAGTAGGAAAAACGCCATCCCTAAAGCAAAGATTAACCAGGTGTGTTATTATGGGTACTAATATTACATTCGCATGTTTTAGAAAATTGGTGGTGATATAGTCATATCCAGGGGCACTCTCTGTTTTAAGATTCATTAAGATATTTCTAACCTCCGAATCATCAGTCTCCAGGAAAGCAAAAGATGAAGCATGGGAGCTTACAGTTTTATCCGTAGTGAAAAAATTCCTTTTTTCTTTTTAATTTTATTGTAAGTTTATTTACCACTTCAATGCTATAAAAAAATGATGTTGAAGAGAATTGTGGTAGCCAATAGATTTCATTACAAACTTGTGTATTTAAGAAGTTTCCCATATTTATGACGAACTTTTATATTTTCAGATGGCTGAGGATGAGGAGCCCATAATTGTCTGTTGCACCTGTCATGCAAGACTCGTTCGTTGCGGGAGATTGCAACAACAGGCTGTTGAGTCGAATGCAGTTCAGGAGCAGTTGCTTGCAGGAGGGTCCACGGTATTATCCATTCCATCCATTAGAACCTATAACAGTCCACTGCTGAACACAGACCTCTCTCATACATTGCTTCGTAGGAGGGATTTTGACAAATTTGGTTGGCAACCACTGTTTATATTAATGTGAGTTGTTATCAGGAAGATGCCTCTGCCCAACTCCTGTTTCTGTTTCCCTGTGTCGGCTCTTACGACACCCGTCTCGTGGGTAGGTATAAGTATAGGCACAGAATAAATAATAGTACTACGTACAGAAGTTGCACTCCTTTGATGTCGACTGCTTACCGACGTTTAATAGCCTACATAATTATTATTAATCAGATAAATCGCACACGCAAGCTAAATAAAACTTTATCGCTGCGCGCTAGTGTCCATATTACTTTGCATCTTTTTTGGCACGGCGGACTTTCCGTGGTTATTAAGGGATGTCAATAGAAAGTAAAAAAATACATTATGAAATGTTAATTATGTTACTTAGGTGAAGTACTAACTAATATTCTGACTATGATTGACTAACCATACTTTTGCCCAATATCAAATTTGATGTAATGGTGGGGATAGATTAAATCTGATGTAATGGTGGGGATGGATTTGATAAACCACAAATCCCAGCAAAAGAACACCGATTCCTACCAAGGATGATACGCGAGGCTATTGAAATTAAGAAACATCCTAATTTCAATAGAGAGGATGGATGGGTGCTGCCATCTGCTTGGGATCCTATAATTAACAAAATTAAACCCAAACCCAAGCATACCACCGCAAGACTTCAAGATACTGTAAGTTCGTTTTGCGTAAATCGGACCAAAAATTAATATTCAAAAACTGAAGGTAGCCAGGCTAACAATGACATTGGGACGTCAAACATCTCAGTCCCCCCCCATGACCATGGTTGCTGTAAAGCACCCGAAACGTCGGGAATTAAAAATAAGTAAAATCAGTTAAATAAACGCGATAGAATCCGTAAATTTAGTTTTATTCAATGTATAATGAAGTATTTGCCTTAACTATCACTTGGCAGGCACTTTGATGATCACTACCTGTCTCGCACCTTCGATTCTGTTTCCCGTTGCCATATGGGTGAATGTTTTTTCTACTGCAAAGTTAAGTTTATCCTTTAACCCAAGTTACTTTTTCGTTAGAGGAATAGGCTATATTTTATGAATTTTAGTAAGATACGTATTTATTTTCACAAAAATAATTACCTAACTGCTTATAATGTTATATATTACCCTATTGTATATACCTATACGAAATATTATCTATGGGTAATATTACTCAATAAACGTAATAATTTCCGGCATTTGGGAATCTGTTTTGAAAAATTGTTGAGTCTCGATTCTTGGGATGGATGAACTACATACCTACATTCTCATACAACCCTCACTTTAGTCCGGTTTTTATTATTACTTGGAGTTGTCGTTAGGAAGATGCTGCTGCCCATCTCCTGATTCAGTTTTCCTCTGTCCCTTTTTTACCACATCTGCGGGATGCTATGGGGTAGTATGGATTCTCCTGCACCGCCACTGGTCTTTTCCTAATTTAAAAAATAATTTGGTTTCAGTCAATACCAAAACCGCATGAGGCTAGAGGTGAGATTCAATTCACACCAATTCATCATATAGATATCAGGCCAGTTGCTTGTGATACGGAAAATGTAAGGACGAAATTTTTAGTCTTAAATCTGTTAAAGTTGAGGAAAGACATTTTGAAAATGAGAATTTAAAATTTGAAGAAAATGGGAATCATGAAACAGGTAAGAATATATACATTTTGAGATATTAAAGTAAGGTACAGTTTACCTAATGCCAAGTGGATACTGTAGCCTATGAACATAAATAAAGAGAGCTTCATATGCAATTTGCCTTTGCCTAAATTCAAAGTGCGTATAAAAAGCACTCTTAAGGAGAAAAAAAATTACAAACTAAATACTTATTTAAAAGATAAGCATGGAGAAAAACACGTGTTTCAACAATTTTCGGATATATTTTAACTAATTTGTGTCGAGCCCCGTTAATACCTATGTTTGTCTATAAATATGTGTTGTGTTGTTCATTACTTAGTAGTTGGTAAGTAGCGGTAGTTAAAATATGTATACTTAACTATACCATGAACATAACAGGTAGATTAAACCACGATATAATGACAATCCATCTGGTTTCGGTCCCTTTAAATGAAAATGTACAGATCTAACACCAAGCATTCATTAAAAAGAAGTTGGCGAATACGCAATCAGCACTATATTAAAATATTTACACCAGTCGTGATATTTTAGAATAGAAAAATACACAGATAGTGATAGGGAACTTTTGATAATCCACCTTAAGTGTATAGAACCCGATCCTTCATTTGCTTATACAATTCTGTCAAGATCGGCCATATTTTATCCCAAAATAAGGTTTCTAAATATAAACTAAAAACAAAACATAACAAATTTAGGTTGTAAAATGGATTTAAAACTGCTTCAGGTGCCAATAACTTTATTAAATCATCTTTTCTTGCTAAATACAAACTATCAGCAGTCATTCCAATCTTCAATGTTACCAGAATGGGTGTTGTTAAAGGTATACCATCTGATATTTCCATGGAGGAGTTAGTGTCTGAGTTGGTACTACTCCTTGGTAGAGAATTTATAAAGGCTAGATTAAAAAAAAGAATATTAAAATGCTACAAATTACTAATATCCACCTAAGCGCCCAGCCATTAGGCTACTGTCCTTCATCATCAATTACATCGAAAAGTAAAGAAAGGATGATATTGAGTGGGTGGCTACCCAAACTCTTGTCCTTAAATTTTCAGGCCAAGAGCTTCCTTCTCACTTATACTGCTTTTACTCATCAATTTCTGTCTAAACCTACTCACTCCCTTCCATAGAGTGCTTGAAGTGATGTTGCCTTGGATATGTAAAAGCTAAGTACAGATCAAGCCACGCTACTTCAAATGCTCAAAAGAGCACACTGGAGATAATTGTGTTAAGGATATCCCAACATGCCTGTTCTGCTCTGATAATCACTTGGCATAAAAGTTGCCCTGAACATTCAAAATAAAAAGGCATTTAATTGGTGATGTCCCAAGAAAATGTTTCATATCTAGAGGCATCTGCTTGCCTCCCTGCAGTTAGGAGACCTTTCATCTCAACAGTTATCAAGTATTCCCCTGTCCCTTCTGCTTCTTAATCTTATAGAAAGACAGTTTTCAGAATTAACCCAACTAGACCCGTTCCAAATTCTGTAGACTATGATATCGTAGCGCACAACAATGTTATAGGAACGCCTACTTCCTCCCTTCCGAATGGTTATGCTCTTCAAGCTAATTTATCCTCTAATGATAATCACCTGGAAAACCTTATGTCATTCATCTCTGATATAATTCGTAAATTTGGTAACATATACTTACCGTTTAAAGTGGGAAGTAAACTCGATGTGCTCTTCCAAAATTTTATAAAATTCAAATGTCTCCACACCCTTCAGTGGAATTGTCCGAGCGTCAAGAACAAGGAAATCTAAATTAAATAATTTGATAAATACTCGTAACTCCTTTGTCTTAGCTATTACAAAAAACCTGGCTTGGTAGTCCTCATTTTTCATTTAAATAAAAGATAATCACATTAAAACGTCGTTCTGATAGAATTGATGATCGATGTTATTAGGTTTGGTCTTTTTCATCAAGGTAATAATATTCACTGAGCTTGCAAACCTCCAAGAAAAAAATGTCCTCCGTGGTAGCAACCTCTTATCAGTGGAAGTGACATTTCCTACATTAATATTGCACTCTTAATGTGTACCTTTGCGTTACAAAATCAACTATATTTATTTTAAATCTTTCATAATAAACAAAAAATAACACCAATCAACTTATAGATTCAGACTTAATTGATATCTACCCAAGAATTCTTTTCTTAATCAAATCTATAGGAACTGAGTTCCAGTTTTATCATTATCATTTGCCTTATATTTACCTTCTTAATGATTATTTCAGTTTTATAGTTTTACTGTAAAAAAATAAAATATGTACGAGTACAACAAACTTAGAAAACCCTAATCGGCTGTAACATTAATAAAATCAGCCATGAATCATGTGAACTAATTTGTAGTTCAATTGTATGACACAAATACCCACATTCCTTCTTTTAAAACAAAGGATTGTGAGTTGCATGGTTGGTTTTTATCCGCTTCAGACACCGGAACATAGTTTGCACCTGTTTCAACTCAAATGATCGTTTTCGTTTACCCCAGACCCCGGAACATTGTTGTCACGTATACCAGGCCACGGAACATCTCAAATTCCGAGGCTCTGCACTAGGTCCTGGACTATCGACGAAACGTGCGCCACTCATGAAATCAAAAAAGCTTTTCTTTAATGAATAATGGGGACACATATCACCATGTTTACATGTAACACAAGTCTTTCTCTAATAAATCCTGCTTTGGGTTCATTGTGTCAGTCAGATAACCTGATGAGTTTTCAAAGTTTCGGGAATGCTCATTTCTTGATCAAATAATAGTTTGTCTGTCCTTTATTTAAAATTCCACGTCGCAACTCGTAGCCCATATCGCGGCGTTGTGTTGTGTTAACAAATAAAATGCCTTTGTATTTCTTTACTGTGCTGTTGGTCCATCGCTCAAGACATGCATTGTGTCCATAGGATGTGACAAATGTACTTGATCCAGAATTTTCTATGAGCAAAAAACAGCAAACTTTCGATAAAATATTTGCAGTATCAATCTTGCCTTGCATCCAAGCCAGGAGTCAATCTCGTTTTACTGTCTGTAATTTGTATGTTTTCTCAGTCGAGTCGTCAAATTTATTTATTTTCTGAACTTTAGTCTTACAAATCTCGCATTTGCGTAATACACACGCTTTTTAATTCATCTCACACACTACTGTTTTACAAAGCTCCCACAATTCTGATTAGAAATAATGTCCACATATTTTAGTATTTTGAAAATTAATTAATAAATTTTCTTGAACAACACAAAGGCATGATTCCCTTTCGGAAATTTTTCGCGAAACCGTCCAAAATGGCCTCATTCGGCAAAAAATTTGCAAGGCTAACTTTAATTAAATTCTGTTTTGTGAACAATATTAAGGATGCAAGTGGAAATGGAACCCGGGTATAGTACGCGAGTAGTACTGTAATTTTTTTACGGCAAACGCCTAGCATCTGAGCTGACAGAGATATTTCTGTGTGTCTTGTAATGGCTCCATCTTAATCGTCCCGTAAACTTCCAGTGCTGAACATGGATGAACCTCTCCCGATGTAGGGACAATTTGCCTTAATCGTCACGCTTGGCATAGGATTGAGGATCGCAGAGCCAGACGTGAGCACCTCTAACAATGTTGCCTGTCGCCGGTCTGGTTATTTTATATCTGAAGTAAACGAGGTGATTATACTATACTAAGCGATAAGATTTTTCTGGCAAACCCATAGTCGCCTCTTACGAAACCCACGGGACAAAATATGTTCATGAATTCTTTTACGCCGCACCTACACGGCAACCTCTACTATATTCTTAAAAATGCTGGTCAAAATGTATGTATGTATAACACTTTTTCCACGTGGGGGTTCGAAACAGCTATTATTAGATTAATGTAATTATAACACGGTCAGAAGAACGTAATTATTATCATTCGAATTTAGTTTCCTTGCCATTCCTTCCCCCCAAAAATGAATATGAGAGACATTATCCAAAAATGAATATGAGAGACATTATCCAAAGTAATTGGCTAAAATACTTTATATCTAGCAACATTATTGAGTATAATTACCATAACTCAACTCATCATTTACTCAATAATTGTAATATCTCTATTTCCTCCTGGGTTGACTGATATAGAACGCTATAAGGTATAAACTCTGCCCATTGTAAACCGTCTAAGGTGTCTCTAGCAACATTATATGAGTATATATATAAAAACATAACATAAACACTCACGCCTGTCACCCAGAGGGGTAGGCAGAGACTACAGACTTCCATTTGGCACGATCCTGACACACCTCTCTCGCCTCCTTCACATCCATACACCTACGCATACATGCTCGTCGGTTAAGGGTACTCCTAATTTGGCCCGTTTCCAATAAATCGCCAATTTGGTCGATAAATTTTCGCCTAGGACGCCCCTTTCCGACTCTGCCATTCACTTCTGCAACATAAATTTTCTTTGTCACTCTTTCCTCATTCATTCTTTCCACATGACCAAACCACCGAAGCATTCCTTTCTTAATCCTGGTCACAACATCATCTTGCAAACCACTCTCTTCTCTTATTACACAATTTCTTACCCTGTCATTCAAATTCAGCCTAACATACTCCTTAACGACCGCATTTCTACTGCGTTTATTCTACTCTCGTGCTTCTTCTGCCACACCCAACTTTCACTACCATACGTTAAAGTAGGGACCAACACAGCATTGTGAATTGCCATACGTGCCTTTTTCGACACATTTTGACTCTTTACAATGGAGTGCAAGGCCCCATTTACTCTATTTCCCGCATTCACTCGTCGTTCTATATCCTTATCATCCCCTTAAAGTCCCCTGCCAAGATGATGTCCTCGGTGTCCATGTTCTGTGCAATTTTCACAATGTTTCTGATATCTTCATCTATGTCCCCATTTTTTTCCAAGTACACATTAATTACTCCTAAGCTACGGTTTTCTACTTTAATTATAAAGCCTACTATATTTTCACTTATGTATTCTGGATTTTCTATAATTAAGTACGTGGGATCAACAACGATGACTGCCGATTTAACCGGTTTATCAATTATGTTAGTCAATTTTTGTATAACGCGGCGATTACAAGTAACATGCCCTTTTGAACCGATATATGGTTCTTGCAGTAAGAGAAGTGTAATTCTTTGGTTGACGGCCATTTGTAAAGATTCTTTATATGCCGCCATTCCTCGCCCAAGATTAACTTGCACGATTTTTACAGTTTGCGTGTCTTCTGGCATATTATTTATAAAGTTTGTGCTGATCTCAACTGCCGATCAACATCGGAATTCGACGGTTAACTCACCCATTCTTAATCCGCATTCTTCAACTTTCAAATTTTGCAAACAACTGTCCATAAATAGGTTGAACAGCCACGGGGAAGCCACACAGCCCTGTCTGACACCTTTATGGATGTCAAACCAGTCCACGTACACCCCGTTGATCCTAACATAAGCACTAGAGTTCCTATAAAGAGACTCCAATGCCTGTATCAAGCCAGCGCTCAACCCAAATGAGTTCAGTGTTTGCCATAGCAAATCCCTATCCACTCTGTCATAGGTCTTTTCCAAGTCCATGAACGCACAAAAAACCTTTTGGTTTTTGGCCAGAAACTTCTCCGCGATCATGCGCATGGAAAAGACTTGATCTGTACATCCCATTCCCTTTCTAAATCCCGCTTGCACATCCCAAATTTTTCCATCAGTTTCTTTCATGACCCTTTCAATCAGTACCTTAGCGTACAGTTTTCCCACAATGCTAAGAAGGCTGATGCCACGGTAGTTTTTACAGTCCTGCTGCGACCCTTTTCCTTTATATACTGGGACTATCACGGCTTTGCACCAGTCTACCGGTACCCGCTTCAGTTCCCAGCATAAATTAAACAAGGTGTGCAGCCGGCCTGCCACCACTTCCTCTCCAGCCCTTAGCATTTCGAGTGAAACTGTATCATATCCAGGCGCCTTACCCGCTTTCATGCTTTTCAATGCTTTCATTATTTCATCTATACTTATCTCGCTACCTCTTTCCTCTTCTTTTGGAGTTTCTACTTCACTTAGTACACATGTCTCCTCACTCATAAACACGCTTTCAAAATATTCCTTCCATCTCTTTAAACTCAAAACTTCATCATTCAGAATATAGCCATTCTCGTCTCTTAGAGCATTCATCATATTTTTTGAATGTCCCCTGGCAGTTCTTACAAGTTTCCAGAACATTTTCATATTTGCCTGGAAGTTATCCGATATTCTTCTATCATTCTTATCCGTTCTTTCTTGCTTTTTTCTTTCAACTACTTCTTTTACTCTCTTATTAAGATGTCTAAAGACTGCCTTTTTTTCTTTCAATATCATCATTCGTACCGCTAGAATTACCAGCCTTTGTTGCTAGTAAATCTAGCCATGCTCTCTTCTTTGCTTCAACTTCCATACGTATCTCATCATCCCACCATAACGTATTATTTTTCCTTTCATTCTTTCTCTTAATAACACCACATACTTCGGTAGCTGCATGCACTAAACCTTTCTTTACGTTTTGCCATACATTCTCCAAGTCTAACTCCTTCATACATAGTTCATCCAAACCACTTATATTTTCTTTCAGTCTACATTTGAACTTGTTTCTCTTACCTTCATCTTGCAACCTTTCTGTTCTAATACGCTGTAACGCAGTGGTAGACACAGATGACCGATGGCACCAACGCCTGAATAGACCATTAATTCGGCATAAAACAAAATAATGATCCGTTCCTACGTTAGAACCCCGGTAAACCCTTGTATCTACCACTGCGCCCCTCAATATTTCATCCACAATTATGAAATCTATCATGCTTCTATCGTCACCTCTTTCCCAAGTATACATGTGAATCCTCTTGTGTCGAAAGCAAGTGTTCGTCACAAAAAGATTGTTTTCCATACATACGGTGAGGAACTTTCACCATTCTCATTTATACTTTCATCACCAAACGTTCCCAATATCCTTTCATAACCAAGCCTCCTCACCTCCAACCCTTCCATTAAAATCTCCTAGCATAATAATATTTTCATTTCCCTTACACTTCATTAACACCATCCTTACCATTTCCCAAAACTGCTCTCGGATATAAGTGGCCTTAGACATGTCCGGGGCGTAGACCCCTAACACGAACAACTTCTTTAAGCCCACTTTCATTCGTATCCATAGCAGTCTTGGGCTTACACATTCATACTCTTTCACACACTGGCCCATTCTTTCTGAAAGGATGATACCTACTACCTGGCATGCCCGCTCGATCTCGTCTACACCAGACCAGTATGCGGTATACATGCCATGTGTAGTGACATCCTTCCCCTTCCTTTTCGTCTCATTTACGCATAACACATCTATTCCTCTATCATACATCATATCGCATACTTCATCCATTTTATCATTCATTGCCCCACATACATTCAACGTAGCCAGACGGGCCTCTGTAATCCACTTTTCGCCTCTCCGGGAGACGGAACGTGACGGGTGGCGAACCTCGTCGCCGATATGATTATAATTATGTAAAATCTTATAATTTCTCTATTTCTCCCTGGGTTCAATGATATAGAACGCCATAAGGTATAAACACCGCCCACTGTAAACCGTCTAGGATGTCTTACAATAAAGGTACAATCTCTTACAATAAATAAAGTGTTTAATTCGTGTGATTTCAGAACAACACCGCATACTAACAAATAAATCAAATTCTACTGATTGTAACATAAACGATGTTCGTAAAGAAATCCTGGAAAAAGATATTCAAACAGTTTTTAAAAAAAGCGAATCGTCCTGCACAGATTATGAAAAAAATTTTGAAACAAAAGAATAAAAATGTGGTTACGAAAAAATTGTCAGGGGCATCAACAAAAGACATTCTCGTCAAACACATTTCACACAGTCATAAGACACAAAAGAATTCAGATATCACTGCAGTTCGGACACAAGTGGAGCAAACTCCAGTCCTACAACTAACGGAAATGTTTAATTGTGATATTTGCGAATTTAAAACATCTCGTAAAGGTTACATTTTGGCTCATCTTAGAGCGCACGTCGCTAAACAAGCGTTCTGGTGTAATAATTGTGATTATAAATGTACAATCAAACAAAATTTATTAAAGCATATGAAAACACATACCGGAGAAAAACCTTTTTCGTGTATTATCTGTGAGTATAAATGTATTATGAGAAGTGATTTGCAAGATCATATGAAAATACATACCGGAGAAAAACCTTTTTCGTGTGATATCTGTGAATATAAATGTATTAAAAAATGTCATTTGCAAACTCATATGAAAATACATACCGGAGAAAAACCGTTTTCGTGCAATATCTGTGAATATAAGTGTATTCGAAAATGTGATTTTCAAACACATATGAAATTACATACCGGAGAAAAACCGTTTTCGTGTAATATCTGTGAATATAAGTGTATTCGAAAATATGACTTACAAACACATATGATATTGCATACCGGAGAAAAACCCTTTTCGTGTAATATCTGTGAATATAAATGTATTAGAAAATGTCATTTGCAAACTCATATGAAAATACATACCGGAGAAAAACCGTTTTCGTGTAATATCTGTGAATATAAGTGTATTCAAAAAGGTGTTTTGCAAAGGCATATGAAAATACATACCGGAGAAAAACCATTTTCTTGTAATATATGTGAATATAAATGTATTGAAAAAAAAAGATTGAAAAGACACATGAAAATACATACTGGAGAAAAACCTTATTCTTGTAGTATATGTGAATATAAATGTATTGATAAATGTCATTTGCAAACACATATGAAAATACATACCGGAGAAAAACCATTTTCTTGTAATATCTGTGAATATAAATGTATTGAAAAAAGTCATTTGCAAAGACATATGAAAATACATACCGGAGAAAAACCTTTTTCTTGTAATATATGTGAATACAAATGTATTCAAAAATCTCGTTTGCAAACACATATGAAAATACATACCGGAGAAAAACCTTTTTCATGTAATATATGTGAATACAAATGTATTCAAAAATTTCGTTTGCAAACACATATGAAAATACATACCGGAGAAAAACCTTTTTCTTGTAATATCTGTGAATATAAATGTATTGTAAAAAGACAGTTGGAAAGACATATGAAAATACATACCGGAGAAAAACCTTATTCGTGTAATATCTGTGAATATAAGTGTATTCAAAAATATGATTTTCAAACACATATGAAAATACATACCGGAGAAAAACCCTTTTCGTGTAATATCTGTGAATATAAATGTATTAGAAAATGTCATTTGCAAACTCATATGAAAATACATACCGGAGAAAAACCGTTTTCGTGTAATATCTGTGAATATAAGTGTATTCGAAAAGGTGTTTTGCAAAGACATATGAAAATACATACCGGAGAAAAACCATTTTCTTGTAATATATGTGAATATAAATGTATTGAAAAAAAAAGATTGAAAAGACACATGAAAATACATACTGGAGGAAAACCTTATTCTTGTAGTATATGTGAATATAAATGTATTGATAAATGTCATTTACAAACACATATGAAAATACATACCGGAGAAAAACCATTTTCTTGTAATATCTGAATATAAATGTATTGAAAAAAGTCATTTGCAAAGACATATGAAAATACATACCGGAGAAAAACCTTTTTCTTGTAATGTATGTGAATACAAATGTATTCAAAAATCTCGTTTGCAAACACATATGAAAATACATACCGGAGAAAAACCTTTTTCATGTAATATATGTGAATACAAATGTATTCAAAAATTTCGTTTGCAAACACATATGAAGATATATACCGGAGAAAAACCTTTTTCTTGTAATATCTGTGAATATAAATGTATTGTAAAAAGACAGTTGGAAAGACATATGAAAATACATGCCGGAGAAAAACCTTATTCGTGTAATATCTGTGAGTATAAATGTATTGTGAGAGGTGATTTGCAAAAACATATGAAAATACATACCGGAGAAAAACCTTTTTCATGTAATATATGTGAATACAAATGTATTCAAAAATCTTGTTTGCAAACACATGAAAATACATACCGGAGAAAAACCATTTTCTTGTAATATGTGAATATAAATGTATTGAAAAAATTAATTTGGAAAGACATATGAAAATACATACTGGAGAAAAACCTTTTTCGTGTAATATCTGTGAATATAAATGTATTCGAAACTGTGATTTGCAAAGAGATGTGAAATTACATACCGGAGAAAAACCTTTTTCGTGTAATATCTGTAAATATAGAAGTATCACAAAAGTTTATTTGCAAAAGCATATGAAAATACACATAGGAGAAAAATCTTCTTCGTAAGAGATCTGGTAAAATATGTACATATTATGCAAACGTGTTTTTTTATAAATATAGGTGTACCATTTAAAAAAATATTTTTATTAAATTTCTTATGAAATTATAAAACGAGTAGAAGAACTTTTCCGTGCCTAATTTGCTTGCCTTTACGTGCTAATTTAAGCTTTATTTATTGGGTTATTCCGTTCATCCACCCTGAGAAATCCACCCTAGTGTGAATACACGAAAACGCGTGTTCGTTTATCCATCCTAGACGGGATGGATAATCGGAATTCACTTTTTGATTATTGTGCTGCCTTTTCAGCTCAAATACAGTTCAACAAAAGATAAATTCATACTTTAAGATATTATTGATTAATTTTTAATATTCACAAACTTAAAAGAAAAAAAAACATATTACGTATTGAATTTAAACCAAATTAAACTTCAAGGAAGTTAATTTTTGAATGAAAAGTTTTTAAATAATGATAGGTAATTTATAATTCTGCTATATATCCAGTAAATGACCAACCCTAATTTCATTATTGATTAGACATAATTGTATATTCTGTTTAAATTTGTCTCTTTTAATGTACATTTGCAATCGTTTTCTAGCACATCTGCAGTTACAAAGGTTACTGCGGATGTGTTAGCAAAAACTTAAAAAAAAACTAAATTATCTAGTCGTATCGAGTTTGTAGTTCTGTGAGGCACTACGAATGAATTACAAACAGCCACATAATTTTCGTTCGTGAGCCATGTCTTTTCATAGTAGTTCACAGACGCCATCATATTATCATCGTATATTATGATGTAATAAAAAAATTCTAGAATGATCTGAGAGTTTTCTAATATATTTCACTGTTTAGCCCTATAAAGCTTACGTTCATCAAAACGGCGAGCATGCAATAAATATTTCTATTTCTTCGAAATCAGAAATTAAATGGAAACTGAATTCAAACAAATATTATAGGAATTTGAATTCTCTGGTGAGATAATATTTACTGCATGCTCGTCGTTTCTTTCGTCGTTTTACTTACATACTTGTGCTTTCGCGCCAACTCAGTACCCACCATAGATAAGAGTATATATACGGGAATAGATTAGAATCTCTAACGTAAAATTTTGCCCCGGCAACAGCACCGCCTGGAAGCTAGTTAATTAACTACTACTACAAATATACATAACTATAGATATTATGTATGTAATATATATATATATATATATATATATATATATATATATATATATATATATATATATATATGTTATTTTTATTAAGTATTTTGTCGATTTCTAAATAACAATAAAAAATTGTATGTTATTTAGAATTCGGCATAAATACTTTCGATAAATTGTGGGTTATTAGGCAAAAAGAAAGATTTTCAGTATTGTTAACATTTTTATTTCACAATTTTAAATTAAGATATGTTGAAAATAAAATTCTAACAAACGTGAGATGTTATAAGGGTGAATTAACTTTTTATCGTAACATCAGCGCATATTTAAAAAAAATTACAAAAGTACTGGTGTTTTTAAAAAAAAATCATAAATTAGATTTAACAGGCATTTATATTCCAGGCAAGGCCACAAACTTTACCATAATTTTAAGCTGTTTTCGAGCTGAGTGCAGAAATTGGGACGTATAAGGTGTCCACTGGGTATCTCTTATTTCTACATGAAAACGACGAAAAATAATTATTTAACGATTTTTATTGAATTAAAGGCACAGTATCATTATTATACCAACTTCAAATAAACAGAAAGATAATCACACTTAAATATTCCTAATTAATCTCCTGAGTCACTCTTAGAAAAAAGAAAACTTTGATTTGTGATAAAAGTTGTTCATATTATATAACGGACAAAAAATAATTAGGCTAGCTTCCCTTTCTTTCCATGAGATCTTTAGTCATCCCTTCTTTGGTCAGCTTGACATTTTTTACAGCTTTCATTCTTTTTCCATCTTTTTCATAAAATTCTTCTTGTCTGACTCATTCACACCACTTTATAGTTTCGTTATTTTTTGTTGTATCATGCTGTAATTCTTTCGTACCAAAATCATTGCATGTTCCAAACATACAAGCTTGACTTTTGGTGTCACAAACCGTGGAGAAATAAGTACGTTTGAATCATGGTTGCTAATTACACGTTTTCTTTTTAGAATTTGTGCTTTATGTACTGGGTTGACATCAGTGGCGAAGCTTCTATAAAAGCCGAAAAGCCGGGCTTGCCTTATTAAAACTGAATCAATCAATAATATCAACTAATAAAATAACTCATAAACTGTTTCAAATTATTTCAATTTTCCCGCGCACTCCACTGTTCGACACATGTCGACCGATGACCTCGTATTGCCTTAGCGATACTCACAGAGTACCTTTATATAAAGCGATACTGCTGCTGTCATAAAAAGTGAGTTTTAGTAGAGCGATTAGTTGTCTCGCTCGCTCGCGTGGGCTTTTTACGGGACTTTCGAGAAGACGATCGCTCTCTTTCTAACCTATGGCAAAATATTCTATAATGAAATATAACTACGAAATGTTTATATAGCAATTACTATTGAGCCACAAGCCTGGCTTTGCCATGAAGTTGTTTAGGAGTGCATTAGCGACTAGCGAATGGGGTGCGGGCCATTCGTATGCAAGTTCACTTCACATTTCAATGTTTGTTTGTTTTTGTTGTGTTTGTTAAAAATGTATGCTTTTTCAAAGATTTTCAGTGAAAATGGGAGGATAATAGTGTTCATTGTGATGAATATAAGTGTGTTGAAGTGCTAATCGACGAGGAAAAGGTAAGATGTTTAAAAATGAAATTTAATATTCAATAAACATTTCTTCATACTTTAAATATAGGTACAGGACTCTTTAGTATTAAAGTTAATTAAGTTAGGCGTATTTAAAAGTTTAATAACTCAATATTTATATTACCGTTCTGTATATATATATATATATATATATATATATATATATATATATATATATATATATATATATATATATATACATTAAAAGAATTAAAAATATCAATTTGAACACCAGCATAAAATATGAGACAACTAGGTTTAATTTTATAGGAAATAAGTGTTACAATCTTTTTTTAACGTGAAGCTCAAATTTTAATGAAATAAATCAAAAGAATGCAGAAGAATGTATTGAGATTTTTAAAGAATACTCCCTTTAGTTATTTCCAGTATATAAAATTTTAATAGCGCTATCTACTTAATTCTATTGGTAAAGTCATTTTGTCGAACGAAAATTGGTTGATTCTCACGATGGTACCTCAAGATTACGCTAGATGGCACAAATACGCTATCGGCTAATTTATATTACCATATTATGAGTTTAAAAATATCATTTTGTACGGTTTATTATGAATTGAAAATGAATAATTATATAATAAATAGTCATTATTTTAATATTGGTAAAAAATTAGCAAAGCTTTATCTTCTCATTATAACTAATTCCTTTCGTAATCTGTTCTTTTATGCATATAACTTAAATAAAATAATTTCGAGGTTTCACATCTGCCAGGCGTCCCTTTTTTAACTTTGTACATAGTTTGTTTGTACTTTGTTCATGCTTTTCTTTTGCATGTATTGTATTGTTTGTAAATATCTCAAGCAAACCCAAATGGCTCTTTTCAAAACCACCGAAGGTGTGCAATTGCATATTACGTCATACAATCTATCTAGCGGTAGTATGCTTTCTGTGTGCTTTGTTAAACACGTCCTTGACAGCACTGAATATGAAACTAAAGAGTGGAGACAGCTCAAGATTGGTGTATTTTTACTAGTTTGGAGCCCTAGCTTCGCCACTGGTTGACATGCAACTTACATAGGCACATTTCACGTCCATCTATTGAAGGCTTAACAACAAAGAAAGGCCGATTTCTAGTAAAATAATAATATGAGCACCTTTGTCAGGATTTTCATTTTTAAATACTTTAAACAGATTCTTCATACTATCCAATAAAAATCTTTTTTTAAATGTTGTCTGCGCTTTACTTATTGTCACTTTCTTACCACTTGTTGCTCTAGATATTTTATCTCTCGCAACGAAATCATGGCAATTGCTTTTTTTTTCAATTTAGTTGTATGTCTTTATTGTCTTTTCATTAATTTTGTCCCCAGTGCTCCTTGTAGTCCTATTGATTCTTTTATTATTTCTTTTTTTTCTGTTTTATCAATATACTCGAAAATATTTTTATTAGTCTCTTTTCTTTTTGTGTTTTTGTAATTCTGTATTTATGTTTATCGCGTTTGTTAGTTTTTAATATTTATTTTTTTCACTTTGGTTTTCATCATCATTGAATACTTTATTTGATTTACGTAGTTTTCGGAGTCTGTGATAACGTTTCTTGTATTTATTGCACTTCCTTTCAAACTTTTCAATTTCATCTCTCAATTTTAAATTGTCTTTGTAAGTTTAGATCGATTTCTTTTCACTTTTTTCTTCCCTCTTTCCTTTTTGGTTAAATTTGGTGAATGACATTGAGGATAAACGGTAATTCTTCTTGATTATTGTTATTTAAATTGTGTTTTTGTGGAACTAATGGAGAACTTGGTGGTGTTAAATTAAAAATATTATTCAAATTTTTCTGTTTTGCTCTTTGTTCCCTTTTTTGCATTTTCCAAATAAACCTAGCATTGAATTTCTCTTTAGGTCGTTTACTAATCTTTTTTTGCGTGATAGTTTTTCTCTTCTTTCTTTTGTATTCTTCGTATTTTTCAGGAACTTGTTTTAATTTTTCCTTATAACGCTTTCCTTTTGTGCTGCAGTTAGCGGTGGCATTTTAACTAAATCAAAAGAAATACATGCCTAAGTACAAACACCCACATAAGCAACCATGCTAGAAGAATCCACCAAAAAAAGCATTGCAAATATTTTGCAAGAAAATATCTGTATGAGAGTTTTGTATGAAATTGGTTCTGTTCTCATGAATGTAAGCTGTGTTAATGCTGTAGTCGATTCGATTAGACTCACTGTTTACGCCATTAACAATGGGAAATGCTGATACTTTGGCAGTCTCACTGATTGACAAAGTTCGTAACACGTGGTGTTAGCAGTTTATTGTAAGCTTCATACATTTAATTCTGCCGACATAGATATCTGCTGGTATAGAGCTCACATCACAAAAAATCTTCATAATATATAGAACCCCTAATAGTAATCCCCAAATTTTTATTGACAAACTGGAACAACTTTTGTTGAAAATTTGTAATAGATCCAAAAAAATAATATTGTGTGGAGATTGGAACTTTGACACTCTAAGACCTAATAAAAATTGACAATATTTGATAAATTTATTAAAAAAACTTTAATATGGAAATGCATATTAAGTCACCAACTCGACAAACGAAATGTATCGATCAATTTGCAAGTAATATAAGACAAATACGAGCTGAGGTCCACTACTTAGGTTTGTCTGACCATGAGACGGGTCAAACTCTTACAATACAGGCGAATAAAAAACGAGATTTTATTAAGTGGTTAGAACAAGCTCGAGATTTTAGTGAAAATAATATTAATAAATTTTGTAGCTGCATTTCTTCAATCACTTTTTCTGATGTTTACGAATAATCATGCTTAAATGACGCTTTTCGAGAGTTTCATCATCTATTCGAACTGTTTTTTAATCTATGCTTTCTTGTAATAGTCGTAAAAAAACTAACAAAATTAGCAAAACCTCTTGGTTAACAAAAGGATTAAAAAAGTCTTGTATAATAAAAAGAAAACTGTACTTAAAATACATCGGACAGGTGCTAAAAAAAAGAAAAATTAAAAAAAATATCACAATACCCTAAAAAAATGTATACATAAATCGTTACAATTACAAAATAGAAAGTATATAGATAGGCATAAAAATAAATGCAAAGCAGTTTGGGAGGTTATAAATGCGAATATTGGTAAAATAAATGTAAATTTCCAAATAGATACTATTCTAAATAATAATGAAATATATTCTGAACCAAATGACATTAGTGAACCTTTTAATAATTTTTGTATAGACAAGACCAATACAAATGATTTTAAAATAGAGGACATAAATACTACTATGAATATCAATTATTTAAAGACAATATTTTTAAAACCGACGGATGAAATTGAAATAAATAATATAATTAAAAGACTTAGTAATACTAATTCAGTAGGATTAGATAATATAAATACAAAAATAATCAAAGCCTGTGCTAAGTATGTATGTGGGCCTTTGAGCTACATTATAAATATGTCGCTTGAGGAAGGTACTTTCCCTGAAATTTTAAAAAAATCAATCGTTAAGCCATTATTTAAGAAGGGAGAGGCTACAGATATGAATAATTATCGCCCAATCACTTTAATACCAGTTTTATCCAAAATATTTGAAAAGGTAATGATGAAAAGACTTTACGATTATATTACAGATCAAAATATTGTTAAACAAGCAAGCAAGTTAGTTAAGCAAGCTTTAATTTAATGAAATATATTACAGAGGCCATTAATGAAAGGGCACCGGTAAGTGCGATCTTCCTTGATATGACTAAAGCTTTCGATTTCGTAGACCATACATTATTACTATATAAGCTTGAAAAATACGGAATCAGGGGAAAAGAACATGACGGGCTGAAGAGTTATCTGACTGGTCGTGAACAATGCGTAGAGGTTACTAAAATTCAAAAGGGAAATAAAATTACAAGCAGGTCTCGGTTACAAAACAATAAATACGGTGTCCCACAGGGAAGTGTGTTAGGACCCTTTTTATTTCTAATATACATCAATGATCTTCCAAACGTCACTGACCACGAAACTGTTCTGTTTGCGGATGATACTACTGTAATTATAAAGTATAAGGATAAAAAATTCTATGAAAGTGAATTATCTATTACACTCGACAAAATCTTTAGATGGCTCAAAAGTAACAATCTAAAAATAAACTTAAATAAAACCAAAATGATACAATTTAGAGATTATAGAACTCCACCTATTGGACTGAATATTTGTTATAATAATACAAAAATTGAAGAAGTCCACTCTACAAAATTTTTGGGATTAATGGTTGACATGCACTGTGACTGGAAAACTCATATAGAGTACGTATGCGATAAACTTGAAAGATTTGTTTATGCTATAAAACAGCTACGATTGACAGTATCTACTGAAGCGGCGCTGAGCGCTTATTTCGTCTATGTCTCTTCAGTGCTCTCATACGGCCTCTTGTTGTGGGGCAACTCGGTTGAGGTTGGCAAGGCCTTTCGTATTCAAAAGAAGTGTGTAAAGGCCATTTGTGGAGCTTGGTCTTTAGATAGTTGCAAGCCTTTATTTCACAAATTTCACATACTGCCTCTAGCTTGTATGTACATACGGGAACTTTGTGTTTTTGTCAAAAATCATCCACAATATTTCATCATTAACTCAAGTTTAGTCAGTAGAAGTGCCATGCCAAGAAATAACTTTAAGCTATATCTGCCTCAATGCAGACTTGATATATATAAAAGAAATATATTTATGAATGCCATTAGAGTTTACAATAAATTTCCTAACACATTCAAAGACCTACCTTTAGTTATTTTTAAAAGGAAACAGAATGGCTGGAAACAAAATGTTTTTATAGTGTAGACGAATATATGACTTATAAATAAAATAAATCTACAATAAGGGTAATAATGGAAAAACTTTTTTAGATACTTGACATTTGTATGTAATCATTTGCATAATTAATTAAATTTTGACATATATTTATTGTAATTTGAAAATTTGGTGCTGAAATATTTTTAAGAGTACATCATTGTTTTTCTTCAATAATTTAACCTCATAAAATTTTAATAATATTTTTTGTATATTGTAAAGATATTGCACGCCAATATAATGGTAGAATGTAAGATTTCATTAATAAATAAAATCATCATAATATTATGTACTACATTCTGGCAATGAATAAATGAATTTGAATTTGCCATATGCTTGCAACAATCGTTTAAACACCAAAGAAATTTAATAAAACTTGATAATTAAGTTTATTATATAAACGCAATAACGTTGAATAGTCTCTTGAGTAACCTCAAAAAGTCTCCGGGGTCACTGAAAAGGTTATCCGGTGGACGGGTGACTCAGAGGACAATTAAGTAATAAAAATCTATTTAATGTGATTTTATTGTAAATACAACGAAAATAGTTCTCTGTATGACATTTTAGACCATATTTCTTTGTGATACCCATAAAAACACCGCAACAAATGCAAAATACTTATGACTTTCCGTAGTTACCCAGTAGACCAGTAATAAAGACACCTTGCCTCTCAAGCCGTGGACGAAACAGCCGCGCCGCGGCGAATAGAGGTCTGTTAGTCGGTGGATTCTATCACGTGATCACAGATTGATTCCTCATTGATCAGTGCAGATATAACCCTATCCTGCTTCAACTTATGGTATATATCTGTTGGTGACTCAGCAAACCTCAGTATTATTATTCTATCAGGGACACAAGTTGTGGGACTATTTAATAAAAATATAATTTACTTTTAATTAGGTACTTAGTTTTTTCAATAATACGAGGGGCACACTGAAATGATCGGAAATAGAATATTTCGGATTGAGTTACAATAAAACCTTTTATAGAATTTGAATACTAGCCTCTTAGAATCTTAATGACATTGAAACAATTAAAAAAAATTTTAAAAACAAAAACTATGTTGGTTTAAATTTGACACGCCGTTAACAGAAATGGAGCTCACGCGTGAACATTTCCGTGCCATAATTTATCGTCACGGCTTATCATATATCAATTTTCGTCGCGGCTTATCTTAAGATAAATGTCTCAGCGAACTTGTTTCGATTTATGATGTTGAAGCACCGAGTCAAACGACAATATACCGCTGGTATGCCGAGTTCCGACACGGTCGTGTATCGCTCAGCACTGTTTCTTCTGCAGGTCGACCAAGAACAGCGGTCACGCCTGAAAACATCGCAGCTGTGCGAACTATTATATTAGATGACCGTCATGTGACATACGAGCGGATTCGGGCTGTTATCAGTATCGGAATGACTGCAGTTCAGTCGATATTACATAATGAGCTGTGTGTAAGAAAGCTAGTTTCCCGCTGGATTCCACGCAATTTGTCCGAAGAGCAAAATGCGGTTCGTGTAGATTGGTGCCGGAATACTCTGCAACGCTGCAACGGAGGGAAGTCAAATACCGTTAATAATATCGTCTCAGGTGACGAATCATGGATTTATTCATACGAACCTGAAAGAAAACATCAGTCAGCAGTTTGGGTCTTCGAAAACGAGGTCAAACCAACGAAAGTGGTTCGCTCCCGCAGTGTGTCAAAGAAAGTAGTCGCTACGTTTGTCTCGAAAAAGGGGCATGTTGCTACAATTCCTTTACAGGAACGCGGAACGGTTACCGCTGAATGATATATCACGGTATATTTGCGAGAAATGATAGCCAAACTCCGGAAAAATGACCCAAAACGTCGCATCATCTTACATCACGATAATGCGAGCTCCCATACGGCTCGGAGGAGAAATAATTTTTTGAAGCAGGAAAACGTTGAGCTGATGAGCCTTCCTTCGTACAGTCCTGCCCTGAGCCCAAACGATTTCTTTACATTCCCTAGAATGAAAGAATTACTACGCGGTCGACGGTTTGAAGACCCCGAAGCAGTCAGGCCATCACAAATCAGCCATTTTGTCATCAACTTCAGACTGGAATTACTGTTTTAATGATTGGACGAATGGAAAATTGCATTTTAGCTATACCGTGCATGTGGTTTTTCTTATTCCCGATCATTTCAGTGTGCCCCTCGTATGAAGACAGCACAGATCACCTCCTAATAGATTCCACATACAGGGCCACAAACGCGCGCAACACATATTTGCTGTAGCTAGCATATGAAGTGACGCTAAGAATCACGCTGTTATTATCACCAGTTTGACCCGTAGGCACGTCCGAGTTTTTGAAAATTTAAAAATTATTTTGGTATCCAAAACACATTACAAATGGCTTCCTATGCAGTGAAATGGTGTGGCAAGTCAGCTAAGACATCCAGTTATCAAAAAGATGGCATAATATTTCATCGGTAAGTAAATTTTATTCTTATCACGTTAACCTATTTCAAATGCACCAGAGTTCATTAGTTTCATTTGAGCACCCGTTGATGTCTTTTTTAATATGTCCCTTTCACTCCTTACGTAAATTAAAACAGTTGTCTTTGTCTAACGACAGCACGTGTATCGATAGTGTGATTTATAAGTCGATATTTGTTTGGTCATCGTTTACCTTTCTTTTGTAGTCATTATTTTTTACAGATTGTGGCGTATAATTGTGGTACCTATATGTTATAGGTTTCCTAAATGTTTTTTGCGATTTTCAGCAAAACGGTAAGTTTTATCATAAAATATTCCAGACAACAGTTGTAGATCATAAAATTATCTACAAAAAATGTATCAATACTTTTTTCTTACTAACCACCGGTTCAGAGATTATAAACATTTGTTCTCTGTCCACTCGTTTAAAATCGTGTAAAATCTCATTAGATAGATTTTCTAACTGGCAAAAATATTCAAACAAATTTTTTGTTGGATAACACAGCCAAGTTTTGTCGTTTGTGTATTCTTTTGTTTTTATAAATGGATGAAAATTTAATTATTTTTGCATGTGTTGCAGTTTTTGTAAACTCTCTTTAATGACTGTGCTAGCCAACTACTGCAGTAGCCTATTGCTGCACACCTCTCCTTATCTGCCGAAGAATTGCTTGTTAACAGACTAGTTGTATTATCTAAGTTGATATTTAAATGATTTTCATCCACATTAATACCATTTTTTCCATTAATTACTTTACAGTCATTTAAAAAAAAAAGTTATAACGACCGAAGGCGTTTCGTTTTATCAACCTCAAAATTTGCTCCGACAGAATGGGGAGAAGTTAAATTATTAATTAATAAAGT
The DNA here is from genome assembly GCA_907164705.1 of Parnassius apollo. NCBI lineage: Eukaryota > Metazoa > Arthropoda > Insecta > Lepidoptera > Papilionidae > Parnassius > Parnassius apollo. Next base: position 676,026 of record CAJQZP010000566.1, read on the forward strand.
TTTATAAGAGTTTATAAAATGAATAGTGTTGGGCATTACATTTCGTACGCCATGAGCTCTTATTGCACCAAAAAAGTTTTCCAGGGGGTCTTGGTTGAAATTTCTCAGCAATAGAGAGTTAACACCTTGATCTTGTAAAATTTTAAAATTTTTTGAAACCCAGTTATTATTTTTATCCAACTGGATATAGAAGTCACTGTCCCTTTTTTCCCTCCCTTTGTTATAAATATCGTGGATCTTAAAACAGGTAAGCTGCTATTCCAAAATTTTAAATGAGGTGATTTTGGTGTTACAGCACTTCTCAATAGTTTTCCTTTTCTGGGTTTACTATAATTTCCATTCACTGAATCAAACAGTTTGTCAAAAAACATTAAAATATCTGCTGTCTCACAGGATTCCTTTGGTAGTTTTCCAATATACATTCTAAAATACAATATAGATACTAAATACACTGCAGAAAAACTGTGAAAGTTGTATTTAAAAACATAGCGGCCCGCTCCGTTTTTGCACGGGTATAAAATATATAGCCTATGTCACTCACTGAAAAAATAATTAAAATCAATCCAGTAGTTTTGATTAATTTATAACTGCACTTGGCCTGCACGCGTTAAATTTGGAGTAAAACAATTCCCCTTTCCCTATACTTACCATGAAGATTTCCTGCTATCTTTGGAATATCTAAATTCATACACTACATTTTTATTTATTTACTTTTTACATTTTTACCTATTTATTTTATTTTTACAACAATTAATATGTTACAGGATGTCTTTATACACAACGTTCACAGCTTTCTTGTCATTAGACAGTAAAAACATGTTTTCTCTAGAGGTTACTCCTGAAAGAGCGACATACAGTTGCCCATGTGAAAAATAGTTAACGCTCAAATCTAAGCCTGCAACGTTGAAGGTTTGACCCTGCGATTTATTAATGGTCATTGCAAAAGATGTTTTTACCGGAAACTGTAAACGTTTAAATTGGAAGGGTAAATCCGATGGTATCAGAGGGATTCGGGGAATCAATACGTCTTCTCCGGTACCACATCCTGCGAGTATTGTGCAGTCTATTATGAAAGTTTTCAGTGATATTACCAGCAAACGCGTGCCATTGCAAAGTTTAGGTGGATTCAGGTTTCTTAATAAAATAACAGGACAACCTACTTTAACACCTTTTTGTGAGGAGGGAGTCCAGACGGGTTCAAAGAGTTTAGAAATTCTGTAGGAAAATGAACAGCTTCTTCCAAATCGAGAACAGTATCGACCGAGTAGTATATTTTCGTCGGTGCATCAATCTTTGATAGAATCAAGTTCTTTAACTCACTTTTTGTAAAAGCAGGTTGAATAGAAATGTTTTTCCTGTACCTCCTGGGTCATCAAGGAAAAACAATTTCCCTTCATTGTTATCAATTGTTGATGGTAATGCAGTGAATACTTTTTTCTGATCGATGTTTAATCGTGGCTCATATTGAGCTATATTTTGTAAAGTCTCGTTTGGTCATATGATGTTTCTCTTGTGTATTCGGCACTGTTGGTTAAATCTGAGTTAGTAGTATTAGCTGGCGTCGGCAGCCCAAAATCCTTGATCGATTTACCCGAAAGTAATTGCAGTACTTTATTCAATTCAAATAATGCTTCGTCAAATATGTTTTGATCATATTGTATATCATCTGAGTTTAACTCTCGCCGTCGCTGATTCAGAATATCACTGGCCATGTTTTTTTGAAACTTATTCCATAGACTAACATAATCAGTTACTTGACAAAACGCTACTATGACGGCAAATAAATATCTTAATGATGTAGCTGAACTACAAACAGCTACTTCTGATAATGTGTTTTCCCAGTGAGAATCGTCTTCCAAGAGCCCAATAGTTTTGCACGCTGCCCAGTTGGGAGTAGTGGTGCTGGGAGTAGTGGTGTTGGGACTAGTGCTGACGGAGTTGGTGCATGCAATTGAGGTAGGGCGGGAGGTGGTGCTATTCAATCCAGGTAAGACACATCATTGTATTTATTTAGCGGAAGGTTGCGAAAAATTTTTATTTTTATTAAGCTATTGCATAGCTTCTATCGCGGGCCTTGAGTGCGGGAAAATCCAGAAATTTCGTAACGAAAAAAACCTCACGCTCTCCGACGAGCACGGAGGTGTGGCTTGAAGGCCGTGCATTCTCTAACGATGGTCTAACGTCGTTTCTTTTCCTCAATCTTCGACACGGTGTTTGTGTATAAAGTGTTTTGAAATTTTGAATATGAATGAACAAAGTGCATTTATTATTAAGGCTGCTCTCTCGCAAAAAGCTTGAAAAAAGCGTGCAGATGAACCAACTTTTCGTCGACACTTACAGAGAAATTATATATGAAAAAATAGCTAGTAATCTACATGATCTGATACGTAATTTGGTTTAGCCATAATGTTTCTATCGGTGTCACATAATAAATAAAAAAATACCCAAATCACCTCCAAATCGTTGAGATGAAACCACTTTACTCCTTCATTGTTTATCAAAGGAATATAAAAAAAATATCTACTGCTTTGCAATACAAAATAAAATAATTTGGTTTGGTTACTTTTTAGAAATACTACTGCTATTCTCTACTGCTACTGTTATTCTCATACCTTTCCTGCCGAGATAACAGTATCCTTACACCTGCGCTCCTACCCCCAACCTTCTTTTTTCCTTTTCCCAAAATGGTAGCTTCCTCTACCAACAATAGCATACCCAAAGAGGGTTGGTGTCAGGCAGGCGGCCGACTGTAAAACTTTTGCCAAATCCCATGCAGTAAACCTATGAATATTACGAGTTGTGGGATATATGACAGGGCTAGGGCGTACCCCGCAGGCGACGCGCAGGGGCAGCACCCGGCTCCTGTGGAAAGTGAGCAAGGGTTGTCGCACCTTACGGAGCGGGTGCGACGTAAGAGGCGAGCCCGGAGAGAGAAGAATGTCAGAGTGAGGTTTGCAAGCTGGAATGTAGGTACGATGACTGGAAGAGGAAGAGAGTTAGCAGATGTTTTGAAACGACGAAGAGTGAATGTTGCCTGTTTGCAGGAAACAAAATGGAAGGGCAATAAAGCAAGAGAGATTGGGGAAGGATACAAGTTTTATTATTGTGGAAGTGATGGGAAGCGAAATGGAGTAGGAGTTGTGTTAGATAGTGGAATGAAAGAACGAGTGACAGATGTGAAAAGAGTAAATGACAGGATGGTAGTTGTTAAATTAATGATTGAAAACAAAGTAGTGAATGTTGTAAGTGTGTATGCTCCGCAAACAGGCTGTGAAGAGAGTGTGAATGAGAAGTTTTGGGAGGAATTTGATTGTATGATGATGGGAATACCTGAGAGTGAGGATGTTTATATGGGAGGAGATTTTAATGGACATGTAGGGAGAGTGAATGACGGGTATGAAAGAGTACACGGTGGATGGGGGTACGGAGTGCGGAACCGTGAGGGGGAAGTTCTTCTGCAAGCAGCATGTGCTTTCGACCTGGCTGTAGTAAACACGTGGTTCCAAAAACGAGATCAGCATCTTGTTACTTATAAAAGTGGCCACCACGCGACACAGATCGACTATCTTCTGATAAGACGGAACCAAATCAAGAGTGTAAAAAACTGTAAAGTGCTTCCAGGTGAAGACTTAGTATCCCAGCACCGAATTCTGCTGGCTGACATCTGCTTAACTGTTCGCCTCAACAAACATAAGGATCGTCCCCCACCCAAAATAAAGTGGCATTTGTTGCATAAGGAGGAGTATGCAAGTGAATTTAGAGAGCTAGTTGTAAACAAGATGATAGAGATGGGTGATATGGAAGGAATGAGTGTGAATGAGTGCTGGAAGGAAATGGCTGATTGTATCCGAAGTGTGGCAAGGAAGGTGTTAGGAGAAACAAAAGGGAAGCGTGTGATAGATAAGGATGGGTGGTGGTGGAGTGAAAGTATTAGAGAAGTTTTGAGAGAAAAGAAAAAATGCCTTTAAAGAATGGCAGAGCGTAGAAGACCAGAATGATTCCATAAAAGAAAGTAAGAGAGGGGCGTATAAAGAATGTAAGAAGAGAGCAAAGAAGGAAGTTGCTATTTGTAGGGCAGAGGGGCAAGATAAATTATATCGGTCCCTTGAAAGCCCCGAAGGTCAAAAACGACTTTTTCAAATTGCAAAAGCGAGAGAAAGGAATGGAAGAGATGTTTCACATGTAAAATGTATAAAAGATGATTCTGGAAGGATTTTGACTGACGGTGAAAGTATAAAGAAGCGATGGAAGGAGTATTTTGAGAAATTGATGAATGAGGAGAATGAATGGAATGGTATGCTTGAAAACCCACCAGTGAATATGGGCTTAGTGAGAGAAATTAGTGTGGAAGAAGTAAAAATGGCTGTTAGGAATATGAAGAATGGGAAGGCGGTCGGCCCAGATGGAATACCAGTAGAAGTGTGGAAGTTGCTGAGTGCGGATGGATGGAAGTGGTTGAGTTTATTTTTCGGTAAATTGTTGCAGGAAGAACAAATACCTGAGGAATGGTGCAGTAGTATACTGGTCCCCATTTTTAAAAACAAAGGAGACGTTCAAAACTGCAGCAGTTACCGGGGAATAAAACTCATGTCACATACGATGAAAGTCTGGGAAAGAATAATAGAGAAAAGAATGAGAGAAGAGTGTGAGATAACACAAAACCAGTTCGGATTCATGCCCGGTCGAGGTACGACAGATGCCATTTTCGCATTACGCCAATTGTGCGAAAAGTACAAGCGCGTGCATAAAAATCTGCACATGGTTTTTGTCGACCTTGAAAAGGCGTACGATCGGGTTCCCCGTGAGGTTTTGTGGTGGGCGTTAAAGATGAAAGGTATGCCTGGGAAGTATGTGAGGTTAGTCCGTGCTATGTACAGAGCATCCCGTACATGTGTACGATCTGCCGCGGGAACTACGGGCAGTATCGATGTGGCGGTAGGGCTGCACCAAGGGTCGGCATTGAGCCCTTACCTCTTCCTACTGATTATGGACGCTTTGACGTCGGGCCTGCAGGATGAGGCACCCTGGTGCATGCTCTTTGCCGATGACATCGTGCTTGTCGGGGAAGAAGGCATCGAGGTACAGAGCAGACTGACGGGGTGGCAACAGAGGCTGGAAAGTGTTGGCTTGAAGATCAGCAGATCCAAAACCGAATATCTGTGCTGTGATTTCGGCGGTCTTTCCAGTCCTGTACCCATGTCGTTGGATGGCGCTATACTGCCTACCTGCTCAGATTTCAAGTACCTCGGTTCCCTTATTCAAGGCGACGGCGGAATAGATAGAGCTGTGCAGCATAGGATTAACGCAGGGTGGATGAAATGGCGACAGATCACAGCCACAACGTGCGATCCCCGAATGCCAATAAGGCTGAAGGGGAAAATTTACAAATCGATCATCCGACCTGTCGTCATGTATGGAAGTGAATGCTGGGCCGTCAAGAAGAAGGATGAAAATAGACTGCATGCGAATGAAATGAGAATGTTACGATGGATGTGTGGTGTGACAAGGATGGATAAGATAAGGAATGAGTATATAAGAGGAAGCCTGAAAGTAGCGCCAGTGGTAGAAAAGGTGAGAGGAAGCAGATTGGCATGGTTTGGGCATGTGATGCGGAGGGATGAAAGTCATGTCACAAAACGAGTGTTGAATATGAATGTGGAGGGACACACGGGCAGAGGAAGGCCGAATAAAAGATGGATCGATTGTGTGAAGAGTGATATGAGAATGAAAGGAGTAAGTATGGAAATGACGGCTGATAGAGAGGAATGGAACAAGAAGATTTACTGCGCCGACCCCAGATAATGGGAAATGGTTTAGAGAATGATGAATGACTTTTTAGAAATATGTATTATTTTTATGATAATAAATTAAAAATGCGTCCCGATTAAATACTGCGTCTATATCACCCCCGCATTCGTCCACGAATTCAGTGCGGGGCGAATCGTGTTGCTAGGTGGACGTACGCCGCGTTGCGAGAGCTCAGCACTACGAAATAAAATCGTAAAATATTACTGCAAAAATTTAATTTTGTTAATAGTGGAGTAGGTTTTTTCTGATTCTTGTTTAATAGTAGTGTTTTATAGTTATATTAATTGTACAGTTTTATTAATGTTTAAGTTTAGTTTGTAAAACATGGGGAATAAGCAGAAACGATTGAAGAGAGGTCTAAAAAAATATTACAAACAAAAGGGTATACATTTATCAAGGTAAGTTTTAAGTTTTATCTACATATTTCATAATATTAGACAGGTGCTGTTTATAAAATACCTATATTACTGTGATTTCGCCACTCTGTGACGAGACAAAGCGCGGCAAACGCAAGTGGCGGCAAGGCGCGGGCCGCGTCGTCGCATGCTGGTAGCGGAGTGGCGCTGAGAGGGGTCGTTAGCTCCGCCCAAATGCACAAGGCCATTAGCGTGAATACAAGCCTTAATGAAGAAAGTCACGAAAAAAATAGTGAAAGAAAATGAGTGAGTACTCTATATAAAGACCATACTATTTACCCTAAATTTTATTATTATCACAAATGCAGTACTAATTTTGAATTGAAAATATAATACTGCTATAAAGATAACCTAAATTTTTGATATTAAAATGAGCGATATTAAAAGTAGCCCTCTTTATATACACACAAACACACACATGCGTATAGTTTAAATTCTCAATTTAGATTCTCAAATATATATATATAATATATATATTCGATTAACCGGACTAATTGTTGCCGTTAGGGATTCGGATAATCGAAAATCCGGATGATCGAATGTATGAAGAAAAGCGGATTTTGTGCATTTGTAGTACATGTGTACATACATAATGTTATGTGTTTATTAAAAACAACAATTTCAACGAAAATCAATGTTTACTAAGAAATTATTATTTTTTAATAAACATTGATTAAATTCCGTGAAGAGATATAAATCTATATAACCATCCGTTACTTGCGACAAACCAGCCGCCGTCACCTAATTTTTTATTTAACTGTAATGCTTTTTCACAAAGCAAAGGGCCAGATATCATTCGCCCAGTTGATCGTTTTTGTAAAAACCAACAATACAAAGCGTCTTCTAATTGCCAATTTACTCGCGGACATAGGTCCTTATGTCCGGGACGGGGGTTTGTTAGCGCCTGATAGTAGATCGTCTTATCTCAAGCGGTGTGAAGCGACGATTAGTGAGGTGCGGGAGGGGGAGGCTAGCTGCATTTGTGCGCGCGGTCGGTCACCCCTGTTGGCATCGAGCCGAGCTAGGGAGCAGACGGCGGGCCCGGGCTGCACCCGGCCCGCCGCTAGGGCGCGCTCCTAGCTAGGCACGCGGCGCCTGCGCCGATGACGTTCTCCGGTCGCATTATAGGAGTCGCGAGAGTTTTTGCGCGAAGCCGGGTTGTTCATATATTGAAAGCCTCCTTGTTTTGTCTTAGACTTACGTTAATAGAGCGTGCCATTTGAATTTAAAGACAATTAATTGGACAATAAATAATAAGTGACAAATCTTGCCGTGGAGAGTGGAACTGAGTAGTTGCGCGTCTTGTTAATATAATTGCCGTACGGCCGCTCTGACGTATGTACTGCGCGAACCTGAGTTTTTTGCGACGCGGTCCGGTGATACAGTATTTTTCACAAATTGTGAGTTCGTTATAACGCGGGTTCGGTTAAATCTGGTTGAATTTGATTGGATTAACCTAATGACAATTGACTTAACTATAATTAATGAGTGATAAACGAGCGTAATTTCCTAGACTCTGAAGTTTCTGTGACGGCTTGCCCCTTCGATGGATCCCATACTGGAATAGAGGTGAAGCCTTGGGATCTGCTGTTCGGCAACCAGCGGGAAGTCAGGTTACATAATATAACACGTACTGAGCATAACACTATCACACACATATACTTACACCTGAAATTTCCTAGGTTTGACCCTACGTCGACGAAATAGGTAAGTCTTGTTTGGTTCCTTTTTAACCGCTATTGTCTCATATTCCACAAGCCATTTAGGCCGACCTCCTGTTACTCGTCGAGTTGAACCCCTGGTGGCCCGGGTTCTACGACCTTTGCCCGGGTAACTAGAGGCCGTAACAATAGCAGAGTAAAAAATTAGAGATTGTGGTGTTTGAAATTTGTCATCTATGAGAGTGAATTTTATCTGTGTACTCTGTAACAAATAACTATATAGAAAAAAAATGTGAAAATGACATTTCGCCATTTTTGTTTGTGTACTGGTTAGGAACTCGATCAAAAATTTGATAATTTTTCTGTTTTTATACGTTATTTCTAAAAAAATGTGAAAATGACTATTCGCCATTTTTGTTTGTGTACTGGTTAGGAACTCGATCAAAAATTTGATAATTTCTCCGTTTTTATACGTTATTTCTAATGTTATTTTACATCAAATTAATTGTGGAGATATTTTCTTTAGGAAATATGTATCATTACGACGATTCAAAAACGTTTACATATAATAATTTACCTCGAAATTCACTATACGCGATTATCGTTTATTGATTATATGTTGTTTAAAAAGTATTCTTATCAGTTTTTTTTTGTGTTAAATGGATGCTAAATATAAAAGAATGCTTCAGTATTGATAGCAATTTATTAACGAAATATCTGTTGAGATGTGTCTAGAAATTATTAATACTTATTTTTATTTATTTATTAAAATAATAAATAAATAAAAATAAGTATACATTTATCTATATTGAGTACTAGTTATTCCCCGCGATCTCGCCCGCGTGGAATATGGATTTCATGGGTTTTAATTTTTTTTGCGCGGGACCCTAATTCTTTTTCTAAAACAAGAGTAGTTCAAGTTATTTCTTATATCATCAGCTATCTGCCAGTGAAAGTCCCGTCAAAATAGATCCAGCTGTTTCGGAGATTAGCTGGAACAAACAGACAGACAGACAGACAGACCGACAGACAGACAAAAAATTTAAAAATTGTGTTTTTGTTACTAGTACTTTCATATGCATTTAATAAAAAGCTGTTATTTTAACATTACAAACAGACACTTCAATTTTATTTATTTGTAGATATAGATATGAGATATTATTCATATTGGTGTCATTTTAAAGGGAATATCATGTACTATTATAATAATAAAATAATTGATAGAACTATGACACCACTAAGGGAAGTGAAATTTTGATATAGGTAAATTCATGTCTTTATCTTGAATTTGATTGCTCAAAAACACGATAGTATAATTTTGACTCGATCATAATTATTTGCGAAAACACCTCTAAAAAACCACTATAGTTGAAATTACAACGAAATTACTTAATCTATATGCTTCGAAATCACTCAAATATAACATTAATATTCATAATTTACTTGCTCATTATTTTGATTACTTAAATCAATAATTTTTACAAAAATATTTTAAAGTTTCTGAGAATTTCTAAGCGCTTTTAATCGTCCGCTTTAAATCGGGCGCTACGCTATTTTAGACCTTATGAGGGCGTTTTTTTCAAGTTTTTATAGAAATTATGCATTCACTCGGATCAGTCCGGCGATAGGTGTCGTCTTAACGCAATTCCTTTGTATAGTGCGACGTTGCCACTCTTATTAGTTATTCCGCTTCGTAATATTTTATTTATAGGTGATATTTTGTTTATGTAGGTATTCGATAGATTCCTATAGTCTGTTTTTTTCGCAGGAGACAAAAATAACAGATCTTTATTAGATTCGTTTAGCCTAGCCTAGATAAATAAAATAAATAATTAATTATAATTGCATAAGTTGATAAAAAATGCTATGCAATAGCTTTACCGCGGCAGTCCCCGAGTGCCACACGTCTTTTTTTATTATAATGGATTTCCGCAAAGTAACGCCTGATTCTATCAATTACTGTTGGCATTGGTATTGGCATTATTAGGACGTGAAAGTATGAAAGTTTTAGGGTCCTTTACAGTCTCCCACTTTTGGAACGTAACCCGAGTACCTGAGTAAGTGTTCATATCAGCCTTTGTACCATTTTCTGTCGGTAGCTTTTTCTTCACATCCCGTGTAATGTTTGCAATAGCCTTATCAATTTCGTCTGGCAATCGTCGTATCTCACTGTTAATTGTTTTAAGGCATACACTTATTAGTGTTGGTACTTTATGTTCTTTCTGACTGTTATCTTTCTTGGTGTGACTTCCTTCAACATTTTCTTCACCATTATGATCAGTATCATTACGAAACGAAGCTGTTTTTTGCTGCTGGTGTTCTTCCCATCTTGATCATGCCAGACTGTCGAATTTTCCTTTTGGGATTGCATCTTTGTTCAAAGGGCATATGCCCGCTTTCCAGAAGCCATTTTGAATGATAACAGGATTTAAATCATCCCATATATTAGTTATGATTCTGGCAAATTCTTGTTTTGGGAGTTTTGCTCCCACATGGAGTCTGCCATTTCACAAGTTCGATGTCCCATTTGTCTTTCATAGGTTTCATTGTACTACAGTCTAATGGCTGCAGTATGTGGGATGAGTGAGCCGGCAGTTTAAGAACCGTAATGTTTTCGGCAACTAGAAGGTCTATGACATTCAAATCTACATGTGTTTTATGACCATCATAGACCAATAAGACTGGTCGTTGTGCTCCGATAGCTGGCAAAAAATTATGTTCTACGTTCTAAAATGGTGGTCTCCATCCACCCTTTTTTACTGACAGCGTAAGCTGTATGAATGTTATCATTTTTAAACAGCCACTCGCTCCACAGATGTTTCCCTTGAAATATTATTAAGTTTGGATCTTTTTGCCAAGTGCATTCGTAGCTAAGAGCACAGTGGTGTTATTCCTCCCAGGAGAGCCTGTCGTTCTAGTAGAGGGAAACCCCATCAGACCCACAACTTTAGTTTTGGTGAGGTCACTACAAAAGCTGGTTTCATCCAAATTATATGTACATTGCGGTTTGTCAGCCAAACCACACTCTTGTATTGTTCGTTGTAACATATCGAAATAATCGTTAACTATGAAAGGATTTTTATTTCTATTTCTACAGACTGCGGCTTTTTCAAACTTAATTAGTTTCGTTTTTTAAATCCTCTAAACCATTCCTACCCAGGATAGTTATCTTTAAATCTCGTAACGATTCCGTTCCTTCGAATATAATCAGATATCAATATTTTTACTTCCTTGGAGGTTAATGGATACCCACATTTTTCCATCACATGGAGATTAGAAGCTACTTTAGTTTCCCACTCTTTTGACAATTCAGTAGGTCTGCCAGGCGTTGGCTGTTTGGCACCGCATGATCCGTATAAACGGTGAATAATGGTTGACCTTGGTATTCCGTATTTTACGGAGGCTTGGTAGCTATAAATTTTTTTTGTCGTACGTTTTCGACAGCTTCTATTCGATCAGCTAATGAATACTTCGTCTCTTTTATTCGTTTATATTTTGGCATCTACAAAATAAAACAAAAAGATACTCAAAAACTAGAAAACAGGTCGTAGAGGTAAAACGATATTGTTTGGTAGTACAGTAGTACAGACGCCAGCACATCAAGCTACTACAATCTGTCAGATTTCTTTGATAGATTTTCGACTTTACTTCTTGAGCATTAGATTCAAGGTTCATTGGGAAAAATTGACAGTTTCGGGTAGCTTGACCTGCTGGCGTCTGTACATCAAATAAAATAAGGTGACCTAAATGCCAGGACTCCACTTATCAAATACTGAGATAAACTGAAAATAAATCATTTATTATTCACTACCACCTAGTGAATCAGAATTTTAATATTTGACTCAAAGAGCGACACTAGCGCCAATAGTTTCAAATATATAAACGAACTATTCAACTACTGCTTAGTATGAATAGTATCCCTTTCGATAAAATATTTTTATCGTAGTAGTTATTTTCACTGTCGCATCACTAGCATTATCATACTTCATATAAAAGCGGTCAGATAAATGCAACTAACCTAAAAATTTAAAAATAGTTGCAATAACCTCACTTTTTTTAGTCTGGTAAATGTAACAGAACCCATAAATTGGGCAAGATTTATCGTGGAATGAAACAAATACGTAAGAAACAACTTACCGTAGTAGATAATCACTTCCTTTATAAAGAAACCTACCAAAAACCACAAAAAACAGAATTAAATAACTATTGCGCTCCGCGTTTACGCCGCGTCACTCCGAACAAAATGGCGGTTTGACAAAAAGTCATGTTATTTACACAGTTCAATAGCTATCAGCGCCATCTTAATCTTTTCATTGGAACTTAGGATAGGAGAACAATATTACGCCTGTCGTTGTTCGAAATAGTGATGATAGATGGAGTTATTTAAATTAGTTGCAATAACCATATAGTTGCAATTACAAGACTCGACCTTACTTTGTTGTTACGATATTGGCTCAGGTATTGTTTTATAGTAATTTAAACGAAGGGCGTCAGTTTAATATTATATATTTAACATTTTATCAAAATATTTTAAGAGATATATTTAAAAAGTTGGAAAAATAAACACAAGGAAAGTTAATTAAGATTTAGTGAAATTGTGTTTTTATTATTTAGTGTAGTGTAAAATTTAAGATGACAAATTGTATTGTACAAATATAAGATTTTAATTTTCCGACACGTCTAATCTAATACCCATACGCTCGCGTGCTGTCGCACACGGCGAATCTAGTCACCGACCGATGCGGAGCGATATAGATATTGCGGCCGTATATCAGATTTTGTATAATATATAGTTATGGAACGAATCTAGCGACCGACCGATGCGAAGCGATATAGATGTCACGGCGGTACGCAAATATCAGATTTTGTAATACATAGTTTTAGAACATGGACATATACGCTACGAGAAACCGTTACGATCAGACTGTACAGTTCGAACGGTACAGTTTATCGTACATGGCATACAAGCCATTATACGCTACGAGAAATCGTTACGATCAAACGGTACAATAAGCAGTGCCGACGCACACGTGTCAGCGATGGCTTCGACGGACGACGTTTTAGCAGTTGTTGGATTAATATTCGCCCTGAAAGAAAAAAAAGTGAAGCGGAAAAAGCGTAGCATCTGGTGGAAAGAATGGCTAATGAAAGGAAGTGTTCATTCTCATGTCATTTTGTTGGCGGAATTAAAGATGTTTCCAAAAGACTGGCACAATTTTTTAAGAATGGATCATGATACGTACTTACATCTACTGAATATGGTAACACCAATTATCAAGAAGCAAGACACTATTATTAGAAATGCTACTCCACCCCATGTCAGGCTTGTAGCTACTTTGAGGTTTTTATCAACAGGAAGAAATTACGAAGATTTGAAATTCTCTAGTATTATTTCATCTCAAGCCTTGGGTCGCATAATACCGGAAACCTGTGAAGCAATTTATAAGGTTCTCCGCAAAGAATATTTTAAGGTAAGGAATAAAAAACTACTAATTACTTAAAATATAATGTTTATTAATTTGTACTTATCATAATGATGATGGTTTATTAATTCCTATTAATATCAAAAGAAGATAAATAAGTAGCCGCTGAATTTTGTATTGGTTGGGATTGACCTTGTTGAGAAGTTTGCAGAGTTGACTGGGAACCCAGATGTTTGGATTTCAAAATTTGAATTCTGATAAGGTACTGTGCTAGGATTGTTTAAACCAGACTGGGAGTATGTGAAACGGGGCTGGGAACGGTGTAACCATAATTAGTAAAACTTACACTAATTGAATCAATCACTTGGTGTGAAATAGTCAAATATTCCATTTCTGCGAGAAATAATGTTTCGTTAATTATTTTTTCGGCCAAAATACGTTGATGTTTTGTGGGGTCCCTCAGCTTAGCTGCAACGTTTGCTCCAAAAATATCAAATCGATCATTACTAATTGCGGGCTTTTGATTTTGAACGGACTGTAAAACGTCAGTGGTTAGGTTTTCATTTGCATTCCTTTTTGGCCATCTTCTATTAAATGATGTGTTTGCAATCGAACGAGTCTCTGGAATTGACTGTGTGGCTGTAGGTGACTGTGAAGTTGACTGGGCGGCCGGAGATGACTGTGAAGTAGACTGGGCGGCCGGAGATGACTGTGCTTCACTTTCAATTTCCTGAAACATTTATTTTACAGTTCCCACGCTCGGAAGAAGAATGGAAGGACGTGGCAAAAGTGTTTGAAAAGAGATGGAATTTCCCGCATTTTTTAGGCGCAATGGATGGTAAACACATAGCAATTTTTCTTCCGGCTGGATGTGGCTCGGAGTATTTCAACTACAAAAACCATCATAGCATGGTATTATTAGCAATCGTTGATGGAAATTATCGATTTTATGTTATTTTGGAACAAATGGAAGAATTTCTGATGGTGGAGTACTCAAGAACACTAAGTTTTTGAAAAACTTGATTACAATCAGTGTACCAACTACATTCAAATAAAAGTTCCTTATGTGTTGTCTGATATGCTTTCCACTTAGAACAATAATTAAACCATTAAGGCTAGGAGACTTGACCACAAATAAAAGCAGAATTCTAAATTACCGTGTATCACGAGCAAGGCGCATTGTCGAAAATGCGTTTGGAATCTTGGCATCTCGAATTAGAATTTTTCACACAAAAATTAGTATTGATCCGAAGAGAATAGTCTGTCATGATGGCCAGTTGTGCTTTACATAATTATTTAATGAAGAAATCAGAAAGTTCTTATTGTCAACAAGAATGCTTCGACGTAGAAAATGTGATGAAAGGTCAATAACTCAAGGAAATGATACGACGGATTCAGCCATAGTTAATTTACAAAGAACAAATCTTGGTAATACCTCAGTTGAAGCAAAAAAAAATCAGAGAAGAGTACATGAAATACTTTGCAAGTGAAGGTAGCGTAACGTGTGAAAATAATTTTATACGTTAACTAATCTATACTTAAACTGTGAACTTTGAAAGTAAAACATTTAATTAAAAAGTTGTTTAATTTCAATAAATACCTACACGTTAATTCAATAAGTATTAATATTAATATTAAGACCTTATTATTATGCTTATAGGGTCTATCAACGGGCAGGCGGGGAGTGAGGGAGCGGCCATGAACTGGAAGCGAACGCATAGTACTCTACTGACACCACAGGACTAAAAACCATAGACAAAATAAAAAATAGTAAGGAAAGCCGACCTTATTGGAACTGTATCTGTATAATCACACCAAATAACTTACATCGTTGTCTGTTGATTCGTCATTCATATTAGAGCGTGAATGTCTTGGTTCTTCTTGGTCATCCAAAAACAGCAACATAGAGTAATGACTTCTTCTGATTTCTTCGAATCAGCGATCTTCTTACGCTCTTTTTTGTAAGTAGACCGAATGTTGTTTTTTTACGACAGCATCTTTGTCAGCCCTAGGGTCTACTATTTTCAATTATTTTATTGTACGCTGAACGTTTTAAATCGCGATTGTGATACTCTTTGCCTTTAGTATTCCAAAGACAAGGTTCACTGCGATATAACTCAATAAATTGTTCTAGCCATTCGCGATTAGTTTGAGACGCCATCTCCATGACGCGTGCGCACATCCATCCGAACTGCGAACGACAACAAAACTGAACACAAAAACTGACGAGCGCATATACGTTACGATCAGTCGGCACAGTTCGTCCGATTCCGATTAATCAATTGAAATTTTCATACTGTTCTATTCGACTGCACAGTCTTAAAAAATCTGACGAAACTGTACAGTTTTATTACATACATGTAGCGATTAAAGCATGATACACACCTTCTGATCCTATCCTATTTGTCGGAAATCCTAAATCGGAGTCATTCTCTACACACTTTCCGATGTGCTTCCTTAAAATCAGATCGGCTTTTAGCGGTGACTCTGTGCAGACGTGATTCACATGGCTCCTACGTTGTCTAAACTACAAAAGATTGTAATAGGAGTAGTAATATCAAGTATCGTCGTGGATACACGAAAAAAGAGGAAAAAGAGAAGCTTGTGGGCTGAAGAAATTTACAAACAGAGATAAGGTTTACACTTCTAAAAATGATTAAGGTTTTAAGGTCTAAACATTTTCGGACGTATTTAAGGATGAACGAAGAGTGTTTTTCCAACTCACCAAAACAATATATCGAAAAGCAGTAAGTGCTGATGAAAGATTAATAGCATTTGATTCTTCTTCTGTCAACTATATGACTTGATGTTCATATGCTATATCTCCTCAGTTACTCTCACAAATAATACCAGAAACTACTTATAAACTTAAAGGTATATAGGTATAAATGAAATTTCCTTTTACGTAATTATTTGTATTTATTTATTATTATTACTTATCATTAATCACAATTATTACCTACCGATATTCAACGTGCTTAGAATAATTGTAGTACTTATTTTTTAGTAAAAATAATAAAGTCTTTTAAAGCTCCCTGAACTTGATGTTGAGGAATGGGGCGGTGATGGAATGCTAATCACTGGGGGTTCCAAAGAATATGTTCATTCTTCGTTAATAACTGTTTCTGTTGCGTTACACAATGGCAATGAATTTGAAGAAATATGGTCTGAATCACTACTAGTAAATGTCGATGTTTGATATGAAGAAGTGTATGATTGAATTGTGGAAGATGGATGGTGCGCCTGTGAAGAATGAGAGGATGATGGAATGATTGTATACCAATGGGATGATGACTGGTGCGGTTGTGGATATGGAGAAGGTGATGGAGTGATTGTGTACCGATGGGATAATGACTGGTGCGGTTGTGGCGATGGAGAAGGTGATGGAGTGATTGTGTACTGATGAGATGGTGACTTGTGCGGTTGTGGAGATGGAGAGGGTAGATATGTAGGTTCCAAAGAGAAATTATTTGAGAATTTATTGTTAGTATTTTTTCATTTTGGCATAGAAGAGAGCATCTGATATTATTTTTTGTTATGTTAAGGGCTGATTGTTCTTCAGTTAGAACTTTGAGTTGAAGTCCAATCGTTTTTCCGATTACTTCCCAGTCATTATCTTCACTTCCTGTTAATATTTTTTGAGCCTGATCTAAAATTTGAGACTGCTTCGTATAGAGCTCCTGCTTTTTTCTTTATTTTAGTGGGTGGAACTGCGAAACCATCGTTTTGTGTTTCATTCGCAGTAATCTATAAATAAGAATTTTTTAGTATTATTCTATTAGCAGTAGTAAACGCTAATTATGAATTTATATACATTCACGTGGGTACAAACGGATGTGTTTCAGATAGTTCCGTGCTGTAAAAGACTAAATTCTATGAGAAGTTGATGGAAGATGGGTTAAATTTACCAAGTCCGTCAATGTTAACAAATTTAAAAATCACTGCACCTTACGTTTTAAAGAACATAGCTCACGATAAGCGAATATTTAATTACAGGCTCTCAAGAGCTAGAAGGGTGGTGGAAAATGCATTCGGAATTCTATCCTCTAGATTTAGAATATTTCGTCGTGCTATTTCCATAGATAAAGATAACGTGAGTACAATTGTCTTAGCTAGTTGTGTATTACATAATTATTTATCAAGAAATAATAAAAAATACATTAATATAACATCTCTCGATATTGAAAATGAATCTGAAGCGTCATTTAAAGTATATGTAATGTATATATAGTATATGTAAGTATATGTAATAGTAAATGGCGTAAAAAGACAACCGTAAGAAACGTCGAATGGCGTGAAACACATCCTTTAGTATCGCTTCGTTCACTTAAAAATGAGCGCAATGAGCAAGGAACTGAAGTGCGAAAATCATTTACAAATTATTGTAATAATGAAGGCGTAGTTTCATTTCAAGAGCAAATGTTGTCGGTTGTACCCCAATAAAAATAATAATTTTCTAAAAAAACTGCGTGTTATTTTCAAAATGAACTTACACTTCCACTACTGCCAGCCTCATCATCCAAGCTATCCTGACCAGTTCTTTGTGAAAGATATTTTCATCAAGAAATGTAAGGAAATTCGTAGTACCAAAGCTTTGGACAGTAAATATATTGAACTCCCGAGCCAGTTTTCATGGAATCTCTAACCTAAAACAAATAATTGAATGACATGAGTACCGGGCTTTGTATTTTTCATTTTTAGTAGACATTACGCATGAAGAGTACCTAAACATTAGCCTCGCCAGTTTGAAAAAATACTCACCTTTTTTGATTCACGTTTGTACGTTGTTCTTAAATTATCAATTTTTTTTTCGTATAAGCTAATGTTGCATTTTTGCAAACTTGTTTGAAAACTTTTAAAAGTCTTTCATAGGACTTAGTTCTCAAGTCTCTATTTGAGTAATCTGCTGCCGAAGTGTCCCATAAGCATCTACATTCTTTGTAACACACCAAAAATAAAACAAAATATTCGCCTGACACCGAATCGCTTGCCCCGTCCGATGACTTTTCAATGTGCGCGAGTAGGTACCTATAGGTAACGCCACGAGTGATGGAAGTGCGCAGAACCGAAAAATAGGTGTCGGCACGGTGAGGTGTGAGGTACGGGGAAGCGAAACCATAGCAACGGGCGACGCGCTACTCCCAAGTAGTTTCTTCATACGTCCCGTCGCCCGCGCACCTTTTTGTGTCGTCTGGTGTACTATCGATATCGAAAGTGTTAGCGACTACCTGTTATAAAATTTAAAATTTTTGCGATTACTTATGACTTTTTACACAAACAAACGAATCCTGGATATACGCGTACGAACCCGAAACAAAAAACCAGTCACGAGTTTGGGTGTTCGAAAATGAGTTAAAGCCAACAAAAATTGTTCGTTCACGGAGTGTTGCAAAAAAAATGGTGGCCACGTTTGCCTCCAAAACCGGCCATGTTACGACTGTTCCTCTTGAGGGATAAAGAACGGTTAATGCAGAATGGTATGCTAGCATTTGTTTGCCACAGGTCGTTTCTGAACTCCGTAAAGAGAACTGCAACCGCCGCATCATCCTCCATCACGACAATGCGAGTTCTCACACCGCACACAGAACAAAGGAGTTTTTAGAGCAAGAAAACATAGAATTATTAGACCATCCGCCGTACGGCCCCGACCTAAGCCCTAATGATTTCTATACTTTCCCTAAAATAAAGAATAAATTGCGTGGACAGAGATTTCCATCACCTGAAGAGGCTATGTACACCTACAAAACGGCCATTTTAGAGACCCCAACTTCCGAATGGAATGGTTGCTTCAATGATTGGTTCCATCGTATGGAAAAATGTGTCAAATTTCGTGGAGAATACTTCGAAAAGCAATAAATACATTTTTAAATAGTAATGTTGTGTCACTTCCTTGATTTCCGAAACTTTCAGTGCCGCCCTCGATATGGATTTCGTATCAGTATCAGCGTTGCCATTTATATGACAATTGCCGTGTTACACGGCAATTTGGGTCTATTTAGGAATAAAACACGGTACACGGCAGGATATTATTTGCCGTGTTTTAAAACACGGTAATCCAATGTTAACAATTTTTTTTTCCCAAAATTTTATCGGTAGTCGATAAGTCACATTAAAACGCACTACACTAGACGTAGTCATAACACTATGAGCGGGAAAATCCCAACGCGAATACGACATACATTCGCGCACACTTCGTTGTTTATGTTATTCATTTAATTCTTTCGTTTTTTGAAAAGTACATTAAAAAGATATACTGCTGTTTATTTTCTTTATTTAACTTTACTAGCTAAGCACTTTATCCGATCCCAAGGAAATTGTGTAAAGGAGGATGGCCAAATTTCTATAGGAGCTGGACATGACTTTTTTTTCATGTCCCAAAACAAACTATAGTTAGATTGGTTTGTTTTTATGTTGTAAACACAATCACGTTTAAAAATAATATCTAAATCGCCACGATTTTTTATAATAACGTCAACAATATTTTTAAGGCTGAATCAACAAATACCTTTTACTTTTTTTTATTGGCCATTTTATTAAAATATAACATATGTCAAAATTACAATCAATACAAATGATATAAGATTACATTAGATTATTAAAATTACAACTCAAAATACATTTACATTATTTTTACATGTCAAGCAAGTCAGAAAATGAACATTTCATATATTCTCTATTATAGAAAGCGTGATTCATAAATTATGTTTTTGTCACTTGTCGAAACGAAGTCTTGTTATTTCTTAAGGCAATTTATTGTACACTTTGATTTTTAACGAAAAACCTTGCTTGGACGCTTTATCCGACTGCGACGTAGCCTAATAGTGTAGTTAAAATAATTATATTACCCAATAATATATTTTTTTTTTACATGGGGAAATGCCTACGCATAACCGCCTCGCGGGGGCAAGAACGGGTTATGTCGGACTCGCACCGACTAAAACCCCATGGTTTTCCACATTTGTCGCATATTGGCAGGGCCACGGGAACGCTTTCGCACACATCCGCGGCCCTACCAGCGCCTGCCGCCCCATGGTAGCACCTCCTCGGGAGAGGATTATTCCTCCCCGTTCTCCTTCCCAAGTAAGGCGCACCTTCCTCCACGGCTTCCAATTACATCTGCGCAACAGACGCCCCCGCGTCCGATGCACGAAGGCCATGGGGCCAGGAAAAACGAGCACTTAGAAGTACCTTCCCGACCCCAGCGGCGGATCTGGTCTGTGGCTCCGCCGCCAACCAAGATTCGGCTGCGGAGGGTAGGGAGAGCGGCGCCTCGCAATACCGACAATCCTCTCCCCCCGCAGCCCCACCACCACCGCATCAACGGTGCGGCCCCGTTTGAGTCGCAGAGGATAGGGCGAGTGGCGCATCGCCATACCAACACTCCTCTTCCTCCGCGACTCCACCTCGGCTGCAGCGGTAGAGGGTGCGGACACCCCTCTCGCCGCAGTCCACCAACACACATCCGAAGTGGGCTTCCCAAGCCCACTCGGAGTGGCCACCTCGGGCCGGCCCTTCACCTCGGGCCGGCCATGTGGGTTCCTCTTTGTTCACCGCGGGAGACCAAGCCACGGCTACTAAGCCCCACCGCCACGACAAGGCGGGAACCCGATCGGGGGGGGGGGTCAAAGCGCACCCTACGTATGTGCACCATACTCCCTAAAGTTCGATGTCAAATCAAAAAGGGCCGTCTGTCAAACCATGTCGTGAAGTTGACCGTTACGACAACAAATTATGACCGATAATTCAATAAAAACTACACCTACATGTATTGCACTAGCTTGCACAGTATGTAGTGTAAAAAACAAGGATGGCGTAATTATTATCACACGAAGTCTTTCCTAAAAGATTTCAAGGCTTTTTTGTAGTTTGACCAGAGAGTTAGTCGCTAGATACCTACTGTCTTTCAGTCTTCAGTACTAAAGTTGCATATGTATTGAAAAATCGAGTAATGGTAGGTTACGGGAATAAATGAAGTGTAATCAAATTTATAATTTAGGAGTACTTTAATGAAACAAGTAGGCTAGACAAAATTACTTTTTATTCATCATCCTTTCTTATATCTACAACATCAAGGAGTGATGTTGGCACTGGCGATATAGTCGGCTGATGCCTGGCCCACCCAAGGTACCACACAAGCGTCATAACATGCTTACCACACAAACCTTACATGTTCACTATAATAGGACCTTTCCTGTTGAATCCATATGGTCCTAGTGCAAATAATATAACTTCTTACATGCGACTTCAAGCTCGTTGCAGTCTTTCCTAAATAAAAATATGTGGTGGAACCATACAACAACTATTTATCACACAATAATAGGGCATCTCTTAAAGCGCACCCTACACACACATCTGTCCTATAAATCCCAAACATCATGTATAATATCACTGCATTTATTATTCTAATTATTATTCTAAAAATCGTTGGCATTTTATAAGTCCTTTCTTAAAAATAACACAGTAGATAGGTGCAGTGCGGGCCTTTTGTTTATTAATGAATTTGATATTTTATGTTATAACAAACTATATGAATCTCTAAATCCCCTGTCTAGAATAAAAACATCGTTATTTTGAAAGTATTGTCTGAGAGGAGAGTTTTCATCTCTGAAAAGAGACTTCATTATATCTGCATCAGTTGTGGTAGCTTTGTATGGGCCAAAGCAGTCTAAAATGTAGCCATCAGGTGTCACCAGCAAAAATGGTTTTAACAAGTTTTTGTATTTATGTAAGGAATATGTGTCCTTTTGGAACATATAATTGGAACTTTTGTTTATAAAAATATATGTCCCATCACATATAACTATCGCATTTTCATTATTTTGATTATAAATTACATTTGGAATCATTAAATTGTGTTGCAATAATTGCTCACGTGATATGTGTTCAATTCCCAGATTTCTAGGCACAAAATCTTGTACCAATATTTCCCTAACCTTATCCATTAATCTTTCTAATGTTCGCCTTGGAACCATTAATAACTGTAATAACCGATCATCTGATTCACCAGTTTTCATCTTCATTAGAAGAGCACCTAAACCTAAAATGCCTCTATTTGTTTCTACAAGACGGGGTGTTTCATATAGTAAAAGTTCAAATTGTTGTTTATTCATTCCGAGCCAATAATGAAACAAATGCTCATCAATTCTTTCAACACTTTCCATATTCAAATATCAAGAAATGTGTTGAAAGCATTTATAAAAGAAAGAGCATGTTCCACTTGTTCAGCCGTAAATGTACCAAACTATTTTGAGAATTGAACAACATATCCCAATCAGTACTAAATGTATGCTCTACACAAATACAAGCATTTATAGGCAAGTAATATTTGTGTTTGCTAAGCGTTGTTGCTCTTAGAGGGTAGAAATTCTATGCAAATCTGTGTTCTGGCAACCAGAAAAAACACAACGTGCTGCAGTGTTTGCCGCTCGTCTATACTGCGGCAAACTAATCACCCGAGGTATTTCGTCATCTTGCTGGTCAGTATTTGGTGGGCTTTGAGGTTCTTGGGGTTGAGGCTCTAGCTCCTGCTCCAGCTCTGGCTCTGTCTGCTGCATATTGCGTGTTGCAACTCTCTTGACTCTCAGCCAACAGGGATGACAAACATGGTCTGTTGAAGTTGCCTGAAACAACCATACATCTTTGTCTTAATATAAATGTTTTGGCTAATTATTATTAAACCCGAGCAAACAGAAACACTTTTACAAAACAATATATAATTGCAGTGATAAATTCACAATTCACATTCACAAAATTACATTCAAATTCACAAAATAAAAAGGTAATTATTACCTGCCGTGGGGCAATTCTATTTTCAAGCTCAACATGTATTGCCTGTTGCAACTGTGATGGATTCTCTCTTATAACAAGGTCACGTTTACGATTACTCACAGAACTTCCACAAAGTATGCAAACATGCTTGTGGCCACGGGAAGATGAGGCACCAGGTTCATTAGATAACCCGGAGCTGACATGCTGTATTGCCAATTGCTGACAGGCATCACATACGTAATCTTCTTCAGTGATCTAATATAAGAATTAGAGTTGTATTATGATGATGTATTATGTTAGTGTAATAAAATAAGTAGGTATGTAAATACGTACTATTACTGAAGAATTCCACTCGCAGATCTTAGAAATTACTCTTGTATCAAGCTCAAAAACGAGATTGTGGCGAAGTTTATCAATGCATATGTTACAATTAACACAAAGCAATCGTACACCTAGTTGTCTTTGTTGTGTTTGCATGATGTTTCTCACAATTATCCAAGATGTAAAAAAAATCAGTCCGTAGAAAAATACCGAGGTCAAAACAACAGAAGGAAATAAGAAATAACAATTTAACAATAATACTGGCGCGAATCGATGATCACAGAGTAAGCGATGACAAATGACGTTCCGTTGTACATATGTAATTGAACAAAACGTTAAGCTTACTATGACCTACATAATTATTTTTATGACAAGAATCCAATACATAATAAATCAGCATAGTAGTTGATTTGATGTCTACATACTAATTGAATTGAATTAAAATTAACAACTATTTATAAAAACGTGAATAATTATAGTCTTTGAATACCAAGTCCTTTCACACACGAAATGAATTTGAAATAATTTTGAACAGTTACAAAAATAGAAATAAATGGATAACTTTTTTTTTGTGGCGACTTAGAAAGGTATTTCTAGTGTGTTTTAAGACCTTAAACAATAAAGGTATTTTACATAAATATTTCATATTGGGACGCTATCATTTCGTTGTCTGGTACGATTTGGCCATCCTCCTTTCAAACCGACAAAACAAACGATAGACAAATATAAAGGAACTTAAAAAATATAAATTGAAGAAAAACAAAGAAGAAGTTTTGGATACGATAAGAAGTTTATATGATGACTGTGAAGAGTAATGTTTTTATGTCATGTTTAATTTTACGTGTTAATTTGAAATAAATAAAAATGTACATGGCAATTTTGTAGTTTTTATTCCAAAACACGGCAACTTAAAATTTCGAAATGGCAACCCTGATCAGTATACGGTTTGCATCGCCCACCTCTACCTCTTAGTAGTCTGTGGTAACCATAGATTTAGAAGCGTAGTCCTAGGATTCCTAGGTCTATGGTGGTATCTTTGTATAAACTGAAATTTGAAAACACCGGTTTATTGATTTAAAAAAAAGAGACTTAAATTTAGCGGTGGGTTGTAGCGGCTTTTTTGAGTAACGAAACGAAACTATCTATCGAATATCAATAGCGGCTTTTGAAACACTCTATTTTAATAGAGGGTTTTGAAACACTCTATTTTTATAGCGGCTTCTATAGAGTGTTTCACGACGTGTTTAATTGATAAACGTTGCGAATGAAACGATGTCCGTTTCACGGGAAAACTTGTTTGTTACCGTTTCGTATAGAATTAGACATGGTGTTGATGGTTAAATTTATTTATTTGTTAAATCATTTCGCACGGTTTGATAAAAATATCACTTGAAAAGATTTAACGGCAAACGATTTATTTATTCATTATGATTATGATAAATTCACCCACAAGTTCAGCATAAAATACTGAATATAAGTTTGATTTTATAGCAAATAATTATCACATAAAGTTATATATTTTTGATAACTATCACATAACGTTTTAGTATTATTTTTACACTTAGTTACTTACACTAATTACTGTACAATTATTATTATTAACACTAATATATGCAATTGTATTTAGTTCTTATTTTACTAAAAATATTATTATTATTGCACAAAAAGAAAACAAAAATATTAACAAACGCGCCTAAAAAGTAAAAACAAACCGTGTCATTTAACTTAAACTCAAGACTAATTTAAACCGGGCCAAGGTCACTTAAATTATGGAATTTGAACTATTTTTTGTTAAAAACATGCACACTCACTTTCTCATTTCTAATATCGCACCTATACGAAGGGAATAGAGTCATAGGTCAAATGCAAAAGCACCCGCGCTCACTCGACATTCGGCGACCGGTGGTACTTCTACCACAGCGTAAAGAGTCGGTTTCTTTACCCATGTGCTTCTACTTCAACAGCCGAAGCCGTCGCCGATGCGTCGCGAAAATAGCCGAATAAACGTTTTGTAATTGTTACCTGATCGCTCGTTCGTGATTCGTGAAACGTGAATCGTGTTACTGAGTAAAACATCTACTCATAGATTACTGACTATGTACTAGAGATAGATGAGCAACTCAAATTTTATTTACGTTAAGTTCCGTGTCCATCGTCAGATGGCGTAAAATTAAGAGTGCTTTGAGCCCGCCCTTTATTTGCACTTTACAATTTTATATTTTTAGAACCATTAACCTCCTAAGACCCAGACTTAAAATAACAAGGAAGTCGTAAAAACCCACTGTACAAAATTATGCACAAATTAACTTTTTGCTGTCAGACCCAGAGTCATAAAACATCATAAATTTGAAGCTATGCCTATTAGGATTTCGAGAGCATATTTACCGTAATACTAGGTGTCTAAGGGACATTTTTGGCTAACTTACGTTGTTCTATCTTTTGTACAAAATATTGAACATTGGGTCACGCAACGTTGCAGAGAAAATAAAAAATGATAATTATAAATTTTAGGATTTATTAATGAAATTACAAAAAAAATATAAAAAGTAGGACAAAATCCTTCAGTCTAAAATTTTTAAACTTAGTTACATTCTCTTAAGGCATTTTAATTAGTTTTCATAATATCACAATTACAATATTTAATCATCTTTGGAAAAATTCTGACTCTTTAAGCAATAATAACAAAAATATTTTACTTATAACTAAAAAATGTTAATATTAGTGCAATATTTTAGGAACTTTAATTATACTTAACAAAAATTAGTTATACTACTCATGAAATGCTTTGTAACAATTACGAGTCGAAGTAAGGCAAAGAGCTACCAAGCAGGTACTGCATTTGGCGGTAGATCTTTTCTTGCATCCAGGCAAACGGCATCTGTTTGCTATGCCTTCAAAGACAGGCATGTGTAATGCTCCTTGCTGTCTACGAATCTTTGACGGAATAGGAACTATTGCTGGCCTTCCCCCTTTTTCGTACTTCTGGCTCTGAATTATCCTCCTCTTCTAATACATCTTCACAATAAGTGTTTTTTTCAATAATGTTTTCCGCTAACTGCATCTTCCATTGCCTCAAAGATTGTATTTTTTTCAGTGGAATTTGTTGTTTTAATTTGTCATTTCGGAATTGAATCCAAGCGTTTGATGTCGATAAATCCAACATGTGGGAAATGAAGCGAATGGTCCATTTTTTGATTCTGGATCGGGATGGACATACTGCCAACATACGGTCTGCTAAATCGACACCTCCCATATTACTGTTATACATTCTGACAACCAGTGGCCTTTCTACGTTTATATATTCTTTTTGACTTTTACACCATCGACGACACAGATCTTTCGGATCGCTGCCATATATTGTCGACATCAGAGTAACCGGCTTGTTGTCGCACCATTTGGTCACAGCCACTGTGTCATCACTGTTTACAAAAACAGACGTAGATCCTCTTCCACTACGTTTCATTTACTTGTCATCTGGCAAAACCTCGTTCAGAGCAGCAGGAATCCGGTTTTTCATTATAGTACCTGAGCATCTAAAGCCTCTTGTGAATAGTTCTTGAACTAATTTAAGAGAAGTAAAGTAACGGTCGAAATATAGCATATGCCCAGGAACTAACGTGCGCGTCATATGTAATACCGCACTTTCACCAAGACCAAACCCAGCTGCAGACTCTCTTGGGAAAGTTGTCGAACCTTGATAGAGAGTAAAGTCATATACCATGCCATTTGGGTTAGCGAGCACAAAGGCTTTTAGCCCCACCGGATTTGGCTTATTTGGGCAATACTGTCTAATACCACAGCTGCCTGAAAACGGAATTATCATTTCATCTATGGAAACGTGTTGGTGTCGTATTTGCTTGTAGCATCCTTGCAGTACTCTCTCGATCAAAGGTCTAACCTTCCACAATTTATCTTGGTTTCTTTGCTCTTGACTTACATCGGGATCAAATACAATCTTCAACGTAGTTCTCAAAAGAAAGTATCTATTACGTGGCGTACAGTCTGCTACTAAAGAAACTCGCCATTTATTTTCCCAGTACATTCTAATGTAAGGGTAATTTATGCACGACATCATCATAGTGATTCCAATAAATGTTTTACATTCCTTTTCATTAAAATATAGGGTTTTTCCAGTTCGGAATAAATAGTTTTGGTTAGTTTTACTCGTGATCAAAGCAATGAGGTCGTCATCAATGTACTGACTGAAATACTGTGAAGAATCATAATCGGTAGTATCTATCGGCAGGTATGATGGGGCAGAAAGTTGCGGAGGCGTAGGGGCAAACTCTTTAGTCTTCCATTCACGATCAAGGGATTCATTAGGTGCAACGGAATTATTTTCCTGTCTTACCCGACCGCGTCCTGGGCTTCTACATCCGCGACCTCTTCTTCCGCGAGAGCTAATATTTCTTCCCCGACTACAACTAAGTGACCCACGTGGACGACGTGTTCTGCTACGACTTGGAGCAGGAGAATCATATGGTATTACCTCGTTGTCATCTTCATCAACCGAGACTTCATCTTCACAGGAAGAACTTGAAGAACTGGATGATTCCTCTCGTTCATTATTAGGGCTGTACTTATCATCCGTCCCATTATCTTCAAAAGGATCCTCTTCCGAGTTTGACTCATATTCTGAGTCATTGAGACTCTGAAGAATGTCATTTTCAGTAAGATCTAAAAGTAGAAACAAAAATATTCAATTATAAACAGAGACCGAACGTTTGATACTGCAAACCAATGTACAAAAAATTGCACAAAATAATTGATGACTTTGTAAATCAGCTACATCTAACACTGTCACGAAAATTATTAATAATGTGTACTATTTATACCTTTAAGTTTATAATAACATCAACAGTTACGTGGGAAAAGTATTGATTAAATTATTATTTTCAGATTAAACTTACTTTTAGCACGAGGCAGCGGCATGTTTCCACGTTCGTCGCAGCTGGCTTTGACATGACACCTTTTTTTTGGTTGGCGGCATTGATAACATAGACAATATAGACTAATCAAGTAATTTTGACATGTGAAACTAGTCGCGGGAAGATTTGAAAAAAATTAGAAGAGCTTAAAGAATATGTACAAAAAACTGTACAGTGGGCGGTCAGTACTATAAATTTTATTACAAAGCTGGGTCTGATAAAGGTATTTTATTTTGTCTTTTATTTTGTACGCGGGGTCTTAGGAGGTTAATTACATTGCACAAGTGCTGCAATGTAATTAATGGTTCTTTATATTTCTTGTGCTAATTGCTAGTTCCTATTAATAAAATAAAAACCGGATATATTTAAAATGTTTATTGTTTAAAAATTCTTTGCGTAAATTATTAACATTAGATGTGTTAAATTTAACAATATTTGCACAATATTAATTGATTTCTTTAAATACATTCTTTTTAACTGGTTAGTTAAGTTAGGAAATATATTATGTTACAGAGAATACAATACAATACAATTATTATTATTAAATATAGACTATTACATAATACTTATTGAAAGTCATGTTTTATTTACTACAGATTCCTCTGTCCTGGGAAGAACCAACAAGAAACCCAGCGGGACGTTTTTTAAAACATATTTCACTTTACCATAATTTTGTTTATACATTTTTTAAATAAATTTTAATAGTACAAGCATGGTGGCGATCACCTCAATCCCAGGGGTTATTATTGATGTATTTTTTGATATTATAATAACACTTTTTGTACATTTTTCCTTAAATAAAACATTTCAACTTATTTATTGACAAATTTTGTACATTTTCTGAAATTTTGTTTTAAAAGCGTATATGTTGCCCATAAAAGCACTACTGACTCAGTGGAGTCTAGTAACTGGTGTTACAAGCTTATGTTTGGTCCTAGTTTTTAAAGTATAAACATCTTTATTCTTATGAAAGCTATTTTTGTTTTTATGTACATACATTATTGTATATATATATATATATATATATATATATATATATATATATATATATATATATATATATAATATACAGAGTGAATTTGAAGTTATCACATTAAATGAAAAGACATATTCTACATAACGTTCTTTTCACATAGATAACTAAAAGAAATGTAAAAATTAACATCCTAGTCCCAGTAGCCTCTTTTTTCGATTTAATATTAAACAACATCATGTAAATGCATATATTTATCACCTGACGAACACTAAAGGGTCAAAGACCCAAGGCCAGCAAAGGCGGAGATACCTAGTTCAAACGTTGCCATTCCGAATTACAAAAATAAAGGAAAAATCAAGCAAAATATATACTTAAAACTAACGATATAAGGCATAATTCTTATGCACGAAATTGAAAATAAAGGGACCGCGTGATGCGAGTGTGTGAAAACAAATTCCAAGGAAAAATATTTACTTATAATAGATGTCCGAAGGCATAATTCGCTATGTGTGAAGTAATAAGAAATGGAAGGGAGTGGTGTGAAGATGCGTGTTGTTTATATTCGAATTTCTCTGCCGCATGGGACGATGATTTAAGTCACTTAGTCCGACGCTGGTACCCTTGGATGGTTCATGAGTCACTTGACCTAATTTTCGCGTAGGCGTCCTTTGAGTTTTAATTGTGGTTTTTTAGTTTTGTGGACATTTTGATAAGTTTTTTGATTTGTTTGTTATAGGACACTTTAATAGGATAATAATAGTTGTGATAAGGTGGTGTGACTGTTAGTGCGAAATTGGACGCTTACTTTTACAGTTTTATATTTTTTATTTGTAATAGGACACGTATAATACGCTGGATAAAAACATATTTAATAACTTAGTGAAGTGGTGTAACAGCTCGCTTAAAATTGTACGCTTTTTCTTTTCAACGTTTTAACTTTTATAAGTTTTAAGATGCCTCGTGTCAATTTCACGACGTCGGAATACGCCGACATGATTTTGATTTACGGAGAGTGCCACCAAAACGCGGCTTTGGCATTACGAACATATCGAGAGAGGTATCATACCACACGTGTATGTCCTACAGACTCACGTATTTTTATACGGGAAGTCCAAAGGTTACGCGACGGTAAATATTTGATCCGGTTATGGTATCAGCTTGACGGAGCACCTGCTCATTCAGTGGTGGCTGCCAGACAGCGCCTCACTGAAATGTTCGGAGAGCAGTGGATTGGCCGATACGGACCTTCTCGGTGGCCAGCAAGGTCACCGGATCTAACATCGTTAGATCTTTTCTTATGGGGTTATTTGAAAAATGAGGTGTACTCCACGGAAATAACGACTGTCGAGGACATAAAAATAAGGATTATTCGGGCTTTCGACAAAATAAAAAATTTTGCCGCCAATGGTGACCTTCTTCGCAAGGTCCGAAATAATATCGTGCGACGATGTCAGTTATGCATTCGGGCACACGGCGGACATTTATTATTGGATTTTCAATCTAAAAGTTTAATTTAATTTATTTATTAAACTATAGTGACCGATAAGAGTGATTATTTGGATAAAAACAATACCATAAAGTCTGTGATTTGTTTATAACATCTCATGAGCATCGTCTTACACGTGCCTAGTTGCCTATGTATGGGCAAGTGTAGGTAACCTTTGTCAATGCCGCCGTGTCGCCGCGATGTTGCCGCTTATACATATATTATCTAATATATATATACTAATATTATCCAGGATGATTTATTTCGTGTAATTTTTTACGCTATTTATTTTGTTTGAAAGATGCACTTTTTGTCTTTTGGTATTATGGTTTCTTAACTTAACTGCTGTGCTATAAAATGCGATAACCTAATCGCCACCCAGTAATTTATATATATAAATATATATATATATATATATATATATAATGTATGTACAATAATACATACATTATAACTATGCCAAAGTTAATATATTTAGTTCTTTAAAATTTTCTCTACGCGACTCTTTACAATTTAAGATATAAATTGAACGTACGGCTCTCTTTTATAAAACAAATATGGCTTCAATGTCAGTGGCATGACTAGCAGTAATACCAAGAAAAACTGTGGTATCCACAAGACTCAACTACTTCCCATTTAAGAGCACATTGATAATTGAATCCTGTGAAAGGTTTGCTTCTTTTCCGTAATTTCAAAAATTAGTATCAATTAATTGTTAATAGTGGTACATCTTTAACTTAATATAAAAAGATACATTTTGTAGCAGCATTATTAATCTTTAAAATATGTACTTGATAACGTTATCATATTTTGGTAACATAACTTTTTTTTAAATGTGTGTAATAACTATACTTTTAAAAATACAAACAATTTACAAAAGTGACTTTCTTATGCCCACTATACCATTGTAAATGTGTAAGTAAATCAATATATTTTTTTACAAAATCAGCATTTTATATATGTATTATAACATACTCATACATAATACAACCTCGCAAACCTTAATCACAAAGTTAATAAAACATCCAACACACCCTTAAAATAAAACAACAATATAATGACAATTACAACAAATTATTTAAATTCTGTGGTATCCTGCCAATCGAAGAAAAATTAAAACTTACTTTACTTGTAAAACAGTTCTTTAATACAAAATTACAAGTCATACCGACGTACAAACACCAGCTTAGAAGTATATATAACATAACCTAAAAACATAACAACATAACCTAAAAACAACAGCCTGAAACCTTTCCACGTACAAGAAGGGACACTAAGACTTAAGTGTTTGCAACACGTGTTAGATCCCGCGGGCTCTAACTTACTGAGTCTGTGCCATAAAAAGTATCTTGTGCCTTCCACGCGACCCGCACTGCTGCATAGATTTTTAGCGGTGTCTGTTCTAGTACATATTACCGAGTATTATTGCAATTTTATGTCAAGAAATTAACATCAGACCTGGTTTGGTCTTTCAACCACATAAACCCTAGGAAGATTCAGGTGTAAGTGTGGGCGTGCTTGACTGTGTTATGTTGTGATTGTGTTAAATTATGTAACCTGACTTCCCACTGGTTGCAGAACCGCCGATCCCAAGGCTTCACCTTTATTCTTTATATCGAAGTGGCAGTCCGTCACAAAAATTTAAGAATCTAGGAAATTACACTCGTTTCTCACTTGTTAATTGGAGTCAAGTCAATTGTCATTAGGTTAATCCAATAAAATCCAACAAGATTTAACCGAACTCGCGTTACAACAAACTCGACCTTTGTGAAAAATGCAATATCACCGGGCCGCGCTGCAAACTACTCAGGTTCGCGAAGTATATACGTCAAGGCAGAGGTGCGAAAAAGCGATTAACACGACGCGCAACTACTCAGTTCCACACTCTGCGGCAAGTGGCCCAAAACGCTGACGCCGGCGCGGCCGGACGCCGCACCAGCCCGCACCCCCCGCGCCTCAGCCGTCAGGCTCACCTCCCGCTCGACCCGAGCGCCGAAGCAGGCCGCCAAACGTTAAATTAGGCCTAAACAAGCCCCCCGTCCCGGACATGAGGATCTAGGTCCGCGAGTAAATTGGCAAGCGGGATAGGGTAGAGACGGCACGTTGCAAAACCGAATCTCCAACCAAAACCTCGGCCACCCTAGGGATCCCATCCGGTCCATACGACAACTTGACAATGCGCCCACGGCGCCAATACAAGGGCGAGGCGTTAGGTTCTTTAACTAACACGAGGTCTCCAACCCGAGGGGGGGTCCGTCTTGTCAGACCACTTAACGCGCTGCTGCAAAAGATGTAGGTACTCCAGAGACCATCGGTGCCAAAAACTCTGAGTTATTTGTTGCAGCATGTCAAATCTGCTCAACCGCGAAGAGATTATTTCCCGGAAGGGGTACTCGGGCAGGGCGTTAAGCGGCTGGCCTATCAGGAAGTGGCCAGGGGTTAGAACCTCTAAATCATTCGGATCGGACGAGAGAGGACAGAGGGGCCGAGAGTTGAGGACTGCTTCAATTTTACAGAATACAGTGGCAAGCTCTTCAAATGTCAAAATAGTTTCGCCAATAACGCGACGGAGATGCGTCTTTGCAACCTTCACCACCGCCTCAAAAATACCGCCCCAGTGTGGGCAAGCCGGAGGGTCGAATTTCCACTGGATGCCCTTCTTGGACATCGCAGTAGTTAAATAGGTCCTGTTGCTAGACAGAAATTCAACGACCTCCTTCAAATACCTATCAGTACCCTTATAATTCGTTCCGCAATCCGACCGGATCAGGTCCGGTAAACCGCGACGCGATACGAAGCGACCCAGTGTGGACAAAAAGGCCTCCGTGCTAAGGGCACTTACAAGTTCTAAGTGAACAGCCTTAGTGGAGAGGCACACGAAAACGCACAGATAGGCCTTATGAGCACGCGCGTTACGAAGGTTAGAGGACTTGACGAGGAAGGGGCCAACGAAGTCAGTTCCGACTCCCGCGAATGGTCGGATGGCCCTGACGCGGTCGGGTGGTAAGTCGCCCATCATCGACTGTGATATGGGGGCCTTCAACTTATAACAAGATATGCACTTAAAGATGACGCTCCGAATGGTGCGTCGACCCGCCAAAATCCAAAACTCCCGCTGCAAAATGGCCGAAAGAGCGTTGCACCCAGCGTGGGCATTCTGAACATGGTAGTGAGTTACCAGCAACCGAACAAAGGCGCCGTCCTTGGGGAGCAGTAGAGGGTGTCGAGCCTCGTACGGCAGTTGAGAATTTTTCAAACGTCCGCCCACGCGAAGCATCCCCGAGTCATCCAGGAAGAGGTTCAGGCGGGCCAGCGCACCCTTGACAACTAAGCCCCGCTTCAAGGAATCAATCACGAGCTCGAAATGCTCCGCTTGGATCATACGGGTCCAATGCATCAAGGCTTCGCGCCGCTCGCTAGGGGACAAGGCGGAATCAGATATTCGGTTAGATGGGTCTCTCGAGTTGCGGACAAATCGACGCAACCAAGCAGTTACTCCCAAGAGCTTGTCGAGAGAGCTGTACCGTTCTAGTAAGGAGAGATCACGAGTGGGCTTATCCTTGACCACTCCTACTCGGGCTCGTAGGCCAGGCAATTCAATTGGTTCAGAGTATTTGTTCTGGGGCCAGAACGCCTGATACTCAGTTAACCAGCCGGGCCCCCACCACAGCGGGTGATCAACCAAGTAGGAGGCTTCACAGCCACGAGAAGCACAGTCTGCTGGATTCAACTCCCCTGGGACATGTCTCCACGTTAGACAAGTGGCAGAATTCTGGATTTGGGACACGCGATTCGACACGAAGACCTCAAGATTGTGAGGTGCCGCTCGGAGCCAACAAAGTACTATCTCACTGTCCGACCAAGCGTAGACGTCCGTAATGTCGATTACCGACTTCAAGGAGGAGTGAACGTGGTTGAGCAGTCGCGTGAGAAGAGCAGCTCCAGACAGTTCCAACTTAGGAATAGTTAAGCGGGACCTAATGGGAGCCACTTTGCTTTTAGCAAGTACGAGATGGACGGAAGTATGGCCAGAAGAGCTCACCGTCCGCAAATATACAACAGCAGCATAACCCTTCTCAGAGGCGTCGCAAAATCCGTGCAGGGTAACCCTGCATTTCCCTGGAGGGAGGAAGCACCTTGACATGGAGACCCGGTCGATGTCTGGAAGAGAGGACATAATTGAGAGCCACTCTCGCAAGAGAGCACCGCTTATAGGATCGTCCCAGCCCAACCCGGATATCCAGAGTTTTTGAAGGAAACACTTAGCCAAAAAGATGACCGGAGTAATCCAACCATTAGGATCGAAGGTGCGAGCTACAGTTGACAACACAGAGCGCTTGGTCCATGATTTAGGGGGGGGATCGAGCTTGACTCGATACGTGAAGGTATCCTGAACAGGCTGATATTGAATGCCAAGCACAGTCAACAAATTAGGATTGTCAGGGTGCTCGAATAGATGAGGGTCTTGCTGATCCTCTCCTGGGAGGTCCTTCAAAATATGAGGGGAGTTCGACAACCATTTGCGCAGCTCATAACCTCCCGACTTCAGGATGGCAATCAATTCGTCTCGCAATACGAGAGCCTCCTCGACGGTGGAGGCACCCGTACAAATATCGTCCATGTAGACCGAGGTCTCCAAAATAGAAGCCCCCCGAGCGTATCTTAGGCGCTCTCTCTCAGCGAGTTCGAGGAGGGTTCGCATGGCGACATACGGGCTGGATCGGAGTCCATAGGTGGTGGTGTTCAACTCGAACACTTGTATCGGATCGCTGGGCTTCTCGCGCCACAGGATCAGCTGATATCGACGGTCATCACGGTGGACCACTGATTGTCGAAACATCATCCGAATGTCGGCTACAAAAACAACTTGATGCCGACGGAAGTGGGTCAAAATGTCGGATATGTCCTTGATCAATTTAGGACCAGAGTGGAGACACTGGTTCAGGGACACCCCATTGGACGAGGGGGCGGAGCCGTCGAAAACCACCCGAATCTTACTCCCAGGGGACTTCAAAACCGCGTGGTGGGGGAGGAAGTAGTGTTCATGTGATCGCCAGTCGAAATGAGAAGGTGACATGTGACCCAGCTCTTGATATTCGCGCATGAACTCGACATACTTGTCGCGAAAGGTTGTGTCGCGACGCATACGGCGCTCCATAGAAAGCAACCTCTTTTCGGCCATGGTCCGAGATTGGCCCAAAGGAGGCCGTGAGTCAAGAAAGGGTAAGCGGGTGACAAAGCGACCGTCGACACGGCGGCCGGTATTGTTCTGGTAGAACAACTCGCACTCACGGTCTAGAGGGTTGACTCGAGGCGCGTGTGGCGGCTCCTTAATTTCCCAGAACCGCTGGACGACGTCCGAAAGAGACACGCCCGCCACAGGGAGCGGGTCGGCTGCCTGATGCGGTGGAGACCACAGAACCGGTCCAAAGAAACTGTGCCCAAATACAGTGGACACGGCTGACAAGCCATCGGGCTGTAGGGCTCGTATCTCGCCTAACAGGATGCACCCCCAGCACGTCGGCCCCCAGCAACAAATCTATAGGCCCAGGTTGGGACCATTGAGGGTCTGCCGGTCTCAAGCCAGACGTACAACAAACCGCGCTATCATTTATACGGGCATTAGGGAGAAAGCCTACAATATCATCGAGGACATTTACCTTAACTAAGATGTGGAGGTGTTCGCTTGCAGGACCAAACACCAGCCTTGCTTGTCCCCTAGGAGCAGGAGGCTCTGCACCTCCAATACCTACCATTGGACATGATTTAGAGCTCCAGGGGAGCCCTAGTCTTCCCACCAACCGAGTGGAGGCCACACAGCGTTGTGAACCTGAATCCAATAGAGCGCGAACAGTTAAGCAGTCGCCACTCGGGTTGTACACCTTCACGGCGGCCGTCGGCAATAGAACAGTTTGACAGGTGGACTGCGGACGGCTTAAAGGATCAGTGAAGGCGGCCGTGGTGGGAGCTAGGGCGGCAGTTTCCTAGCTGGAGCTGCCTTCGTCGGACCGGCACTCAAGCCGGGGGTCCGGAAAGCGGAATTCCGGCGGCATCTCACTGGCCCGTGGAAGAAATTCGCAGAACGGGCCGACCCGGGGGGGCTTCTGGGAACCTTGGCCTGGAGGCCCTGGACAGCTTCGAGGTCTCAGGGAGCCCGTAGTAGCGGGACCGACCAAAAGGGGGTGTGGTACTCCAGTCGCGGCCTCTCTGCTAATGGGGGTGAGAAGGATCTCGCTGACCGCTGAGTGGCCGTGAAGTCCCTCTCGACCCTCCGAGGGGGGGGTGACGAACCCCCCGCCCCTGGGGGGAACGACCCCCCGACTGGTCGTAAGAGGAACCCCCTCCAAACCCAGGGGCAGGGTCGTCGGTAGGAGAGCGACGAGCGTCACCTGTCAGAGGGGGTGGCTGGGCGCCCCCGCCCGTGGGGGATGAGGGCCCGGCAGAGCCCCGAGAGAAAGAGCCGTTCGCGCCCAGGCACAAAACGGCGTGGTGCTTGCCTTGGCAGTGCGGACAGGGCCGCTGGTGCGGGCAGTCTCGTTGGAGGTGCCTTTCTAAACATGAATAGCACCAGCGGCGCTCCCTGGCGATGGTTCGTCTCGCTGAGGCAGGCTTGCCTAATAACTTAGGGCACGACGTCACCCGGTGTTCTGCTGCTCTACAATAGGAGCAGGGGGGCGCCTTCCTGGCCACTAGGCCACTATAAGATGATAGGAGGGGGCGCCCTCCCGCAGGAGCACCACTCGGTCTGAGGGGGGGTTGACAACGACTTGGCCGGGGGGGTTTCGCCTTTCCCTGGTCACGGTTCGGTTAGCAGTCCGTAGATCTTCGGCGGTGCCCGCTGCGTTTTCGATCTGCCGGCACTGCTCCTCCAAGAACCGCAGCAGATCACTGAAGGGAGGAATATAGGAGGCGCCGTCTCCGCCGTACCTCTCCTCAAAATGGAGTCGAAGATCGAGAGGTAGGCGGGACAGCACAATATGGAGCAACAAAAAGGACCATTCGTCCACCGGCAAATCCAGCCGTCTCAACGAGTTGCAGGCCACCAAGACCGGATTTACGATGTCCGGTCGTAGTCGGGCCCGGTCCTTTAGCAGCGGGAGGTTCAACAGGAGTTTGACGTGCTCGTCCGCAATTCGCCGTACGTTGGCATACCTTCCGGCCAGGAGGTCCCGAGCGTTCAGGTAGGCGTCGTCCGACACCTTCAAATGGCCGACGACGCCCAAGGCCTCCCCCTCTAATGAGGCCAGGAGATACGCCATCTTCTGGCTTGGTGTTAAATCCCTCCGGGCATCCACCAGGCTGTCAAAAAGTCCCACAAACGTTAACCACTCGGAGAGGACCCCGGAGAACCTTGGCAGGTCCAGAGTGGGAAGTCGTCCCAACAGCTCCGGGTGAGTGGGCTGCTTCCGAGGGGACTCGAGCAGGACACCCAGCCGAGCTTCACGCGCGTCACTAGCCTGCTTGGCCCCTGCCTCAATCAGGTCATCCGTGAGAGCAAAAAATTGCTCATAGTCGGAAAGACAGGAGTCTAGGACTCCCTGTTCCGCTCCCGAAGCCATAATCTCGGAGCATGCCTCCTCCACTACGGCCCTTCGGGTCATGACTTGCTCGAGCCGCTTCTCCAAGCTATGGATCCTATCTGGTCTCCCTATCAAGCTGTGAGCATTCGCAGCCCAGCGCAGTTCCGCTTGCAAGCGAAGCGTCGGTGACCGGTGTGAAGGCATCATTACAAGGTACGATTATCACCGAATTAAATTTAGTACAAATTACTTTACACAATTAGTTTAATTACCACAATAAAAATAATACAATACAAAATACTATTTATCCAATCAGTAAATTATACTACGCAATTAATTTAATTAGTACAATTACGGTTCGCCCTCACGATTATTATAACGAGAGTACAGTATTCCTTACCACCACGGCTTACGGGCGTGGCTCAATTCTAACACTTAACAAAGTAAGCAACCAGATAAAGTAAATAAAAAAAAAACTCAAAAAATACGGTTACTACACGGTTCTATACACCTAACCAATAAATAACAATGTAACCAACAAATAACAAGCGAATAAAACAAATTATTATTACGTATTGCAACAAACACAACCAGCAGCCACGTGGTTACAACCGCTATCTTGCTACCAACTTACGTATTACGCTGGGAGACTACGCTACTCCTACCAAAATGTTACGTATTGAGCTGGGAGTGGTTTCAAAACCCATCAGGAAAACCACGCACTGCTACCAAATGTTACGGCCTCTAGTTACCCGGGCAAGGGTCGTGGAACCCGGGCCCATCAGGGGTTCCACTCGACGAGTAACAGGAGGTCGGCCTAAATGGCTTGTGGAATATTACACGTTAGCGGTAAACAGGGGACCAAACAAAACTTACCTATTTCTTCGAAGTAGGGTCAACCCTAGGAAGATTCAGGTGTAAGTGTGGGCGTGCTTGACTGTGTTATGTTGTGATTGTGTTAAATTATGTAACCTGACTTCCCACTGGTTGCAGAACCGCCGATCCCAAGGCTTCACCTTTATTCTTTATATCGAAGTGGCAGTCCGTCACAAAAATTTAAGAATCTAGGAAATTACACTCGTTTCTCACTTGTTAATTGGAGTCAAGTCAATTGTCATTAGGTTAATCCAATAAAATCCAACAAGATTTAACCGAACTCGCGTTACAACAAACTCGACCTTTGTGAAAAATGCAATGTCACCGGGCCGCGCTGCAAACTACTCAGGTTCGCGAAGTATATACGTCAAGGCAGAGGTGCGAAAAAGCGATTAACACGACGCGCAACTACTCAGTTCCACACTCTGCGGCAAGTGCCCGCAAAAACGCCGACGCCGGCGCGGCCGGACGCCGCACCAGCCCGCACCCCCCGCGCCTCAGCCGTCAGGCTCGCCTCCCGCTCGACCCGAGCGCCGAAGCAGGCCGCCAAACGTTAAATTAGGCCTAAACAACACATATAGTATGTTTTCAATGATCTACAAACTTGAATATATGTGTTGAAGTTTCTCCGGTAACTGAATATAATTTGAAATGCATATTCTAAAATAGGTTGAAAACATCTTTTATATATTTTAGTATTATTTGTGGTTTTTTTTATAGAATGGGGTGACAAATGAGCACACAGTCCACCTGATGGTAAGTGGTTGCTGCGGCCCATAGACATCTACATCTATCTTCCATTACAAATCAAAATGCAGATGCGTTGTCACCCGCGAGGACTGAGATGGAATGCCTCATTTCCAGTAAAAACGGTCTCCGGTTCTCTACACTCACCATACGAAATACAGCAGCATTAAGCTACTATTTCACGCTGGTATTCTGTGAGAGCGTGGTCCTTCCCCGGTCGAGCCGACCCATTTGTGCTACAACTGTACTACTAATATAACTGCAGCATGGCTCTACCACGTGGTAATTATTATTATTTGCCATAGTTGCCACGCTAGGCTGGCTGGTTGGCAACTGCATTATTTTTATAATTCTGACCTGTTATGAGGATAATGCTGCTGCCGATATCCTTATGAGATAAAATAATCTATTTGTTAGATGTCCAATCCTACCTGGAACTTACTTCATACTGCAATTGATATTAAATCAAAAAGGTTAAAACTGCTAGGGAATGTATATCCTCTCAACTGCGGATGTCGAACACTTGGACCCAAAAATTTCTCCGTTGATTGCAATTGTCAAAGTGTTAGACATTTTTTACCCGCTTTTTTAATGAAGAAACAAAGTATTATTCACTATGTCTACCTCATTCTACCATATATCTATGTGTACAGGATAAAAAAGGATAGCATAAAATATGATCTGATTTCGTCTGTCCCTTGAGTCAGGCATCAGTGTGATTGATGCGTGCTAACATTGGAGTTGTTTGCAATTATTTTGTACAAATTTCGATTGCATGGTTAATTGTGTTAAAACAATACCTGGGTAAATAACCTTGCTATTTGTAACCTCATTTTGTGTTTGCTCATTTGGTATGTGTGAAATGGTTTTTTAATTTGTATGGAGCAAAGTGATATCTTAGAACTAACATGCGAGTTGCGGAAAGTTTACTTGAAATGTATGTGAAATTTTAGTGTTTACTGTCAGTTTTGTGTAAAAAATGTGTAATTGTTCATCATTTTATATTTTTAATACATAAAAATGAGGATAAAGTGCAATATTTTCAATATTTCAATGTAAATACACAATTAGTCCAATGGTGTCCATTTCTGAGAAACCCGCAGTAGTGGATTCTTGTTCTCTGTTTTGCTGATGGCGACAAAAGGAACTAAAGTTTGCCATACTGCATAAAGTTCCAATACGGTTGAATTGTTAGATCAGTAGAGAAACTAGCGCCCTCGAGCAGATAAACGGAGGTTTGTTTGACTACACAATCATTCGATGATTTAGGGAAAACTAGATGTGGCATTTGGATGTGCCATGTGTCCTAACACCAGACTTTGGAAATTTTTTAAAAAGGAGAATTAGAAAGTAAATTCAGATATTTCTTTTAATATTTTTTAATGTTTTAAATATTTTTTAATATTTAATATTTTAAATATTTAATATTTATAAATCTTATGAATTTAAGATCACCTCAGTACATTTTATTTGTATGTACGTTCATAAATCAAAAAGCATTAAAAAAAATTTGCCTGACTCAAGTTTGGCCACTAAATGAAAAAGAAATTTCGTTTCAAACTTTATTTGTGTATGTATAAAAAGGCATTTAAAAAAATACAAAACCCTCTGTTTATGATATATATATATATATCATAAACAGAGGGTTTTGTATTTTTTTAAATAATAAAAATATATATATATATATATATATATATATATATATATATATATATATATATATATATATCATAAACAGAGGGTTTTGTATTTTTTTAAATGCCTTTTTATACATACACAAATAAAGTTTGAAACGAAATTTCTTTTTCATTTAGTGGCCAAACTTGAGTCAGGCAAATTTTTTTTAATGCTTTTTGATTTATGAACGTACATACAAATAAAATGTACTGAGGTGATCTTAAATTCATAAGATTTATAAATATTAAATATTTAAAATATTAAATATTAAAAAATATTTAAAACATTAAAAAAATATTAAAAGAAATATCTGAATTTACTTTCTAATTCTCCTTTTTAAAAAATTTCCAAAGTCTGGTGTTAGGACACATGGCACATCCAAATGCCACATCTAGTTTTCCCTAAATCTATATATATATATATATATATATATATATATATATATATATATATATATATATATATATATATATATATATATATATATATATATATATATATCATAAACAGAGGGTTTTGTATTTTTTTAAATGCCTTTTTATACATACACAAATAAAGTTTGAAACGAAATTTCTTTTTCATTTAGTGGCCAAACTTGAGTCAGGCAAATTTTTTTTTTTCATAAATTTGGAATATACGCCAGTATATTCCAAATTTATGAAGAAAACATATTTTTGAATTTTAAAAAAGATTTAGTTCTTTTTTTTGAGAAATGACGTTGACGTTGTTATGTCAATTTTTATTATAAAAGGCACTTAAAATATAGTTAAATATATAGACCAAATTAGATCATACACTGTTGCGGATCGTTTTATTTACCAACAACCCTTCTAGTGTATCAGCAGGACAACAGGTCAACTACATAGGTCAACTAGTTAAGCTAGTAAACATTGGTCCAGTCGAGCCGAATATCAG
The DNA here is from genome assembly GCA_907164705.1 of Parnassius apollo. Lineage (NCBI taxonomy): Eukaryota > Metazoa > Arthropoda > Insecta > Lepidoptera > Papilionidae > Parnassius > Parnassius apollo. The sequence continues at coordinate 718,548 of CAJQZP010000566.1, forward strand.
ACCCAGATTAGTCAGAAGTTTTTGTTAATAAGCGGTGCCATGTTTGGACCGCACGCCATAGTACTCGCTGTGGATCGCTGCTGCAAGAGCACCGCACACCCTGCAAAAGCGGTAACAGCTTTGTCCAGCAAGGTGGACAAACTCAGCTGCATTGGGAGTGTTAGTTCAACGTGATGTCACAAAGGACGCCATCAGTAGTACATCGCCAGTTCAATCTTCGAGTTCGCCAGTAGCAGCCGGGTGTCGAAGTTCAAGGTGAAGCCGAAGGGGAACGCCGCAAGTACAATATCAGCTCAACCTGTGTTTGTGTTAGTGAAATGCAAACGTGAGTACAATTTAGTTATTTTCATAGGAGCTGTGACAATTTCTTACTTATTTGAATATTGATTTCAAGGAAGATTTTAACTTGTGCATGTTAGATTAAGGTCTCAGACTAGTTTTATAAAAACAGGAAACCTATGCCCGATTTCTGTGAGTGTATTTTTGTTTATAAATACTTCTAAATTTTCACTGTTTTTGAGACTTGAAAAATTCGCAAGCTTTGTTTAGTAAAGAAACTTGTTAAGTTTTACGTTTCAATTTAGGTTTTTCTGTTACAAAGTTGATATTTTGTTACATTCAGATTGCTAAATTTAACTTTACACAAATAATTGAATTATACTATTTTTAATATTAGTTAATAATTCTATACGATTGTTGTTTACGATGGAAGGACAAATTAATATATTAAAAGACCTTCAACAAGTAATACAAAAGGGCTTTACTAATTTTAAAAAGTGTCCAAAGGATAGACTTACTGTTGAATATATACAAACAAGGCTTGAATTATTAGAAAATGATTGGTCTTCGTTCAAAAATACAAAATCTCAACTTTAAGGTCAGTTTAAGTTAGAAGATATAGGTCAAAATATTGTCGATATGTATGACGCAACAGAAGATACATACTATTTAAATCTTTAATGAAATCAACTTTAAACAAGATAAGTATTAGAGAACCGTTACCACAAGATAGTGTAGTAATAGTTCTTCTAAGCAATCTAGTTCATTTGTAAAGTTGCCCAAGATAACAATTCCTACTTTTGCTGGCAAGTACAGTGAATGGACCACTTTTTACGACCTTTTTGTTTCACTAGTACACAACAATGCATCCTTAGATATGTGCAAAAAATGCACTATCTTAAAAGTCACATAACCGGTGAAGCTGAGCAGTTAATTAGGCATACACCAATCACAGATGCCAATTATAACGAATGTTGGTCTCAACTAGAAGATCGCTATGCAAATAAAAAGTACCTAACCAGTTGTATTTTAAAACGATTGTTCGGCCAGAAACGCTTACATGTGGAATCGGCTAACTCATTAAAGGAGCTGCTAGATACCATATGTGACTGTTTAAATGCACTAAAAAATTTGAAAATCGATGTGAGCACATGGGACGTTATTGTCGTCCATATAGTGAAGTTCAAGTTGGATAATGAAACGCGAAAGCAGTGGGAGTTAAGCATTTCTAATGACTCCAGCAACGAGTTGCCCACCTTTAATCAGTTTAGGACATTTATTGAAAGTCGTTTCCGCGCATTAGAATCTATAGAGCCGAGGAAGATTGTGGCTCACCAGATCAATAATAGCTCTCATGTTCATAGTTCAAATAATAATAATAAGCCCCATAAAAAAAACCCAATAAACCCAAAAAAAAAAAAAAAAAAAAACCAACCCCCCCCCCCCCCCCCCCCCCCCCCCCTTCCTTTCTTTTTTAAATATTTTTTTTTTATATTTTTTTTTTTATTTATAATTAATTTTAAAAATAATAATAAAACGTTTATTTCAGATTAAATCCATACAAATTTGTTAGTAAATTTCTTAAAAACTATGTTAGTAAATTAAATTAAATCAAATTAAATAACTTACAATTTTAATAATATTAAGATACTTAAGTGTCCCATATGCGTTTGAGTCCAATGCCCTTGAATGGGACAATCAAGCCTATCTTTAACTACCTTCAGGACGCCGTTTGAGCTCCCCCGCAATCTGCGCCAGCTGGACGATATTCGCTTCCGTACGATGCCATGAAAATCGTCAACACCCGCTTCAGCAAACATGCCAGATGCACTGCAGAACACGGGAAGGCCCATCAACATCCTGAAGGCATTATTATATTGGACGCGAAGTGCATTATAAGCCCTTTGCGTATAGCTATACCACAGGCTGCAGGTGTAAAAGGTTTGGCAGTAAGCCTTGAAAAGAGTAATTTTGACCTCTCTAGTACACCTAGCAAACCTGCGGGCAACCATATTGCATCGAACCGCCAATGCCCTCCGCTCCCTCTCTATGTCACAGTTGTCTATAAGATTCTCTGTAACAATGTGTCCTAAAATATTTAAACTGTGACACCCTATTTAATGGCACCCCAAGGAGCTTGACTGGAGGCACAACCTGGGGTTTTTTAGCACCAACTTGAAATACCATTAACTCACTATTTTTGGTGTTATAGAGGAGACCGTGTTTAGCAGCGTATACTTCACAGACGGCCAACAGCTTACGCAATGCGCTCACCGATGGACTCAGCAACACCATGTCATCAGCATAGCTAATACTATTAACCATTTGTCCGTCAATGGAACAGCCTATCCTGGTGCTACTGAGTGCACCAATGAGCCCGTCAACGTAGAGACTGAACAGCAAAGGCGAGGATAACCCCCCCTGCCTCACCTCGCATTCCAAAATGTATTTGTCAGATAGCGCACCAGACCATTTGACCTGGTTAAATTGATGGCCATACCAATATTTCAACGTGGTGATTAATTCATTTGGAACAGCTATGTCACGTAATTTTGACCAAAGCAGCTCATAGTCAACCAGGTCAAATGCCTTTGAGAGATCCAGAAACGCAGCATACGCTGGCGTTTGTCTCTGGGTGTAGTATTTGACGGTATGCTTCAGCGACAGTATAGCACTTTCTGTTGATAGGCCTGGTCGAAAGCCAAACTGCGCATCATTTAATTGTATGAAGTTACTAAGCCGTCGCTCAAGCAAGCCGTCAAACACCTTAGCTAATACAGTTGCCAGAGAAATAGGCCTATAATTTGTCTTGTCTGAAATATCTCCAGTCTTGTTTTTTAAAATAGGTACAACAACGGTCCTCATTAGCTCGAATGGTAAGTAAGAGTGCCGAATACAGAAAGTATATAATAGTGACAAAACCCTTGGAAGATGCGGTCCTGCATTATGAAGGTGCTCGACACTGAGGCTATCGTGACCCGGTGACCTTCCTCTGGTCATCTGCTTTAGTACCAGCTTTATATCGTTAGCTGTAATACGGATAGGTTCACCAGTCCCGACAACCCCACCATCGCCCACCCCCACTTCTGCTTCTTGCCGTAATACTGCCTCTACTTTAAAATGGTCCTTAAAGAGATTAGCTATCTGTTCTCTGTATCTGTAATTTTTTGCTTTGTGTTGGGAAACCAAAATGTCTAATTTTATTTGTTCCAGATTTTTGGACATGATTTTAATTTTGATTTAAAAATTTTACGTGACTCACACATATACTGATATAGACGACCGGCTCTTGGCCGACCATGCCAGACCCAGTTAAGAAAAGCCTGCCTAGTTGTCTCATGCGCACCCTTCACAAACTTAAAAAAAAAAGTATTGCCGGCCACAAAGTCGCCGATTATCCGTTGCAAATTCTGCTCGGAACTTCATAAGCTCTGTTTCTGCAAGCAATTTGCAAAAGAGTCCATAGAAAACAGACGAGAGTTTGTTGCAAAAAATAAACTATGTTTTAATTGTTTAGGTGGCAATCATACAGTTTACAACTGTAAAAAGCAGACTGTCTGTAGATTTTGCAAAAAACGCCACCATTCCTTGCTGCACCATAATAAAGTACCTTATGCAGAAAATAAGGGTCAAGATTCCAGAGCAAAGTCTGCTATCGATAACACTAGTTCCCCAAAAGTGATAATCAAATAATTGCATGCTTATCTTCGGGAGAAGTTTTAAAACCCAGACAGGTTTTATTAGCCACTGCATTGATAAAAGCTGAGTCCATGTCGGGTGAATTTCAAACAGTTCGAGCCTTACTTGATCAAGGATCACAGGCTTGTTTTATAACAGAGTCCACTGTCCAATTTCTCAGGCTTAAGAAAATTCCAGTCCGAGGTCATGTTTCAGGTTTAGGAGACAAGTCAACCATTGCTAATTACATGGTAAATCTGATTATAAAGTCCACGGTTGATCTTGATTTTCAACTTCAAATTAACGCTTACGTTTTGAGTAAGATTACATCGTACTTGCCTGAGAGAACTGTGAATACCAGTTCAATGGAATGGATTGATCTCAACGGTCTGTGTCTAGCAGATCCTTCTTTCAAAACACCCAATAAAATTGACGTTCTTTTGGGCGCAGATGTTTACTGCTGCATTGTTAAGGAAGGTGTAGTAAAGAGTCCGTCTGGTTCTTTAATAGCGCAGGAAACCACTTTAGGGTGGATCCTTTCCGGTGTAGTCAGTTCAAGTAATGAAAATGTAAAACACCACTGTAGAAATATAAATGTACACTGTACACAGTTCAGTGAAGACAATATTCTAAAGAAATTCTGGGAGATAGAAGAACAAGTTAGTACAAAAAAAAAATACTTAATCCAGAAGAGCAAAAATGTGAAGAATTTTATATTAAAACTACTAAGAGGGATGATACAGGCAGATACATAGTGCGTTTACCATTTCGAGACGAAGATCCTGCATGCAAAGGCGGAAGTTCACGTGACATAGCTGAAACAAGATTCAAATCATTAGAAAGAAGATTAAATAAGGCACAGATTTAAAACAAAAGTATAAAGAAGTAATTAATGAATACTTGGAGTTAGGACACTTGAGACCTGTAAAAGAAGAGGATGATAAGAAAGATGAAGCAGTTTACTTACCACACCACGCGGTCATAAGAAAAGACAAGACCACCACGAAGGTTCGTGTAGTTTTCAACGCCTCTGAGAAAAACAAAAAGGGAGTTTCTCTCAATGATACTTTAATGGTTGGACCAACGCTGCAAGCAGACTTGAGACACACAGTTCTTAGATGGACACGATATTAGTATTGTGACGGACATAATTAAAAAGTACCGCCAAGTCAGAATATCAGATGAGGATGCTACATTCCAGAAGATACTTTGGCGAGAAAGCCCCGAAAAACCACTTAGGGATTATGAATTGGTAACAGTAACCTTTGGAGCAGCTTCTGCACCATATCAGGCAGTTAGATCACTCCATCAGGTTGCATATGATGAAGGAGCTGACCCACTTGTGGCTGATAGAGTTTTAAATTCTTTTTATATGGATGATTTGATGATGGGAAGTAATAGTGTCGAAGAGGGAGTGGAAATGTGTAAACAAATGATAGATTTATTAGGAAAAGGAGGATTTGCCTTGCAGAAATAGAATAGTAACAATCAGCAACTATTAGATAGAATAAGTTCAATATATACAAGTGAAGTAGTACAGAAAACAGGTCAAATAAACATAAAAAATGAGTACACTGACAATCACAACAAAGGGAAAAGAAATAGATAATAATAATATAGAAATTAAGCTAGATAGTACTATAAAAATTTTGGGACTTACCTGGAACCGCCACGAAGACTCCTTTCAGTACTCGGTAAATCTTACACCGCTGACAACCGCACCTGTAACAAAAAGACTAATAATATCAGATATAGCTCGTTTGTTCGACCCATTAGGATGGTTAGCTCCTAGTGTGGTATTAGCAAAGATGTTCATACAAAAATTATGGCTCGCAGGTGTAAGTTGGGATGAAGAATTAACTACCGATTTAATATCAGAGTGGAGTACTTACCGCGAAGAGTTGTCATTACTCACCAAAGTTCAGGTACCTCGTTGGCTTGGTACAAGTTCATCAGATGACCTTGAATTGCACGGTTTTAGTGACGCCTCTAAAGCAGCATACTCAGCCGTCATTTACTTAAGAATAATTGATGTCTCAGGCAAAATTCATGAGTCGACGAACGTCGTACTTGTACCACTTCTGACTCAGTGAGCCAGAACTGGTACAACGTAACTACTGCCCCTGCCTTTAACTCCTGGACATTACTTAATAGGAGAACCGATAGTTAATGTACCAGATAAGGACTACAAAGGTTCAAGCGTTGGCTATTTAACTAGGTGGCAATTTGTGCAAAGGATGCTACTGTCTTTTTGGAAACGATGGTCCCAGGAGTATTTGTCAAAGCTCATGAATAGGTACAAATGGGCGTCACAAGTTCCGGAACCTAACATTGGGGACATTGTTTTGATTAAAGAAGATGATTTGCCGCCAAGTCGTTGGTTATTGGGTCGAGTTATAGAGAAACACCCCGGTGATGATAACGTTACCCGTGTTTTCGTGCGCAATGTGATCAACATTGCGCACGAAAACATCAGTTATTAAAAGGCCAACATCAAAATTATGTATTTTACCTATAGCAGATCCATGAATTGTTTACTTTTTATGTCAAATTTATGTAAAATCTTATTATATTGTTGCATGAATAAGTCAACTAGCGCCATCTAGTGTCAGGAACGAGAGCGAGGGGAGCATTGAGAAAATGACATCACAAATCACTCAACCGACAGCGCCTAGTCGAAACTCGAACGCTCGCTACCTTGCGCGTGTTTACTTGAACATTCTGGATATTTCTTTGCTAATTTAAATATATAGGGGCTGCAAGATGCGAGAAATATAGTTGAACTCGGCGACACAAGCGAAGCTTCGGAGCGGAATTAAGTGAATTAGTGTGTTTAATTATTAGTGTTTTTAGTTTTAATTTGTGTAAAGTAAATTAAAGTGTTAATTTAGGTAATTTTATCGGCAATTTTTATTGTCACGAACCTCAAGCTCGTAACAATTGATGTCAGAAGTGGGATAAAATCATGCCGATTTTACCTAAGGAGGAAACGGAGGGTGTCCGTACCCGAAATCAACGCCAGCAGGAGACGGACCAAAGAAGATTTGGTGGTGCAACGCCGCTGACGTCGGAGGGCCAGCCGCCGGCTGCAGGCCCGTCAGTAGCTCCTACATCTGCAGTACCCGATTTAGGTGCTCTGATGGTGATGCTGCAGGAACAGGCCCGCCGACAGGAAGAGCAGATGCTCCTCGTGAAATACATTCACGCTAACTTCGGGAAAGAGATTAGGGAGGTGAAGGATAGGGTTGCTCAACATGACAACCGCCTGTCGGAAGCTGAAACCCAAATCAAGGAAGCTAAAACCCAAATCGACCAAGTAAACAATCGGGTTGATTACGTGATGGCTGACGTGAAGAAAACGCTGGACGACCTCAAACTGGGGGATGGAACTACAGCTCCCGTAGTAGCTATTACACCTTCGCTACGTGGGTTCAAGGTGCCACCATTCGACGGGACTTCTTCCTGGTCAGCCTACAAAATCCAGTTCGAGGCTGTTATGAAGGCGAACGGCTGGAATAAAAGTCAGGCCATGACTGCTCTCACACTAGGCCTGCGCGACCAGGCCTTAACAGTTCTGGAAGCTCTCGGTGAGGAAGTGACTTATGAGCAACTCCTTGAGGCATTGGAGGCGAGATATGGCGACGCTCACCTGGAACACGTCTTTCGTGCGCAGCTTAAAGATCGTGTGCAGCGCATCAACGAAAACCTGCAGCAGTGGGCTCTAAAAGTGGAGAAGCTGGTGCGAAAAGCATACCGGTCTGTACCTGCGCTCATTGAAGGGAACCTGGAGCAGACATTCATCGACGGCATCCGCGACCTGGAAGTCAGAGCTGCTGTGAGGCTCGGGCACCACGAGACGCTTAAGGACGCCTTGGCCCATGCACTGGAAGTGGAAGCCGTGCGGCAGGATCATCGTTCCCATCGCGTTAGGGAGGTTGCAGCAGCTACAGTTCGCGACCGCAACAAAGGATACAGCCCAAGGTGCTATGGCTGTGGGGAAAAGGGCCATCTTCGATCCAGCTGCCCTAAGCGAACCCTAGAAAGGGAAATTGAACGATCTCAGGAGGGTAGTGCGGCCAACAGCACCGCCCAGCAGCGGCAGGGAAACGAGTAAAAGCCAGAACTGCGGGGCGGGTGCTGGGTGATGTTAAAAGAGCCCCAAGGATCTCGATCTCACAAACCCATGATGGGAACAGCCTAATCATAAAGGGCGAGATCAACGGAATGCCGTGTAAGCTGACCATAGACACTGGAGCCTCTCGTACGGTTGTTAGTTCCCAACTTATAAGTCAGTTCCTTGGGGACTCCGCATACAACCGAGAACGCATTAATTTGGTAACAGCCACCGGTCAGCGTATACCCGTCCGTGGAGAGAAGGAGATGGAGTTGAAGCTAGGCAACGTGATCTACCTGCATAATGTCATCGTGGCTGATATAATGGACGACTGCATCCTAGGCCTAGACTTTATGAGGAATAATTGTTGTGAGGTCGACGTTAAGCAAGGTGTTTTGAAATGTGGACAGGAGGAACTTTTTATGGAAGGTGCGTTACCAGGGAACGTGTACAGCATCAAGAAGATTGTTCTTCCGCCGAGATCGGAAACGATTGTTCCGGTTAGTCTACCTCGAAACGCTGGGCAAGCTCACCGTTGTGTACTTGTGGAAAGGGTAAACAATGACCTTCCATGGAAAGTAGCTCGAACCTTGGTCAGGACCACTGACATCTCAGGAGTACGTGTGCTGAACCTTTGCGACCGGGAACAGATTATAGAAAAAGGCACACTGGTTGGTACTTGTGAGGAAGTGGATTGGTTACGTCAGTGCCAATATATATCGAGTGGGACCCCCAGCAAGGATTCAGAAACGAGAGTGACCACACTTTTGGAAGACTGTCGCAGTGTTCTGTCCCCGAACGAATTGGTCAAGGCGAAGAAGTTGTTACTCGAGTACGCCGATGTATTCTCATCAAACGATGCTGACATAGGAAAGACTGGTTTAGTTCAACACAAAATAAATACAGGTGAAGAGTTGCCTATCCGTCAGCGGCCAAGACGATTGCCGGTAGCACGTGAAAAGGAAGTGGAAACCATGATTAAGGAAATGGTGAAGGATGGTGTTATTGAACCTTCATCTAGTCCATGGTGTTCACCCGTGGTACTGGTAAAGAAGAAGGACGGCAGCTTGCGGTTTTGTGTTGATTACCGCCGTCTGAACGACGTTACTAAGAAGGATAGCTATCCCTTGCCAAGAATTGACGACACGCTGGACATGCTTACAGGAGTAAAGTGGTTTAGCACGCTGGACCTAAAAAAGTGGCTACTGGCAAGTTGAAATTGACCCTAAGGACAAGGAGAAAACTGCGTTCTCGACGGGAAAGGGTCTGTGGCAATTTAAAGTAATGCCGTTTGGGTTGTGCAATGCTCCAGCAACGTTTGAAAGGCTGATGGAACTTGTACTTACCGGGCTAATTGGCGACGCCTGTCTGGTCTACTTAGATGACATCATCATCGTGGGCCGTACGTTTGAGGAACACCTTCAAAACTTGGAACGCGTGCTCATGAAGATTAAGAGTGCCAACCTCAAGTTGAGTCCGAAGAAATGTTCACTATTCAAACGGCAAGTCAACTTTTTGGGGTATGTAGTGTCGGAAGAAGGTATCCGCACGGATCCAGAGAAAATCGCAGCTGTAAAGGATTGGCCGGTTCCAAAAGACAAGACGCAGGTTAGAGCATTTTTGGGTTTGTGCTCCTATTACCGACGTTTTGTGAAGAACTTTGCAGATATAGCCAAACCTCTACATAAGCTAACCGAGGAGAAGCGACATTTCGGCTGGTATGAAAGTTGTAATATCGCATTCCAGGAGCTCAAGGACCGTCTGTGCAAATCACCTATTTTGGGATACCCTGATGCAAGCAAAGAATTTATAGTTGACACAGACGCAAGTGATATAGGACTTGGCGGTGTGTTGTCTCAACGGAATGGTGACCAAGAGGTCGTGATAGCGTACTTCAGCAAGTCGTTGTCAAAACCGGAAAGGAACTATTGTGTCACAAGACGCGAATTGCTAGCTGTGGTAAAGTCGTTGCAGCATTTTAGCAAATATCTTCTGGGGCGAAAATTTCACTTACGAACTGACCATGCTGCACTAAAATGGCTATTGCAGTTTAAAAATCCAGAAGGACAAGTTGCGAGGTGGATTGAACTACTGCAGGAATACGACTTTGAGATCGAACATCGCAGCGGGAAATCTCATGGCAACGCAGATGCATTATCACGAAGACCTTGTCCTGAAGATTGCAAACATTGTACTAGGCAAGAGAGTAAGGAAGTAGTACCCGTGAGGATGCTCAGGGCAGACCACCGCAGCAACGAGTGGAAGGACAGCTTTCAACGTGCACAGCAGGAAGATCCGGACATCAAGCCGATCCTGGAATGGATGAAGGCCACTGCTCCCAAGCCTAAGTGGAGCGACGTCTCAGCAATGAGTTCAACCACTAAAAGCTATTGGGCCCAGTGGGACAGCTTGCTGCTTCAGGATGGAGTTCTGTGCCGTAAATGGGAAAATGTTCGGGGAGACAGCTGTCATTTACAAATGGTTGTCCCTAAAACTGAAGTACCGGATGTTCTACAGCTGTACCATAATGATTATTCAGGAGGCCATCTGGGAGTTAAACGAACTCTACTGAAGATCCGAGAACGGTTTTACTGGGTCCACTGTCGAAACGATGTCGAGGACTGGTGTCGCAAATGTACAAGTTGTGCGGCTGTAAAGGGACCTCAGACTCGTAGTAGAGGTGCATTGAAGTTGTACAATGTGGGTGCACCATGGGAGAGAATAGCCATTGACGTGGCGGGGCCGTTTCCGGAGAGTGAAAGCGGTAACAAGTATTTCATGGTTGTGATGGATTACTTCACTAAGTGGCCAGAAGTCTTCGCCATTCCAAATCAAGAAGTTTCAACAGTTGCAGATAAACTAGTTCATGAAGTCTTCTGTCGTTTTGGAGTACCTTTAGAGATTCACAGCGATCAAGGAAGGAATTTTGAGTCTCAAATATTCCAGGAAACTTGCCGAGTTATGGGTACTCATAAAACAAGAACGACTTCTTATCACCCGCAATCTGATGGAATGGTGGAACGATTTAATCAGACATTGGAGAGGTACCTAGCAAAAGTTGTAGACAATCGGCAACGAGATTGGGACAAGCACATACAACCGTTTTTGTTGTCATATCGAAGTTCTGTTCACGAAAGTACAGCAGTGACACCAGCTTTCGCAAACTTTGGAAGAGAATTACGGCTGCCTGCGGACCTGATCACCGGGATACCACCTGATGCCCCACGCAGTATAACCGATTATGCAAATGACTTGCGGAACAAAATGAATGACGTTTATGAGCACGTCAGACAATCGGGCCAGCAAATGTCTGAGAAAATGAAAACCCGGTACGACCGCAAAATGAACAATAAAGGGTTCAACGAAGGTTCATTAGTGTGGTTGCACAATCCAGTCCGCAGCAAAGGGAAATCTCCTAAGCTTCAAGCTAAATGGGACGGCCCGTACCGGATTGTAACCAGGATCAACGATGTGACCTACCGGATACAGAAAGGCGCAAGAGGAACTCCTAAGATCGTCCATGTGGATCGCTTGGCGCGTTATTATGGGACCGATAATGCTCGGGACGAGCATATCTTAGGAGGGGGCAGTGTTGCATGAATAAGTCAACTAGCGCCATCTAGTGTCAGGAACGAGAGCGAGGGGAGCATTGAGAAAATGACATCACAAATCACTCAACCGACAGCGCCTAGTCGAAACTCGAACGCTCGCTACCTTGCGCGTGTTTACTTGAACATTCTGGATATTTCTTTGCTAATTTAAATATATAGGGGCTGCAAGATGCGAGAAATATAGTTGAACTCGGCGACACAAGCGAAGCTTCGGAGCGGAATTAAGTGAATTAGTGTGTTTAATTATTAGTGTTTTTAGTTTTAATTTGTGTAAAGTAAATTAAAGTGTTAATTTAGGTAATTTTATCGGCAATTTTTATTGTCACGAACCTCAAGCTCGTAACAATATTAAATGTTTACCTACTTTTCCATTTACGATAACATGTATTAGTTAAGTTTAGAATTACTACCTCTTAGTTTATGAAGTTAATTTGTTATTAAGTATTCAGTGCAAATTTTAGATGTAAGTACAATTTAGAAGGAAATTTAGTTAAGTTTTTTAGAAGGCCATTCCGTCACTAAATGTCCTTGGTGGGCGGTATGTTTATGATATATATACTTATACGCCAGTATATTCCAAATTTATGAAGAAAACATATTTTTGAATTTTAAAAAAGATTTAATTCTTATTTTTTTGAGAAATGACGTTGACGTTGTTATGTCAATTTTTATTATAAAAGGCACTGAAAATATAGTTAAATATATAGACCAAATTAGATCATACACTGTTGCGGATCGTTTTATTTACCAACAACTCTTCTAGTGTATCAGCAGGACAACAGGTCAACTACATAGGTCAACTATACCTCACCGGCACGGAAACTTGGCCACTCGTGAATTTGCTGATTATTTGCACTGAAACGTTTTTTTAACAGTAAATTAAGGGTAGATGCATTCAATAAGTGTCTCTAATGGTTTTAGAACATAGAAATTTAATGTTTACTTCACCGAAATTTTTCTTTTCAAGATAACATGTTTTCACTAAAATTAACATCTTTCCATTGTCACTTTAAAAACACTACAAAGTTAAAAATTAAGTCTTTTTCTTTATTGTCTATCAGTTTTAATATCGGGTGTTTCCTCCTCTAGCCCTGATAACCGCTTGCATTCGATCTGGCATGCTTTGAACGATGTTTCTGACATCAACTTGCGGTATGCTGTCCCAAGCGGCCAGCGCTGCATTTCGGAGCTCATTTAGAGTTTGTGGCGGTTTGGAGCTGGACTTTATCTTTCTTTTGAGCATACCCCATACATGCTCAATTGGATTTAAGTCCGGGCTACGAGCTGGCCACTGTAATTTTTGTATTCCAACCTCTTCCAGATATTCCTCTACACAATGTGCGACGTGCGGGCGTGCATTATCGTGCATGAGGAGGAATTGGTCGTGTCCAATGAATCCCGAATAAGACATTACGTGCTCCTGAAGAACTTCCTCGATGTATCGAGTAGCTGTAAGCCGATTATCGACGATGACCAACTCTGTACGTGCGTCGGAACTTACACCTCCCCATACCATTATTGAGCCTCCATGGAAACTCACAGTTTGGGTGGTGGTAATGGGTAGAAATCTCTCTTCTCTTTTTCTCCACACTCGTTCTCGACCGTCTGGAGCACGTAAAGCTATTCGACACTCATCTGTGAACAACACTCTAGCCCATTGCTCGTGGGTCCAATTGACATGTTCTCTTGCGAACTGAAGTCGGGCTACTCGGTGCTGTCTGAGAAGTTCTGGACCTCGTGCTGGTCTACGAGCTTTTAAATTCACTTCCTCCATTCGTCTTCTCACCGTACGCTCACTAACATTAACGCCTCTTGCGATTTGGAGCCGCTGGCGTATTTCAACAGCGGTCAGCTAGCGGTTTCTCAAAATCTCCATAACAATAAAACGATCGTCCCGGGCCGATGTGCACCTTACGCCCCCACTGCCTGGCCTGCGGGTGTAGCGGCCTGTCTCCTGGTATCGTTTCAGTGAATACTGCATTGAGGACCGTGGTACGTTAAGCACAATAGCAACTTCACGCTGTGTCAGCCCTTGGTCAATTAATGCTTCTGCTTGTGCAACTTGTGCTGGTGTTAATGGCATTTTTATTGGCTTTAAAGCACCTTTAGTTATTTAATTAAGACACAAGATCACAATAATTGAATAACCTTACAGTAAACTTTTCACAACACACAAATTTAAAATGTGAACTTAGTCGCTCAAATGACCCGATTCAACTAAAAATTAAAGAATTCGTCATGGTGCACTTAAACATAATGAATTACCCTCTTGAACTTGAGGGTAAACATTTTTTGACATACTTGCATAACAAACATTCATCAGAAACACTTAAAGCTTTTGCTATCGCGAGATAACCGCTTGGCCAAGTTTCCGTGCCGGTGTGAGTTAAGCTAGTAAACACCCTCCATGTTTTATTTCTGCTAATGCATTAATCCTACACCCAGTCCGAACTACATTCTACATCCATGTAACTTGATTGTTGGGTTTTATAATAAAAAGTTGTATTGTAGCCTATAATTTTGCACATAAAATATTGTAAATAATAGATTTAGGGTTAAAATAAAACAAAATTGAACTATTAAAAAACTTTATTTCATTAATAAATATGACAATTTTGACTTTATTCAACATTTTCTTACACTAATTACTTGGGGACTTTATTAAATTTATGTACCTACACATTTATAGGAAATTTCATAGAGAATTCAGAAATGTATGCGTGTTATAGTATTTAATACACCTGAATCAAGAAAGAGTAGTTAGTTAGTACCAGTTCCGGCTCACTGAGTCAGAAGTGGTACAAGTACGACGTTCGTCGACTCACGATATCACGAATCTGCGGTCCATTTTTGCGTAGGATGCACGGTTCTGGAGATGTGCAGATCAATTAACTCTTATCTAATTGATATCCGGTGAAGGCCTCCACCGTCATTAGCACTCCATTGTTCTTATCTATTTATCTATTGTTCATTGAATACCGTCATTATCTATTCTTCCTCAGCGTGGTGCTATTGTATTATACTCCTTTGTTTCTATCTACACTAATCTGACTCATCAATAAAACACATTACCTAATTTTGTTAAAATTTTTATTTACAAAATACAAAATCTTATTACTTATTATCTATAAAATAGGAGCGAAACATCTCATCCACTAAAATATCGTTGTACAATGTGTTCCCTGTAAATATACTCGTAAAACTATGCATTGAATATCCCTGAAACTTATATAAGCAAATACATTAAGCAATATTCGCCACAAACTGAAGTCCACTCATTCTGAATCCTATCAACATTCCAGTTCCATCTTTTACAATTTCTTTTTAAAAACTCTAGATGATATCGTACAGGTAATCGTCCATATGAATCAAAATATTGACCGACGTCATTCGTATCGATATATAAAGCTACCCAATGTGACCCTGGTTTATCATCTGTATCCAAATTCCATATTATATACGTTGGTACGTGGGTGTACATGGGCAGTTTATTGGCAGCATAAACATTATTTTCTAGAGTGGGGTGAATCTTTTTCAGATGTTGTTGTACATCCAGTGTATCCATGATATTACTGCTATTAGTAGATTATTACAGTACCAATCTACTCAATGACTAACATAGGAATGATCAATTATAGTGATTTCTAAATATTAAATTGCAAAAAATTGTGTTATACAAAACGTATTTGAGTCATCAATACACTGAACAAGACACGACACGAAGGACGAAGGAATGTTGAGATAAGCAACAGAAGAAGTGAGATAAGCTTGTTGACGCATAAAGTTATTATCAATTCCACTGCAGAAATTATTTAGATTAGAATTATCACTTACTGGTACTATATAAGACCAAGCAACTGCAGTCATTGAGTTAGTGTACGGTCGTTTGACCGCAGTGGATCTATCAATACTACATTTGTGTTACTTCAACGCATCAAAGGTCATGGATGTAAGTGTTTATTCTATTGACAAACTTACTTTTCTTTCTGTTGTTTTCTTACGTGTGTATGATTTAGTGTTAACAAATTATATTTAAATATTGTGTGTGTATATGATTAAGCCGTGGTAGCTCAGATGGTTAGTGCAAGCTGTAAATTTCACAGTACGCGACCCGGGTTCGATCCCCGCCGGCACCAATTAAATTGTTAATTGCAATTTTAAGTGCTGATTTACCACGTGCTCAGCGGTGAAGGAAAACATCGTGAGGAAACCTGCATGTCTGAGAAAATTTCGAAGGCATTTGAAGTTTGCCAACACGCATTGAGGCAGCGTGGCGAACATTTCCTAGCCCTAAAACCCTCTCAGAAATGAGAGGAGGCTTATGTTCAGCAGTGGACTTTAATAGGCTGTAACTTTAACTTTTTTAACTTTTATGATTAAGTGTTAACAAATTGATATTAACATGATAACTGTGTTGTTGCAGAAATCATTGAGCTTCGATGAAAATACCTATAAACAGTATTACTACTCGCCACTCTCCCCTCAAGAAGAGAGTGATGACATCGTCATTAATAATAACACATGCGATGGTGGAAAAAGAAAATCGCAATCGATTGATCATTTTTTTGAAGCTGAATCAAAAATAAAAAAGAGGAAGCTGTTATCATCAACCATAGCACGAGCCGCTAGAGATGGTGTATCATACATTTCTACTAATTCTGACGACGGAGACCAAGCGACGCATCTCATCAAAATTGAAATGTACGATATGAAGAAGCTATCCAAGATTCCAACTACTGATCATTGGAAACATGCTTCCACGAGGATTAAATATTACGTAAAGACTAATAAGGATAGCATCTACGACAACACAAACGCCCTCATATACAATATTACAAAGACAATAGCAGAAAGTGAAAAAGTTAAAAAATACTTTTTTAACAATGACAGTCATTAGCTGATCATTAGTGAATGTGATTCTGTTTACTTAAATTACTTCTGTGTACTCATTATATTCTATTTCTAATCCTTTGTTAGACTATAAATATCGGACATTATTTGAAATTTGGGTATCAGTTGGTCTACCAACACTGAACTGTTACTTACTCTGCTACCTATTTTTTTCTTTACTATAAAGATGGCAAACTTCAGTGAAGTGTGCACCAGTGCTGTCTTCCCCCCAACCATGGAAGAGAATACGGAACTATTAAACAGCGAATTAAATCAGGAGTTGTCTAAAGTTTGTGATGAAATGGAGAAGGATCAACTGTTCAATTCATCGTATGATGATGAGTTGTATAATCACTGTGCGATGGTTGAAACACAGTTTAAGTAAGTAAAATAAACATTCATTTCGATCATAATTTACACATTGTCTTATACAGTTTTTAATAAATTTAAACATTTTAGTAGTCAACAATTACAACTTGGAAGAGGAACGAAGCGAAAGAGCAGCAAAGAACCCAAGATCATCAAAAAACCAACAACGGAAGCAGAAGCGCCTACCTCTGCAGGGAACAGTATCAGTAACGATGATCAAGTCGAATATCTAACGTGTCGTATATTTATCAAGAAACGAAAACAAATCGTAAAGTTCACAAAAATAATCTTTTAAATTCACATAATTCTTTATCAAACGTTAGTGTTATTGAATTTGCTTTTGGAAATAGGATTTTAACTTATAAAATCAAGAGTAGATTAGATAGTTCGACATTGGTAAATTTTGAAACTACTGAACTATTTTTAAATTCTATTAAAGATGATATATTATTTTTAATACAAGAGTGTATTCATCAACACATAATTTTTAAAGTAAACCTCATATTGCATGCTGATTTTGTTCAACAAACTAAAGATATTCATGATACGTTCGATTTTCAAACGCTTAACTATATTATTTGTCAAGGAGATGACTTAAATATTTTTTTTTCATCTTTAAATGATACAATTACTACTAAAATTAGTGCATTTGAAACAAAAGATAATGGATGGAGTCTAAAAAACATAAAATCTATAGACATGAATGTTAATAAATTTAACCCCTTTTTTTTTTTTTGCGGATGGAAAATCATCTAATGACCCCTTTCGCTCTGGGTGGAGCGTAAGGGAGTGTCAGACTTTTACTGACTAAAAACCATCCGTGTTCCTTCAGTGCCCTTACGTTCCGGAGCCGCGGTATCTCTTTCGAACAGCCCGCAGCCCCGGCAGGCGTCGGCCCTTGCGGGCCCCTTCACGCTGCTGACAGCTCTTTGAGGCGCGCGTGGAACAAAACGCGCCGTCGACACGGCCTGTCGTCATTAGACGGACGGACGACGAGCTACCCATTGCTCGCCGTCCACAGGCCCGCGCCTACGGTGGCCGGGGGGCCACGACGTAGCCCCCCGACGCCCGGGGCGTCTCCCGCGGCGGCCGGGGAGGAAAGCTGCTGCTCTCTCCTTCTCCCGCTCCGCCACCTCCTTCGCTAGCATCACTGCTTCGCAGAAGGTGGTGACGGCATCCCATTCCGTCTCGCTCCGGACCATGGCTTCGACCAGGGCCGGACGCGAGAGGTCGCCGCCGCCTATCGCCGCTACGAGGACACGGCGGTGCTCCGCCCAAGCAGGGCACACCTCCACGGTGTGTTCCACCGTGTCCTCCGGTCCATCCTCGCAGTGGGAGCACCCGGGCGTTTCCTCCCGCCCGATTCGGTGCAGGAACCTCCCGAACACACCGTGTCCGGTGAGGACCTGCGTCAGGCGGAAGGTGAGGATGCCGTGGCGTCTCTCAAGCCACTCCTCAAAGAGGGGTCTTACCGCCGCTATAGTGGCGTGCCCAAAATTTAACCCCCTACGCGGTACTTCATACATAGATCTTCCTCGTGACATAAAATTAAAAAAGGCTTTTATAAATGTAAAAAGCAAGGATTATTTTTGTTTTAAATGGGCGTTACTCTCGGCGTTATATCCCGTAAACAAAAACGCGGATCGTGTATCATCGTACGTTAAACATGCAAATAAACTAAAATTTGATGGTATTTCCTTTCCAGTTAAAATTTCTGACATAGCAAAAGTAGAGAAATTAAATGATATTAGTATTAATGTTTTTGGGTTAGAATATAATAAAGAAAAACGATGTAATTCTATAGTAGGTCCATTATTTTTAACAAAGTGTCGTAAAGATAGACATATCAATTTATTATTTTTTTCCAAGGATACAAAAAATCATTATTGTTACATAAAAAATTTATCGCGGTTAGTTAGTAAACAAATCTCAAAAGACGGTCACATCATGTACATTTGCGAAGCATGTCTACTTCACTTTCCATCTCAGGAAAGGTTAAATAACCATGAACAATACGATTGTGCCCACATTTGTACAGAATTACCAAACAGTGAAACTTAAAAAAAAAAGGATTGGTTTGGTCAACCTATTTCAAATGATAAAATTAAATTTGATAGTTATGAAAAAAGTTAGATACCATTCGTAGTTTATGCTCAATTTTGAAGCATTTTTAAAACCAAGAGAATCATGTTCTAACGATCCTTCCAAACCTTTCACACGCAATATTCAGAAACATGAAGTACATAGTTTTGGTTATTATATAAAATGTTCATGTGATGATAAATTATCAAAATATGTAACATATTGCGAACCCAACTGTGCACAAGTGTTTATGGAAAGTTTATCTAACAATCTAAAAGAAATAAATAGACTTCAAAAATATCCTCCACTTCCGCTAACAAATGAAGACAAAAACCAAATTTCAAATGCAACCATTTGTCATATTTGTGAAACAGAGTTAGCAGAACATTTTTATGATTTTGATTGGTACACCGGTAGTTTTACAGGTGTTGCTCATGAATCATGTAGCTCGAAGTTCAGAACACCTCGTTATATACCAAAATTTTTACACAACCTTAGTCACTATGATGCTCATTTTATTGTTCACGCGTTAAACTTTTGTGATGGTGAAGTCGAAGTTATCCCTCAAAATAAAGAAAAATATATATCCTTTTCCAAAAAATTAAAAAAGAATAACCACGAAATTATATTGAGATTCATAGATTCATTTAAGTTTTTATCATGTAAATTAGAAGAATTGGCCAAAAATCTCAGTAATGATCAATTTCAAGAATTACATAGAAATTATCCTAATGATGAAGATTTCTTTTTTTTAAAACGGAAAGGCGTTTATCCATATGAACTTATGACTAATTATGATAGTTTAAGCCTAACATCGCTCTCCCGAACAAAAAATTTTTTACAGCTCGCTCACAGATTCCCATATTTCAAATGATGATTACAATCATGCTAAAGATGTTTGGGAACACTTTGGGTGTTGTAATATGCTAGATTATTCAAACCTGTGTTTAAAAACAGCCGTTTTATTTTTATCCGATGTATTTGAAAACTTTAGAAAGTTACGTATTAATACTTATGATTTAGACCCTGCCCATTATTACACACAGAGCACCCGGTTTAAGTTGGGATGCAATGTTTAAATATACAAAAATAGAATTAGAACTTTTAACATATGAGAAAATTGCATTTATTAGATCAGGTATCAGGGGTGTGTATCTCAATGTAGTAATCGTTATGCTAGAGCTAATATGGGATTATGATGCAGGGAAACCAAATTCATATATCACATATTTTGATGCTAACAATTTATATGGTTGGGCTATGTCTCAATGACTTCCTACTGGTGGATTTGAATGGGTAGATCCGAATACAGAACTCAATGTGTCTGAGACATCGCACTTCGGTTTTATTTTAGAAGTTGATTTGGAATATCCACATGAATTTCATGATTTACATTCGGACTTTCCTTTATGTCCCGAAAACATTTTTGCAGGCAATATTAATGAAAATAAACTAGTCCCAAATTTAAATAATAAAGATAAATATGTAATTCATTACAGAAATTTAAAGCAGTGCATAGAAATGGGGGTTAAATTAACTAAAATTCATAGAGTTTTAAAATTTAAACAATCTCCCTGGTTGAAGATGTACATAGATCTAAACACAAAATTAAGAACGTTAGCAAAATCAGTTTTCGAAAAAGATTTTTATAAATTAATGAATAATTCAGTCTTCGGTAAGACTATGGAGAATATTGAAAAAAAGGGTTAACATAAAATTAGTTACACACTAGGAGAACCAGGGCAAAGCTTTAGGTGCTCAAGATCTAATCGCTAAACCACAATTTCATAGTCTTTCAGTATTTTCGGAAAACCTAGTTACGGTTCAGTTGCGAAAAACGAAGTTAATAAATAACAAACCAATTTATTTAGGGTTTTGCATTTTAGGTATTTCAAAAACATTAATGTATGATTTTCATTATAACTATATGGTTAAAAAGTTTAGTAAAATCAAATTATTGTATACACATACGGATAGTTTAATATATCATATATTTACAGATGATTTTTACTCTGATTTAAAACCCGACCTTTCATCATACTTTGATACCTCAGCTTATGATACAAATAATATTTTTGAATATCCAAAATTAAATAAAAAGAAATTAGGTTTTTTAAAGATGAAAATAATGGTAAAATCATGAAAGAATTTGTGGGTTTACGATCCAAAATGTACGCTTTTAACTTAGAGAATAAGACTATAGCCAAGGCAAAAGGGGTAAATAAATGTATCACTAAAAGATGACCATGGATAGTTATAAGTCTTCTCTATTTAATAAAAAAAAGTGCAATATTATAGTATGCTTAGATTTAAATCAATTAAACAAACAATTTTTACACAAAAATTAAATAAGATTGGTTTATCATATAATGACACAAAGAGGCATATTTTAGATAATAATATTGAAACATTAGCTTGGGGCCATTATAAACTGCGCTAAGTGTTGATAGTTTTTAATTTTATGTCTGCATGTGAATAAAATTTGTATTGATTGTAAAATAATGATAATAGTATAATATGACGTAGAGTTTATTACATATTTAATCATTTTTTATTGTAAATAATCTAAGTTAATTGTTGTTTATATTTGCGTGTGTGTGTATTTATTTGAGGTTGAGTTGATTGTAAAATTATGATGTACTAATTGTGTTAGAAATAGTATACAGATCATTCTGTTTTATATAATTTTTGCAATATATATTAATTGTTAACACCAACACTTTCATTTTTTATTTCACCCCTTAGAACTTTAGACGTGTGTAATGTTTCACTTTATCCATCCGTTTACTGCTATTGTGGCAGGACCAAGTGGATGTGGGAAGTCAAATTTTGTAACAAATTTCATAAAATCAGTTACAGAAATAATATTAATCAGATCACATGGTGCTTTGATGAAATGCAACCTTTATATAATTTACCAAATGTTAACTACCATCAAGGAATTCCAAATGTTAATATGTTCGATGGTGAAAACCCACATCTTGTTATTATTGATGATCTAATGAGAGAGTCCGATGGTAGAATTGTGGATATATTTACAAAAGGTAGTCATCACAGGAATCTTAGTGTATTTTATTTAACACAAAATTTATTTCATCAGGGTAAAGGGCAAAGAGACCTATCTTAAACTCTAGTTATATAATATATTTTAAAAACCCTCGAGATAAAACTCAAATAAGATATTTAGCGCGACAAGTGTCACTAGATAACCCAAAATTCATGAAGATGCCTACAGGGTTGCAACTCTAGAGGCGCATGGATATTTAATTGTAGATTTAAAACAGAATACCAATAATTTTTGTCGTATCAAGACAAATGTCTTCCCATTTAATGGTTTCTGTACAGTCTACGTCCCCACAAAAGAGTTTAAATACACCAAGAATCAAACATTTCAAATCATTGCTAAATGATGCATCGTCGACTCACAACGCATAAACATTTGCTAAACGCTTTGCATACGCTTAAACCAAAATATTAAAGAGCATTACTTAAAACGTGTGATGAAGAAATTAACTGTATTTGTGAGTGTATTCATAACGTTTTACAAGGAAAAGTACCTCTTAAAGATCAAGATAAACAAAAATTGAATAAACACAAAAATATACTCCGTCAATTGTTGCGTAAGTGTAAACATAAACTAAGAAAAAATATAATTATATAAAAAGGAGGGGCTTTCTTACCAATAATATTAGGTGCAATATTGAGTGGATTAGTGAGTGGACTAGCCAGTTAACATGGAAAATGCAGAGAAAATGATGCTTATCGAACCTGGATTGATTGAAAAATTAAAACAAGAAAATAAGGTTAATAGTAGTTTATCTCGATTAGATATTGAAATGCAAAATATTATGAATAGTAAGACGGAAGACCGAAAGAAATGGATGTTATATTTACAAACACTGCAAAGATACCTTCATTTTACCGAAGAGGATCGTCAACCACTCAGATTACCAATTTATTCTGATACATCTAATGAAGATTCAAATGAGTCTAAAAATTGGTTTTAAAAATAAAGATAGAGATCTAAAAACTTCAGTTGATGCTGAATCTTTGTTGGATGAGAATCGATCCATTAAAAGTAAAGAAAATGATGAAAATCCACTTTACACACCAGCTCAAATACTCAGTTTAATACCAAAAACTTATAATAAAAAAGAACAGTTATTATTAAACTTAGTTGAAACAAGTAAAAGTAAAATACATTGGGATAATGAAGGTACGGTGATAATTGATAATGAAAAAATTCCTGGAAGTAATATTGTAGATTTAATAAATGATTCACTAAGACCCTTAAAAAGAAGTGATCCAGTAGGGTGGGATAGATTTGCTGAAGCATTAAAAGATATTAAAGTACCACTTACTTATATTGGAAATCCAAAGAGATGTGAGTTTATTAACCAACTTCAAGCAAAAAATCTGAACAAGCCCTCTGAGATTGAATTTCAAGAGTTTTCTACACCGAGCAGTAGAGATAAAAAGTCTACAACTAAAATACGTAAAAAGGCTTGAGTGGGAAAAATGGACCCCGTACTAGAAGAAATTAACAGGATTTATTATGATCCATCTAATCCCGCTGGTTTTGGTAGTATTGATAAATTGTCAAAAGCCATGAAGGGTAAAATGAATAAAAAGCAAGTAAAGGAATGGTTAAAATCACAAGAAACATACACATTACATAAACCCATATCGAAAGAATTCCCGCGTAATAGGTACATTCTATCAAATATTAATGAACTGTGGCAAGCTGATTTAAATGATATGCGAACTTATTCTCAATATAATGATGGTTTCAAGTATATACTTTGTGTTATTGATGTATTTAGTAAATATGCTTCTTTTGCAAGACCAATGAAAAAGAAAAACTCAGAAAGAACTAAAGAATGTTTTGAAAGTATATTTACTGAAAGTAATTTAACACCTACTCACATACAATCTGATAAAGGTACAGAATTTGTTTCAAAAGATGTACAATACTTTAAATCCAAAAAAGATTAATTAATATACCACTAACAATCCTGACATTAAGGCCAGTATTGTTGAACGATTTCAAAGAACACTAAAAATGAAAATGTGGCGTTCTTTCACTCATAATAATACTTATAGATATATAGATGTTTTACAAGATTTAATATACTCTTACAATCACAGCTTTCACTCTAGTATTAAGATGTGCCCATGTGATGTAAATTCCAACAATATTATGACAGTTTGGACTAATCTTTATGAAAGACGGTCAAACAAACTTTCTTTAGAAAATCCTAAACCAAATTTCAATGTGGGTGATTGTCTATGTGTGGGGTATGTCGAATAACTAAATATTAACATGTTTTCCAAAAAGGATATCTTCAATAATTGATAGACCTCCATTGGTTGTTTATACAATAACAGATTTACAAAATGAACCAATAGTTGGTACTTTTTATGAAAGAGAATTACAGAAAATCACTTACAACCCCACCTCACAATATAAAATAGATAAAATAATTGACACTCGTTACTCAGGTAACAGAAAAGAAGTATTAGTGAAGTGGAAAGGTTATCCAGATAAATTTAACAGTTGGATTTTAGCTTCTAGTTTAAAAGAAATATGAATAAAGAAAGTTTTTATTTAACTTTGCTCAGCAATAGTTCAATGGAATACTTTCCTGATAACAAGACCACAAATTTTTCAACGAAATTACCGAAAGCTATTAAATTAGAAGGTGAATGGTCGGTTGGAGTTGTCGAGTTTCAATATGCATGTACTATGTTTACTGTTCAAGATCATGAAAATGTTTTATACATTACAAAATCTATGTTAATGCCTAATGAAGATAACCATCCACAGTGTACTACAAAAAACATATTCCAGCTACCAACTATGATAACGTTGAGCATATTTTAAGAGTGTTAAATGGTATCGGAGAGAACTTGAAATTTCGCTATGATGAAATTACAAAATTTGTGTCTATTTCTGTTTTGGATAAAAATATAACATCCGTAACATTATCACCCAAATTAAGTTTACAACTAGGTTATGAACCAAATAAAAATCTCCTAGAGAGAAATTTTGGAAAGTGTCCTGCTAATTTACACTTAGGGTTACCATCTCAACTATTTCTATATTGCGATATTATCGATCCTCAGATTGTGGGTGATGTTATGACTCCTTTACTAAGAGTCATTTCATTATATCCTACAAAATACGTTTATGGTGCAAATAAAATGCACGTTTTCTCTCAACCTCACTACCTACCTGTTATGCTAAGAGAGTTCGATACGCTGGAAATAGTTATTAGATCGAGCACAGGACAAAAAATACCATTCCAGTTTGGAACCGTGTGTATTAAACTACATTTCCGAAAATTATAATAATGAATTCTCTTCATGATCATCATAAATGTCCATATGAAAATTATTATACACATCAAGCTGGGTCAGGAGTTGGAGTAATTTATAAGGGTTCACCATACCAACGCGGTCATGGTATTGGGAGCTTCTTAGGGGGGTTATTTAGATCAGTTTTACCTTTACTTTCAAGTGGTGCTCGAGTGATTGGTAAGGAGGCATTAAGCGCTGGAGTAGGACTTTTATCGGATATGGTTCAAGCGCGTCCTATGGAAGCCTCAATAAAAGATCGTCTAAAGCAAGTTAGTACGAATTTAAAACGAAAGGCTGATGAGAAAATTGATGCAATTCTGAGAGGATCTGGGTATAAAACTAAAAGAAAAGGATTGACCTCGTTCATTCCACCATTAACTGCTAAAGTGAAAGCTGCGAAAAAACTTGGTCTAAAACCAAAAAATATCAAAGATATATTTTGAAATTAAATATCTTTCCTTCATAATCATTCTTGCGAGTGCGTTAAGTCAGAATTGGATTTGTTTGCACTACCGTCTACACAAACTAGCATTGAAAATGGATTGTGAATTCATTATAAACCAATTTCATCTCTTGGTGATGATGGACCTATCGAGTTTCAAGTTCCTGGGACAGGCGACGACTACATAGATTTGTCTCATACATTACTCCACATAAAGGCAAAAGTATTAAATCAAGATTCAACTAACTTGATATCTACTACAATAGTAGCACCTGTAAATAATTGGCTGCATTCACTTTTTAGTCAACTTGATGTTTATTTAAACCAAAAACTTGTATCACCACCTAATAATACCTATGCATATCGAGCATACATGAAAACCCTTTTAAACTATGCTCCTGCTGCTAAACAATCTCACAATAAAATGGATTCTACGGATGGTAAAAACATAGGATTTGTTAAAAGACGAATTGATTAGTGAAGGTAAGGAAATAGAAATAATTGGTCATTTTCACGGTGACATTTTCAACTAAGATAAATTTTTAATTAATGGTGTTGAAATGAGTGTTAAATTGGTTCGATCAAGAGAGAGCTTTAATTTAATTGCTGGGTCAAACTATGTAAAGTTTAAAGTTTGCATTACGGACGCAACTCTTATTGTTCGACGAGCACGAATTAATCCAAGTGTATTACTCGCACATCAAAAAGTTTTAGCTTCTACCACTGCTAAATATCGTATTACTCGAGCTGAAGTAAAAGTTTTAACAATTCCATCGGGTGTTCAAGGAAAAACTCTTGATAATATATTTTTAGGGCAGGTACCCAAAAGATGTATAATTGGATTTGTGAATAATTCTGCATTTAATGGTTCCCTTACTAAAAATCCATTTAACTTTGAAAACTATGGTATTAATTCTTTCAGCTTATATATTGATGGTCAACAAATACCTTCAAAAGCTTTGCAACCATCTTTTAATAATAGTATATTTACATCAGCATATCATACTCTATTCTCGGGAACTGGTATTCACTTTCTTAATGAAGGAAATGGAATCTCTTGTGAACAGTATGCCAAAAGTTACTGTCTATTAGCCATTTGACTTAACTCCTGATTTATCAGCCAACTCATCATCTCATTGGAATCTCATAAAGCATGGTAGTGTAAGATTAGAAGTACGATTTGAATCCTCACTAATACAAACAATTAACTGTATAGTTTATACTGAGTTTGATAATATTATTGAGATAGATAAAAACAGAAATGTTACTGTAGACTATAGTAGTTAAGGTTATAATATGTTTTGTGTGTTAGATTTTATGAGTTATGTGTAATGCATTTTGTGTGTATGTAACTATGTGAAATGTTATAAAATTAAATAAAACAAATTGTATGCAATATATTATTTTTATTTTTTTACGTTTACTTTATAAATTTTACGTAAGCACACTGACCAAACCACTGAACATGCTGCTGCCAAGGATCATCATCATCTTCCCAATCTTTTAAACCACCACCACAATGGAAACACTTGGTCCTGTCTGCATGGCCAGTATAAAAGAAACCGGCTTCTGCAAGATCTTCAGGTTTCTGTCGCATAATGAGAGGCCAGTTTTCAAAACTGAGCAACCGACTAGATTTTGAACTGAAGAATGGAAATTCAGCTCTTGAGTACTGCATATTCTTTTCGTTTTCTTCTCCACTCAGTGTTGTAGTTTTGTTATTCAATGATGTGTTCTGTACACGTATGCCACAGCTTGGAAGCAACCACTTCATTCCCAGGGATTATTATCAACCATGTATTTGTTTATATTATAACAACCCTTTTATATATATTTTGTTTAATTAAATATATAAAGTGGAACATGTAGCCACCTGAATCAAATTTCAAGCAAAAATACAGATGCAGTTATATTAGTAGTTTAGTTGTAGCATGAAATGGTCAGCTCGAGCGGGCAAGGACCACCCTCTCACAGAATACCAGCGTTAAATAGTAGCTTAATGCCAAAAAGTAGTATGGTGAGTGCAGATAACCGGAGACAGAGAAACGAGGCATTCCATCATAGTCCTCACGAGTGACAATGCATCTGCATTTTGATACATAATCGAGGTTACATATAGATGTCTATGGGCCACAGCAACCACTTATCATCAGGTGGATTGTGTGCTCATTGTCACCCTACCCTATATCAAAAAGAGGATGTAATACTTCACAGCCTGTTATTATAATGGCTTTCAATGTTCTGCAGACTGAAGCACTTACTGCTGCTCTGTAGCAGAAATAGGTAAGAGTAAGATAACCACCCAGACAGACTCCTGGGCACACAAAGCTCTTACCACACAGTGATTCATCGTTACTGCAACAAGACAGTCCTAAGCCACCTACATACATTGACTTCCTGTCTTACCAGCTCGCTACTATCTAGCGGGGGCCCACTCCATAATTTTCTTATCAGTATGAGGCTACCACTCGAGAATTGTTTCCCCATCTGTCGTTAGTTCAGCAAGCTATAAGTACACAATACTCTAGAAGTCCGTAGGAATCTCCGTGAGATTAGCAGATATAATGTCAAAAACATTAGATTCAGAGGTATTTTCAAGTTTTGGCTTTCAAAATTTATTCTTACTAAACCTACTTTCAATTTTTAACATTTAACTGCATCACTATTAACATTACAAATACTTCCCTTATTTGCCTCAGATAAACTAAAAATGCTTGCGCTAGGAGTAATTTACAACAATTGACAAATAGCAGATTTGAACTTACTACTTTCTTGAGGTTGCAGTCTGCACCCTTAACTATTAGGCCACTGTTACTTTAGTTTCAAATGCAACAACAACAATATACACCTCCTAGCAGTTTTGACCACTTTAAATTTATGAAGCAGTATTTATTTATTTTTTATTTATTTATTTATTATATGGACAACAAATCTAAATCAAATCAAAACAAATCAAAATACATTAAAAATTAAACATTATATATTACAGTTTTGTGCCAGATTTTTTTCCTAAGTATGTTGACACATCATTTTCATATTTTACTATAGGGGAGATCAAATCTACGCTTCACAATATTAATGCCATACAACACACAAGAACAACAAACATAATACAAAGAAACAAATTTTACAAACAACAAATTTAAAATCTATGTGATATGGGAATGAGTGTGTATGACTGTAAGCTCTTTTACTGCTCTTTTGAATATCCTTGATCTTGGGTCAAAAATATCCAAGCCGGAGTCTTTCATGGATATCTCGTTGTAAAGTCGACACATTATTATTATCGGGTTGAAAAAGAAGTATTATTCTTGTAAGTCTGCAGGTAAAATGTCTTGCTAGGAATTCGGGGATTGCGCTTTGTAATTAAGTTTAATTTACTTAAGAGGTAACCGGAATCGATCTCATTATGGAGAATTTTATGTAAATATATAAGGTCATATTCCTTATGGCGAATAAGTAAAGAGATCATTTTAAATTTGTCGAGTTTCTCTATAACCGACAAGACTGAAGTAAGTTCCAGGTAAGGTCGGACATCTAACAAATAGTTTATTTTATCTTATAAGGATATGGGCAGCATCATTTTCCTCATAACAGGTCAGAATAACAATAATAATACCACAAATAATACTAAAATATATAAAACATGTTTTCAACCTATTTTAGAGTATGCATTTCAAATTATATTGAGTTGCTGGAGAAACTCCAACACAGATATTCAAGTTTCTAGATCAGAAAACTTTTTTTATGCAATTGGGGTGACAACCGAGCACACAGTTCACTCGATGGCAAGTGAATGCCCATAGACATCTAAATTTATCTCCAATGTGCAGATGTGCCGTCACTCCTGAACAACAAGATGGTACATCTCGCCTTAGTAAAAAGGGTGTCCCATGCTTTACAATCCCCATTCAAATACCTTTTTATGGCACAGACTCAGTAAGTTAGAGCCTGCGGGCTCTAACGCGTGTTGCAATAACTCAGTCGTAGTGTCCCTTCTAGTACGTGGCAAGGTTTCAGGCTATTTGTTGTTTTTCAGGTTATGGTTGCATTTGTCACTATATTTAAAACTGCAACTTAGCCTAGCCACTATTGATTATATCAGGCAAGTTATAATGTATTTCTCCGGTAATAACAACAAATTACCGCAACTTTAATTAACAGTAATAAGAAATGTTAACAAACTTACAAGGGTATATTTTTTTTGTTTTATGATAGTTTTTTTAAGTTTGAACTGTTTTGTGTATAAAAAGTAGTGTAAGATAAAATATTATATAGATGCGTAGATGTTAGGTAGATACTGTAAATTTTTTAAACAAATTAATTCAAGTTTAGTGTTTGACATTGTGTAGAACCAATTACACCTATTATGTATAACAATGTCCCGCCCGCTTACACGCATAATATGGGACTATTTTGAGAAGTTAAGAGTAATAAATTAAAAATTTATTCTTTGGAGTAAACGAGTAAAATAATACCTTGTAATAGCGCCATCTACTACATTTTATACGTAAAATGATATTATCGTACGAAAATTGATTAACTTTCAAGGTGGTACGCACAAAATACGCTAGATGAAATAAACACGACACGATTTAATTTAATATAACGAAAACGTCAACAAATATATAGATATTAAAATATATAGTCGCAATATCAGATATTCGTTTCCAATACATAGTTACCATTTGATATAGGCTAAAAGTGATATTACCCACCTCTAGTGTTTACGTTTATGGTTCATAAAAGACAGCTTGATCTCTGCGACAGCTGTCACCTGTCAGTAAAAATCACGCCTATGAAGTCCTGAATTTCTTAGTAGTACAGACAGCACCTGTCAATGCACTAATTAGGTCGGCATGCCCTTAAAGTACGACGTTGACAGGTACTGTCTGTACTACTAAGAAATTCAGGACTTCATAGGCACAAACTAATAAGAGTATCTTCATAGGCGTGATTTTACTAACAACTGTCGCAGAGATCAAGCTATCTTTTATGAACTATAGTTTGTGGTTAAGCACAAATGTACGCAAGAAAACATAGAAATATTAGACCATCCACCGTACAGCCCCGACCCAAGCCCTAACGATTTCTATACCTACTTTCCCTAAAATAAAGAATAAATTGCGTGGACAGAGATTTTCATCACCTGAAGAAGCTGTGGACGCCTACAAAACGGCCATTTTGGAGACCCCAACTTTCGAATGGAATGGTTGTTCAATGATTGGTTCCATCGTATGGAAAAATGTGTCAAATTTCACGGAGAATACTTCGAAAAGCAATAAATACATTTTTAAGAGTTGAGATATTAGATTTATTAGGTGAAGATGATCTGATAACATTTTTTTATTCATGTAGCTAATTATAGTTTTATGTTTCTA
Organism: Parnassius apollo; assembly: GCA_907164705.1. Lineage (NCBI taxonomy): Eukaryota > Metazoa > Arthropoda > Insecta > Lepidoptera > Papilionidae > Parnassius > Parnassius apollo. Next base: position 749,754 of record CAJQZP010000566.1, read on the forward strand.
ACCTTTAATTTTATTCAAATATCAATAATAATAGAAAAAAATACCATTGAGCTAAATTTTGGATAGTTTTCAAGAAATCTATGCTTCCCGCGTTTGACACTAGCGTTCAACGATAGACGACTTTGGCGTGCTGGACATAGCTTAGATAAAAATCAATTTTTATTAGTTCAATGTTTCTTAGTACTTGTGGCTCTAGAAGACTTGTTTTTTATACTCACATGTTTCTGGGTTATTCCTATTTTGAGGAGTGTAGAATTAAAATACCTGTAATAATTTTCCAACATCTATATTTCATTTTTTGAGAGACGGGTTTTTTGTCAACTATAGACGTCGTTTGCGCTCAGGGCCCGCAGGTGTTGGTCAAGTATAGGCGACTTTGGCGCTCAAAAGGTTAAAGGATTCATGGTAAATCAGCTGGAAACTAACTTGTTTCGTTATCATAACATGATTCTATTTTAAATGTATTGTTATAAACAGATAAGAATAACTTAACAGATCTTCTTTGAAAACAGATAAGAATAACAGTTCTTATCTGTTTTCAAGGAAGATCGGTTAAGATTAACAGTTAAATTGTGTCGTAGCGTTTTGTTACTCTCTAAAGAATTCATTGGAAATCAGCTAGTAATTCGCTTGTTTAATTATCATAACATAATAATTATTTAAAAATTATATTAGCACTGTAATGATGACACCGTAAATAATCGATCGTAAAAGAGAATCGATTTTTTAAATGTGTTTTGTGATTGGCAACACTTTTTTTTATTCACAAACTAATGACATAATGATTTACCTAATGTTTATTATTATCTTTTCGGTACTTTCAATATGTGCAAAAAAATTCCCATTGTTTGAGGATAAATGAATACCGCGATTAATAACCATAAATAAAGATATAATTTTTTAACAAATGCACATTGTTGGGCGTTCCATGGCCGAAAATGGGCAATGCCCTTTGGGATTTATTGATTATTGATAAATAAATAAATTGATCAATTTTTATTTGAATTTTTTAATATATATATATATAAATGTGCATAAATAAAAGAATATATATTAATATATGTAATGTTATGATTTCTTAAATTTACGCGAACACTACACATGAATAAAACTATATAATTATATGGATTTTATTGCGTTGAATTACTTATGGTCACGGGGTGGGGGGGCAACTGAGATGTTTGACATCTCAATATCATACTTAGCCCGGCTATCTTTAGTTTTTGAATATTGATATTTGGTCCCGATCTACACAAAACGAGCCTACAGTATCTTGAAGTCTTGCAGTGGTGTGCCTGGGTTTGGATAGATTTTGTTAATTATAGGATCCCAAGCAGATGGCAGCACCTATCCACCGACTGTGGCCGGCTTCACTCGGTTGCTGTGACGTAGGCTTGTGACCCAAAGCTTGTTATCTTGCAATACATGCTTGACATGCTGAACCTCGGTGGCCAGATGTATTCTGTCACAGATCCCTTTTGCTCTCTGAAACAAATATTTACCCACAGTAGCAAACTATGAAGAACCTTTAAAATAGCTTAAAATAAGCCTATTTCCTATACATAGTATGACCAATAGTGTTATCAGGATTTCGGATGACTGAACATCTAGGAAAGCTAAAGTATTATTTGCTTCTTACTCCATCGTGATTTGTATTTTAAAGTTTATGGAGTTAAGGTGGTCTAAAAATGCAGTTGCTTTGTCAGATGATAAAATTATGAAAGTGTCGTCTACGTACCGCCTGTAGAATTTTGGATTTATAGGAGCATTAAGAAAGGTTTCTCCTCAAAATCCTCCATGATATATGTCGGCGACTATAGGAAATACAGGTGAGCCCATCGCCACACCGTCAACTTGCTTGTAGGACTCTTCCTTCTACAATAGATAGTCAGATGTGAAGCAGTGTTTGAGTAATACTGCATGTTCTGCAGGCATGTTGTTATCTTGTAGCTTCCGAATTACAATTGAGAAGCGTAATGATTTCTTATATTTACGCGAACACTACACATTGAAATAATACTGTTTTTTACGGATTTTATCGCGTATATTTAACTATAAATACCCGACGTTTCGAGCGCTTTACAGCACCCATGGTCACGGGGAGAACTGAGATGTTCAACGTCCAAATGTCATAGTTAACAGCGGTTACCATAGATAAAAATTTAACTTTTGTTCCGATATACACATTTATCTATGGTAACCGCTGTTAACTATGACATTTGAACGTTGAACATCTCAGTTCCCCCCGCGACCATGGGTGCTGTAAAGCGCTAGAAACGTCGGGTATATATACGCGATAACATCCGTAGACTAGTATTATTTCAATTAAGAAGCAGTCTTCAATAGGTAGGCATGTGAATAGTGACTGAACACCAAAACTGACCATTGTTTCATTGTCAGCGAGATGTAGGTCCTTTCGGTGGTGACAGTATTTTTTCCAAGTGTTGCACCTAAAAGTAATATTATTAAATAAAAAAAACTATACGGTACGTGTTTCAAATTTAGATGTACTTAATAATAATAATAATAGGATATTACCGAAGTTCATGTAACACTAGAATAACATATATACTAGATTATAAGTTTCACTTGTTTTATGGTTTATAATTCTATTAAAAATAGTTTAATTTCGACGTGTAACATTCGCCTAAATATTAGAATTTCACGTTTCGATCAACCACTTAATGCTATTACTTAATGTGTAATCTACATTGGTACTAAAATAAAAACAAATTAAAAGTCCATACTAAAACTGGCAAGTATAGAGATGGTATAGCGGAATCCAACAGCCTTCTACGGTTTTTCATAATATGAAGATTGTCTTCTGTGAAGTGTCTTGAACATAGCACACTAATTTTGATGGGAAACCATTGGTCCCCTCGACAAGTAGCGTCGATCCACATCTTTTCCTTTCGGGGCATTTAGGAAACCTATAGCATATAGGTACCACAATTATACGCCACTATTTGTATAAAATAATGACTACAAAAAAAGTAAACGATGACCAAACAAATATCGACTTATAAATCACAACACTATCGATACACGTGCTGTTGTTAGACAAAGCCAACTATTTTAATTTACGTAATGAGTGAAAGAGATATTTCGAAAAGACATCAACGGGTGCTCAAATGATATCACTTTGCAACATTATATTTCCAGTGTAAGTTGAACTCCGGTGCATTTGAAATAGGTTATCGTGATAAGAATAGAATTTTATTACCGATGAAATATTATGCCATCTTTTTGATAACTGAATGTCTTAGCTAACTTGTCACACCATTTCACTGCATAGGAAGCCATTTGTAATGTATTTTGGATACAAAATTATTTTTAAATTTTCCAAAACTCGGACGTGCCTACGGGTCACAAACTTGGTCAACAATGATATCGTGATTCTTAGCGTCACTTCATATGCTAGCTACAGCAAGTATGTGTTGCGCGCGTTTGTGGCCCTGTATGCGGAATCTATTAGGGGGTAATCTGTGTAAAAAAACAAATCAGCTGCTATAATAACGCCTATTCTAATCTACTACAGGTCTGTCTTTAGACAGTAAAATATTTTCTACTATATAAAAGTTTATGTTTGTTCGTACTTTCTACGATGCTGTACCATTCATCAGATTGCGGTAAAACTTAATCAACTTATTGGTTGCACTTGTGCGAAGGTTATACGCATGGTACAATTAACTGACATTAGGTGGCGTGCGTATTATACTGACTAGTTATTTTAAAAGTTATGGAAAGTTATATATCATTCTATTTCGATGATTGTATTATCATTCCCAATTATACAATATAACTGTTCCACATTTTTAACAATATTAAAAAAAATAACAGAAATTATCATAAAATCCCACTTTCCGTGGTATCGTCCCAAGAATGCTGGCTACGTATCCTCTCTGAATGGCTATACTTAGCCTTCAAGCGAGGAAACAATAAACTAAACAACTTCTTATTACCAGCAGCGAAGATCAGTCGCAGATAAAGTTTTTTAGGAACTACACCGCACGTGCACCCTACGGACCAAGTCTTTACAGCAAATTGCACAAATATGTACTCATCTTCTAGATATTCTGGGTAAATAGTTACATAGTTCAGTTGCCTCTAATGCCACCTCTGCTTTAGACGAGGTACCCCTGAGATGGGATGCTGTCAAAGTGCTGGCACGTAGTATCCCATACTAAAGCTTTATCTCTCTCTCAAGCAACCAAACCCATACCGTCGGGTCTCCTGGTATCGTCTCTAAATATTTTACAAAGATCTTATACCGAGGAAACATTTATAGAGATACGAGCTCTTCGGATGACATTGTCCAAGAACTAAGGACAACATTATATAAAAGAATATCATAATATTATTGCACGGTTATTAAACCGTGTATTAAGGATGGATTCGACCAAATACTATGTTAAATCGGAGTAACTAACCCTCGAATAATTTTACTCTTTGGTCTTTTACACTAAGATAACTTCATTTTGCGTTTTGTAACACAAACGTAGAGAAGCCAATACTGGCTATTGTTACTCCAGAGTTGGTAGTTGGTGGTAGAATTTATTCATTCAAACAAGTAAACCAACTTAAACTAAAATACAACTGTTGTAAAGCGCAATCGAAGATTTGAGGTCCACATAATTTACCATAAGTGTAAATAATGCCGCCCAATGGCAGCCCCTTTTTAGTTGCTGACTTCTACCCCCGTTTTCATTCTCAGATAAGGCACACCAGAAACAAGCCACACTGCCCTTCGCGTCCTCTAACTCCACCTGCACTATGGACTCCCCGAACCCGATATGTGAATGGAGCCAGGGAAAATATCACTTTGAAGCATCAAGTGGTGCAGCTTCATTGGTGAAGCATAGCACTCGACTATCTTTCGCGACTTTTGCCAATCGCCATACCAACACTCCTCTTCCCTTATGACTCCACCTCGACTACAGCGGTACAGGGAGAGGAATCTCCTCTAGCCGCAGCCTACTAAAACAAATACAACGTGGCTCGACATCATCAGGCGACCTTTTGACACTTGGCTGTGGCCCTTGAGTTTGGTGAAAAAAGAGGAAAGAAGAAATTAAAAAAAAAACATTCGAAATAATTATCTAATATTTTTTTATACTTACTGGTACTGGTACTACCAGAAAATATTGTCGGTATACTGCACTTTTTCAAAGTGGTGCAGTTCTCATGTCTAATAAAACAGTCGTCTGTTAAATGTTTGGAACAAATGTGATCATTTTGTTTCGGACGCCAATTCACAATATTGCTTTTATGCCATAATTTTAATCTAGTTTCAACTGGAAACCTGTTAATTAATAAACATTTGATAATCGTCTGTTGTTGGCGACTGTTTGTTAACAGATATGGGTAGGAAAGAACATCGATAAGTATTATAGACAAGGAACTCGACAACCCTATTGAATTTTATTGTTTATCAAAACTCAGTAGTATACAGCCATATATATGTTGGTATATATGATACTATGATTAGTAACAAATTTTTAAGTACTTATATTATCAAATAGTTTTAATTTGTTTAATATTTGCTGCAAATTCACTTACTTGTGAAATGTTATACCACTTCTCTTTTAGTAATGAGTTTTACAGATTACGCACACTCTCATTAATAAAAATAATTCTTATTATGTAAATATTATACACAATCAAACAACATAAAATACTTTCGTTTTTTAGTTTAAAAGTCCGAAATACAGATTTATTAAATAAGACAATTTAAATATACAACAGACTGGCATATTATGTCAATTTTATTTTTTAAGACATCCTTTAGCGGCACTTCAAATTGGCACAGTCATTTTCTATGGTATAGCCAGTCCAGCGTTCTTGAAGCAGCATGCAAAACTACGGCGCTCCTGGAAGACGATTCTCGCTGGGAAAACACATTATCAGAAGCAGCTGTTTGTAGTTCAGCTACATCATTAAGATATTTATTTGCCGTCATAGTAGCGTTTTGTCAAGTAACTGATTCTGTTAATCTATGGAATTTATTTCAAAAAAACATGGCCAGTGATATTCTGAATCGGCGACGGCGAGAGTTAAACTCAGATGATATACAATATGATCAAAACATATTTGACGAAGCATTATTTGAATTGAATAAAGTACTGCAATTACTTTCGGGTAAATCGATCAAGGATTTTGGGCTGCCGACGCCAGCTAATACTACTAACTCAGATTTAACCAACAGTGCCGAATACACAAGAGAAACATCATATGACCAAACGAGACTTTTACAAAATATAGCTCAAGATGAGCCACGATTAAACATCGATCAGAAAAAAGTATTCACTGCATTACTATCAACAATTGATAACAATGAAGGGAAATTGTTTTTCCTTGATGCCCCAGGAGGTACAGAAAAAACATTTCTAATCAATCTGCTTTTAAAAAAAGTGAGGTAAATAACTTGATTCTTTCAAAGATTGATGCGCCGACGAAAATATACTACTCGGTAGAGACTGTTCTCAATTTGGAAGAAGCTGTTCATTTTCCTACAGAATTTCTAAACTCTTTGAACCCGTCTGGACACCCTCCTCACAAAATGGTATTGAAAGTTTGTCCTATTATTTTATTAAGAAACCTGAATCCACCTAAACTTTGCAATGGCACGCGTTTGCTGGTAATATCACTGAAAATTTTCATAATAGAGTGCACAATACTCACAGGATGTGGTACCGGAGAAGATGTATTGAATCCCTCTGATACCATCGGATTTACCCTTCCAATTTAAACGTTTACAGTTTTCGGTAAAAACATCTTTTGCAATGACCATTAACAAATCGCAGGGTCAAACCTTCAACGTTGCAGGCTTAGATTTGAGCGTTGACTGTTTTTCACATGGCCAACTGTATGTCGCATTTCTAGATTGACCGGACTATAAATAAAATAGAAAAGTTATAAAATAATATGTAAATTTCAATGCTGTAATTTTTATGATGGTTTGTAGTTAGCTACTTTCTACATACGTGCAGACAACATGGAATTTTATGGGTGAATCAACTTTTGTTTGTAATTGACTATCCCCAGACATAAAATATTTTTGTCGAGAAAATCAAAGCAAATATTGGTATTATTAAATGCTTATCAATAAATAAGACTAAAAGACAACAAGACTTCATACTGATTTAATTTATTTTTAACCAATTTATTGTATTTTTTTTTCTGATGACTCAAAAGACTATTTTACACGCCCGTACAAATGTGACCTATCCCCAGAGCCAACCCTTGTTAAATTCATCCTGCAGTGTAAAATAATCGTATTAATGAATATGATAAAGTATCATCAGTAATGACATTTTGGTTTACTGTCTTCATACGAGGGGCACACTGAAATGATCGGGAATAAGAAAAACCACATGCACGGTATAGCTAAATTGCACTTTTCCATTCGTCCAATCATTAAAACAGTAATTCCAGCCTGAAGTTGATGATGACAAAATGGCCGATTTGTTATGGCGCTTCCACAGCTGCTTCGTGGTCTTCAAACCGTCGACCGCGTAGTAAATCTTTCATTCTAGGGAATGTAAAGAAATCGTTTGGGCTCAGGGCAGGACTGTACGGAGGAAGGCTAAACTAAGTCGTTTAATAATTATTTTTTGTCGTTTTCATGTAGAAATAAGAGTTACCCAGTGGACACCTTATATGTCCCAATTTCTGCACTCAGTTCGAAAACAGCTTAAAATTATGGTAAAGTTTGTGGCCTTGCCTGGAATATAAATGCCTGTTAAATCTAATTTATGATAATTTTTAAAAACACCAGTACTTTTGTAATTATTTTAAATATGCGCGGTTGTTACAATAATAAGTTTATTCACCCTTATAACATCTCACGTTTGTTAGAATTTTAATTTCAACATATCTTAATTTAAAATTGTGAAATAAAAATGTTAACAATACTGAAAATCTTTCTTTTTGCCTAATAATCCCACAATTTATCGAAAGTATTTATGCCAAATTTTAAATAACATACAGTTTTTTATTATTATTTAGAAATCGACATAATACTTAATAAAAATAACAATATAAAAGGAGTAGTACCTATACAGAACACACACACACACACACACACATATATATATATGTGTGTGTGTGTGTGTCAGAGCGAGACCTCGAGGTTGTTTTTATGGTGAGGCAGCACCACTGTCCACATTTGACAAGAGTTCAGTCGTGCTACCGTATATTGTTTCCATTGTAATGAAAGAGATCTAAGATCACACACTTTTAATTTTATACTACCATAACTTTATTCTACACTTCTTTTTATAAAAACTCAGTAAATAATAATCACAAAGCTTTACCAGGAAAATAGAACTACACCGACGAGCGCTGGAACCGAAGTGAATCTATTCCAGCGTTCATACAATAAGGAAAACGTAATAACGACTTAGGTGTGCTCAATTGGTCGACGATTTGATTGGTCAGTACTTCACTAAACAATAACTTTTTAATGAATTCATTGGGTTACTTAAGTAATTTCAATTACCAGGAATTGATTATTATCAAATCGACAATGGAGAAGATAACCATTTTTTGTTTTATATGCCAAAAAAATCTACAAAAAATTACGAGAATAACCGTGTTTATAATTTTTTCTTTCTTCAAAACTGACCGAGATATAAAGGCGCAAAGTTAACATTTTCGGTCTAAGCCGCGGGCCGAGAGCGACATCGTTGATGACGTCACAATTTCCATCTTCGTGCGAGAGACCCGACGCGCACTTAGAAAATCAAAACATTTACTCGAATGTGTCCGTCGCGCGCAGATTTACTTGCTATATATTTTTAACAAGATTCTATAATGTTATAGAACATGACACCATCTATTAAATATTGTGCTGTGTCTCAATGTAAAAATACGGCCACAAAAACACCTGAAGAGTTGTTTTTTAATGTGCCTAGAAACCCTACCCTCAGAAATAAATGGACAAATGCTATGAGAAGAGCACATCCTTTAGGACCAAACACGGTAGCATATTGTTTGTGATCATTTCGATGTAAGTATTCAAATAATAATAATCTTCACATGATAGCTCTTGGTTATTGGTAGTAAATGCTTTCTATTAGGCATGTTCCTAACCTACCTACTCGAGTCGCAGTGTTTAAGTAACTAACGATTCATTGAAGCTTTCTACGCTTAATGATCATTATAATTTCAAGAAGAAAGAATACCTAATACCTACATATTTAACTAAAACTACTTCAGTGTAAATAAACATCCAAAAATTCCTAATCTTGGGTAAAGTACTTACCTATGTAATGTAGATAATGTCAATGACCTGTCGTGAGTTCGTAAGTTTAGATACCTACCTATGTTTGCAGCAAATTTTAAAATGTTTATAATGCATTAATATATAGGTTAAAATACGGAATATGTTAACAAACGTTTTTATATTTTTACGAGCAAAAACTAAACACATCGCAGAGGTGTTCAACCTATATACTTTGCGGGCCGCAAATGATGGAAGAAGTTTGATTATGAAGTGGAGCATGTAATTTTTTTTTCATGTTGTCCTATTTTTATGTATTACATAGTTAGTACATATTTTAAATATTGATGGAATACAAATTACGAGGTTCCTTATTTTTTTATAGATTTTAAATAAGTTTGTATTTAATTCTAGGTCGAAAACGATATGGGAAACTACGTGAAGTACAAACTAGTTGGTGGTCCCCTCAAACTTAAAAAAAGATGTTTTGTTTGCTTGTCAAAATCGGTATACAGAAAAACCACAAAGATCTTTACTATCAAAACTAAATGCCAAATCTAGGTCAGAAACAGTTGCACATGTGATTGCCACTACTTCACAAGAAATTGAGCATAGATATGTTGTCGATCCTGTTACTACTCTAGATGATAATATTGACATCGATTCCTTGCCTGAAGAATATATAACTACGTTTTTAATCATAATAATAATGCGACCCTTTTTCTATTAATATTGAAAACATCTGATTTTTAGATAAAATCATATTTTTATACACCGAAGGTACCTATATTTGTAGTAAATTTCTTTATATACAACAGGATTTTTTTTAACCATAAAAACCACAAAAAGGTCAGGGTGCACTTAAGAAGAATAAGAAAACAAAACTAGTTAGAGGCAGATAGTAAGTAGGTAGGTGACTTATAACTTCTGTAATAGTGCACCGATCGATGTGAAATAAAATTTAGAATTATGTGTTTGGTCTAGACATTTTACCTACGTACTTAAAAGTTTAATATTAGTAAAAGTTTAAGTTTAACCTTGTTATCTTCTCCATTATTTATTCTAAGATTTAAAACAATAATTGAGTTAAAAGTTGATAATCGAATAGATAGTTTTTTTAACAGGAATTAGTTGTCAACAAAGATATTTGTAAACCAAAACAGTTTTAAAGAACTAGCTAGTTACATGTTATGTTTCAGATAAATTGCTGTTATAAAATTTTTAGGTTAATAATTATACACTGTTGATTATTATAATTAATAACAATTAAAAGGCAATGCAAAGTTTAGGCTTCGACAACAGAAGATGTCCTTGCAGCGACATATATACATACATACATATATATATATATATATATATATATATATATATATATATATAATATCTATAGTTATGTATATGTGTAGTATGTTGAATATAGTATATAGTAGGGTTGAATCTGAATGACAGGGTGAGAAATTGCGTGATAAGAGATAAATGTGGTATGCAAGATGATGTTGTGACCAGGATTAAGAAAGGAATGCTTCGGTGGTTTGGTCATGTAGAAAGAATGAATGAGGAAAGAGTGACAAAGCAAATTTATATGGCAGATGTGAATGGTAGAGTCGGGACGGGACGTCCTAGAAAAAAGTTTATCGATTAAATTGGCGATATTTTGAAAATGGGCCACGTTAGAAGTACCCTTAACCGACGAGCATGTATGCGTAGATATATGGATGTAAAAGAGGCGAAAGAGGTATGTCAGGTTCGTGCCAAATGGAAGTCCGTAGTCTCTGCCTACCCCTCTGGGTGACCGACGTGAGTGTTTATGTTTTTTTATTTGTAGTAGTAGCTAATTCACTAGCTTCCAGGCGGTGCTGTTGTCAGGGCTTTTTACGTTAGAGATTCTTATCAATTCCCGTATATATGTTATGGTGGGTACTGAGTTGGCGCGTAAGCACAAGTATGCAAGTAAAACAACGAAAGAAACGACGAGCACGCAATAAATATTATCTCACCAGAGAATTCAAATTACTATAATCTTTGTTTGAATTCAGTTTCAATTTAATTTCTGATTTCGAAGAAATAGAAATATTTATTAAACAGTGAAATACATATTTGAAAACTCTCAGATCATTCTAGAATTTTTTATTACATCATGATATACGATGATAATATGACGGCGTCTGTGAACTACTATGAAAAGACATGGCTCACGAACGAAAATTATGTGGTTGTTTGTAATTCATTCGTAGTGCCTCACAGAACTACAAACTCGATACGACTAGATAAATTAGTAATTTTTTTTTAAGTTTTTGCTAAAAACTTTTCATTTAAAAAATTTACTTCCTTGAAGTTTAATTTGGTTTAAATTCAATACGTAATATGTTTTTTTTTGTTTAAGTTTGTGAATATTAAAAATTAATCAACAATATCTTAAAGTATGTATTTATTTTTTGTTGAACTGTATTTGAGCTGAAAAGGTAGAACAATAATCAAAAAGTGAATTTCGATTCCGTCTAGGATGGATAAACGAACACGCGTTTTCGTGTATTCACACTAGGGTGGATTTCTCAGGGTGGATAAACGGAATAACCCAATAAATAAAGCTTAAATTAGCACATAAAGGCAAGCAAAGGTCTTGTACTCGTTTTATAATTTCATAAGAAATTTATTAAAAATATATATTTTAAATGGTACACCTATATTTATAAAAAACACGTTTGCATAATATGTACATATTTTACCAGATCTCTTATGAAGAAAATTTTTCTCCTATGTGTATTTTCATATGCTTTTAAACTTGCAAATAACTTTTTGTGATACTTCTATATTCACAGATATCACACGAAAAAGGATTTTCTCCAGTATGTAATTTCACATGTCTTTGCAAATCGCAGTTTCGAATACATTTATATTCACAGATATTACACGAAAAAGGTTTTTCTCCGGTATGTATTTTCATATGTCTTTCCAAATTCATTTTTTCAATACATTTATATTCACATATACTTACTACAAGAATAAGGTTTTCTCCAGTATGTACTTTCATGTGTCTTTTCAATTTAGTTTTTTCAATACATTTATATTCACATATTACAAGAAAATGGTTTTTCTCCGGTATGTACTTTCATATGTATTTGCAAATGACATTTATCAATACATTTATACTCACATATACTACAAGAATAAGGGTTTTCTCCAGTATGTATTTTCATGTGTCTTTTCAATTTATTTTTTTCAATACATTTATATTCACATATATTACAAGAAAATGGTTTTTCTCCGGTATGTATTTTCATATGTGTTTGCAAACGAAATTTTTGAATACATTTGTATTCACATATATTACACGAAAAAAGTTTTTCTCCGGAATGTATTTTCATATGTGTTTTCAAGCTACATTTTTGAATACATTTATATTCACAGATATTACACGAATAAGGTTTTTCTCCGGTATGAATTTTCATAATATGGCTTTCCAACTGTCTTTTTTCAATACATTTATATTCACAGATATTACAAGAAAAAGGTTTTTCTCCGGTATGTATTTTCATATGTCTTTCCAACTGTTTTTTTTCAACACATTTATATTCACAGATATTACACGAAAAAGGTTTTTCTCCGGTATGTATTTTCATATGTCTTACCAACTGTCCTTTTCCAATACATTTATATTCACAGATATTACAAGAAAAAGGTTTTTCACCGGTATGTATATTCATATGTTTTTTCAAGCTACTTTTTTGAATACATTTATATTCACAGATATTACAAGAAAAAGGTTTTTCTCCGGTATGTATTTTCATATGTGTTTGCAAATGACATTTGTCCATACATTTATATTCACATATACTACAAGAATAAGGTTTTTCTCCGGTATGTATTTTCATATGTCTTTCCAACAGTCATTTTTCAATACATTTATATTCACAGATAATACACGAAAAAGGTTTTTCTCCGGTATGTATTTTCATATGTCTTTGCAAAACACATTTTCGAATACCTTTATATTCACAGACATTACATGAAAAAGGTTTTTCTCCTGTATGTATTTTCATATGACTTTGCAAATGACATTTTCTAATACATTTATATTCACAGATATTACACGAAAAAGGTTTTTCTCCGGTATGTATTTTCATATGTTTTTGCAAATCACCTCTCATAATACATTTATACTCACAGATATTACACGAAAAAGGTTTTTCTCCGGTATGTGTTTTCATATGCTTTAATAAATTTTGTTTGTTCGTACATTTATAATCACAATTATTACACCAGAACGCTTGTTTAGCGACGTGCGCTCTAAGATGAGCCAAAATGTAACCTTTACGAGATGTTTTAAATTCGCAAATATCACAATTAAACATTTCCGTTAGTTGTAGGACTGGAGTTTGTTCCACTTGTGTCCGAACTGAGTTCTTTTGCGTCTTATGACTGTGTGAAATGTGTTTGACGAGAATGTCTTTTGTTGAACATTCTTTGCTACAATGATCACATTCAAAATTGTATTTTGTTGATGCCCCTGACAATTTTTTCGTAACCACATTTTTATTCTTTTGTTTCAATTTTTTTTTCATAATCTGTGCAGGACGATTCCCCTTTTTAATAACTGTTTGACTATCTTTTTTCGGGATTTCTGTGCGAACATCGTTTATGTTACAATCGGTAGAATTTGATTTATTTGTTAGTATGCGGTGTTGTTCTGAAATCACACGAATTAAACACTTTATTTATTGTAAGAGATTGTACCTTTATTGTAAGACATCCTAGACGGTTTACAATGGGCGGTGTTTATACCTTATGGCGTTCTATATCATTGAACCCAGGGAGAAATAGAGAAATTATAAGATTTTACATAATTATACTCATATAATGTTGCTAGAGACACCTTGGACGGTTTAAAATGGGCAGAGTTTATACCTTATAGCGTTCTATATCGTCAACCCAGGAGGAAATAGGGATATTACAATATTTTACATAATTATACTCAATAATGTTGCTAGATATAAAGTATTTTAGCCAATTACTTTAGATAATGTCTCTCATATTCATTTTTGGGGGGAAGGAATGGCAAGGAAACTAAATTCGAATGACAATAATTACATTCTTCTGACCGTGTTATAATTACATTAATCTAATAATCGCTGTTTCGAACCCCCACATGGAAAAAGTGTTATACATACATATATTTTGACCAGCATTTTTTAAGAATATAGTAGAAGTTGCCGTGTAGGTACGGCGTAAAAGAATTCATGAACATATTTTGTCCCATGGGTTTCGTAAGAGGCGACTATGCAGTTCGCTGTGGGCACTTGTCCGCTTTAGTCGCGTTGTTTTTTCTCGCTGAGCAGTCTTATCTCAAGAAATATTTCGCGCTATTGTGTATATACCTACACACATCGTGCAATGGTGAATAGATGCATACGATAGTGTACCTTATTTAACATGGAGGAAGATATAATTCAAGAAGATAATGAGATTAATAATATTCTACTCGGGATAAGTAATGTTGAGGAGTCGGAGATTTGTTTAGTGGAGAAGAATACTACACAACAAGAGGAAGAAATGCTTGAGGACTCTAGTTCTAGAGTTAGTCGTAATAAGAGACCGCGGGAGGAGGATGAGGAAGAAGAGTGGATAGCGGTATGAAGAAATGGAAAGAGAGTGGGACAGAAGGTTGATGTGTATATTAATAATTCCGAAAAGCTACCGAAGCAATTCGCGCTTGCTAAATTATTAAGGTCAAATAACATTAGTAGTGTTAGCCGGGTAAAATATATAAACCCCTATAAAGTGTTCATACAGTTTGAAAATGCAGGAAGTGCTGAGGAGTTGATCAATTGCAAACCTTTGCAAGATTTAGGTTGGAGATGCCAAAAACCACTCGAAGTTGTTATATCTTACGGCGTTATTAAGAATGTAGAATTGGACTTGAGTAAAAAAGACATGTTAGAAGTTATTTGAAGCAATTGTGAACTGATAGCGGTAAAACGTTTAAAACGCAGGAATAAGGACGGTAACGGCTGGGAAGAAAGTGAGTCAATACGTCTGGGGTTCAAGGGTCCCTCACTACCAACGTGTGTCTACATCTACGGCATGAAGATAAATGTCGACCCATACGTGTTCCCAGTTACCCAGTGTTCCAGGTGCTGGCGATTTGGGCACTCCTTGCGTGTTTGTCCAAGCAAAAAGGTTGTGTGCCCTAAGTGTGGCAAGGGTCACGCTAACTGTGAGACTACCTCATATAAATGTGTGAATTGTACAGTAAACCATTTATGCCTGGATAGATCGTGTCCTGCGTTTAAAAAAGAGAAACGAATTCGTGAATTGATGGCAGAGTTTAACTGCTCTTATAGGAAGGCGTTGCAAGTATATGTTCCACCAGAACCCGTCCCTACACTGCGCTCAGAACGATTTAATTTAACTTCACCGGCAAGCCTTAGTGTGTTTCCCGAGTCTGTACCTGAACACGTACCTAATCAGTAACAAGACATAAACGTTATTTCCTATGCAAGCGTGACCCGAGCGCCGCGTTGTGATAGTATCATGCGACAATCACAACCTAAGCAACCGGGCTCAACGAATGTTTCTCAATCATTAGAACAGAGACCCAAGAAGAAAAAGAATAAGAAAAAGAAACAAAGTCAAAATGAAGTGTATAACAGGGATGTATCTTCGGAATCAGAAACAATGAATAGTAATTTAGTCGATGAGTCGGAAAATGAAATTCGGTTGAGAAATGAGAGAAAAGAGAAATGCAGATCTAGTTTAAATTTGAAGCAATAGCTTGCAAAATTACGAGGGTGGATTGAAAAGTACTCGGCCTAACACAGATCCATTCAATTCTAAAAATCAAATCTACCCACATTATTTAGTTCAGTTCAGACTAGTTCATTGTGTGAAGTTCGAAACGTGTGCGATAATTAGTCGTGATGTTATAAATTCATTAACAAAGTAATCGGACATAATTTCCGCGAATGGAGCAAATCGAGCAGCGTGCTGTCATTAAGTACCTCCATAAGAAGGGGCTATCATCAAAAGCCATCCATGATGACATGGTCAGTACATTAGGCGATTGTGCTCTGTCATATTCATCCGTCAAAAAATGGATAGCAGAATTTAAGCGTGGTAGAGAGAGTGTGAAAGATGAACCTCGCTCTGGAAGGCCTTCGACGTCAACTACTGACGAAAATATTAAAAAAGTACTTGATTTAATAATGGGAGACCGCAAATTAAAAATTAGAGAGATAGCCGAGATTATAGGCATCTCTTATCCTCTCGTCAGTCCAAAACCTTCTAAAGGTTGCTGTCAAAAAGTACGCATCTGTCCACAACCATCAGAAGGTTGCTGTTTACTTATAAACTTCAGATTCGAAACAGCCCTAGTAAAAGTATACGTATCTCCCTATAACTAGTACAACATGCAGAGAATGAAACAAAGACGGCAATTAATATCACATACGCTTCATATATGAACCATAGAAGCTTTGAAATAGTAATACATTTATTCCGTTCAGTTGCTCGTTCTGTGACGCGGTGTCGTGTGTTTACGTGCAAAGTATTAATTGTTGAAAGTGATTTCGGAAGTTTATATTAAAGATAAACATGAATGGGTAAGTCATGAATACTTTTTTATTAATTTAAAACATATTAGATGACGATTTGTACATAAATTATTCCATTTTATCAAACATTGCTTGCCATTTCGACGGCCATGTTGATACCATGTTCGTATTAATTTCAATTGTTTTAAATTAAAAGTACAATTGTGAATGGTAAACATTGTTTTAGTATCGTTAACATACATATTTACAAACATAACAATAATTACAATTGTATAGTTTCGATTAAATCTTTCATAAAACTAAAAATAACAAATTGCTTAAATATCGCGTCCACCTGGCGGGCGCGGACAGACATGGGTCCTAAAGTTATTGACATGAAATCCGCCATCTTAGAGAGCAGGTTGTATAGTATGGATACGATTTTGGGAATGCCAGTGTTGGTATATTTTTGCGATAATTTTTGGTGTGGATTTTTATTTGTTTTTCTTATTTGTTTTGTTTTATTTTTTGTCAGTAAATTGTTTTACTTTTTGTATGTGCATGTCATTATATTTTTTTGCACTTGATTGACAAGTGAAACAAGACGACCGAGGACTCGCGGTTTTTATAATAACATTCGAATGTTAATTAAAAACATAAAAAAGCAATGAAAAATAACTAATTTGTATTTCATTTTAATTTTATATTCATGATTATAATTATTAAAGAAGTCACCACAGAGCGTATCCATACTAGCATAGCAGCGTACTACGTCATACTTGGTACTTTTTGTAGTGAATGTGTAACTTTTAGTTGTTGATTTCTAACATAATTTTGTATGAAAGATGCCTCCTTTGTTTTGTTTTTAACTTAGGAAATGTTATTAAATTTAGGAATATACATTCACATGTAAATAAATCACAAAATTGTTCCTTACAATTGCAAAAGTTTGAAAGCATTTTTTTAGGGTCACTTTTTCAAGTGTTTGTTACAACTCATTCATTTCTTAATAACTAAATAGTTGTAACATTTGAAACTGTTTATATTAAGAACAAAGACCAAACTATAGAATAAGTTAAGATTTAAAGCCCATTGTGCCTCAGGCGTCGTCGATATTGAAGTACACAATGTGCCTTTTTTTGTGCCTGTTTCGGTTCATCTTAAGTGGCCCACATTATTGTCGAGCTTGTGGTGTGAAAAAACTGTATGTAGAGTTGTGTTTTTTTTATTCATTATTGTAAAGTGTGTTTTCGTATAGTAAATGAAGTAAATATTTATTGAAATAATTGCTTAATTTTTTAATGATTACATTTTATATTCAACAAACTGGAAAAAAAATCGCTTCTAGCAATTTTACCATCGAATTTATAACATACCAAAAGGGTGAACGTACACATTTACATATATTCTATTAGCTTATTTAACAATAATTCTAACAACATATCATATTATATAGTTTTCATACATAAATATTAAGATATTTCCATTTTAATGACACGCGCCACGTAGGCAATATATCACTCGTTTAGTGTTTGACAGATGCGCCTAAGCGGCTATTTTGGCCCGGACTGCTGAGAGGTTATGAACGAACTCAAAACATCATTGTCAACGAGTTGGGTTTCCACAAGGTGTCTGAGAGGTGGGTTCCGCGACTGCTTTCAGTTGAACAAAAAAGGACGCGATTGACTATTTCACGCGACTGTTTGGAGTTATTTGAAGCCGATGCAGATGATTTTTTGAATCGTTTTGTTACTATGGACGAAACATGGGTTCATTACTGTACACCGGAAACAAAACAACAATCAAAACAGTGGAGAAGACCTGGTTCACCACCCCTAAAAAAGGCTAAGTCGATTTTGTCGGCAAATAAGGTGATGGCTTCAGTATTCTGGGACTCGAAAGGTGTGATTATGATTGATTATCTTGAAAGGGGTCAGACTATAAACTCTGATTACTACTGCACCTTACTACGTCGTTTACGAGAGGAAATAAAAGAAAAACGTCGAGGAATGCTCAGAAGAAAAGTCCTGTTTCATCAAGATAACGCCCGTGTTCACACGTCAGTACAGTCAATGGCTGAAATTCACAACTGTGGCTTTGAACTGTTACCGCATCCGCCGTATTCACCTGATCGGGCACCATCAGACTTCTTTCTGTTCCCTAACCTAAAAAAGCACTTGGGAGGTCAAAGATTTTCGACAAACGACGAGGTCAAAGCAGCTATAGACGCATATTTTGACTCTAAGGAAGAATCATTTTTTTTCAACGGTCTAAATGCTTGGAAGGGAAGGTGGCAAAAGTGTATTGAACTTGATGGTGATTATGTAGAAAAATAAAAATATAACTGATTTAGTATGTGTTTATTTTCTTGGTTAGGCCGAGTACTTTTCAATCCACCCTCGTATATGCATTAATTTCTAACTCACAAGAAGATTTAAAGAGTAGAATAATTCAAGGAGTGTCACTATGCATTGAATGGTTGGTATCGATAGTGGGGGAATACATCTGGGACCTTCCTTTTAAAAATATACTCGGTAAGTTATGGGTATAAGCTCCCAAATAAACCTTCTCCAGTGGAATTCACAAAGTGTTAAGCCTAAATATGTAGAATTTGAGCAGTTATTAAATAGTGAAAAAATTCATATAGCTGCTATATGCGAAACATGGTTAAATAGTGAGGTTACTTTTAGAATAAGTGGTTATAATGTTTTCCGTCACGATCGAAAAGACTCGTATGGAGGTGTCGCTATTATAGCCCACAAATCCGTTAAGGCGCAAATAATCCCTGTTCATTTTTCAAATCCTAGTATTGAAATAATTTGTGTAAAAGTTTTCAACTGTAAATATATTGATTACATATTTTCTATCTACTGCCCACCAGCTATACGAACTTCTCAAAGTGACTGGGATGAAATATTTTCGTTTAAGACGAGTAAAACACTTGTACTTGGTGACTTTAACGGCCACCATTCCAGGTGGTCTTGTAAGACTGATTTGAGAGGTAGCAATATTTTTGATTCTTTGTTAGAAAATAATTTTGTTTCATTGAATGATAGTCGAGCTACGCGTGTTAAATTTGTCAACGGGAAATTGCAGGAATCTTCTCCTGATATTTCTATTGCATCTTCGGACATAGCCTTGCACTTGAACTGGAAGGTAACTAATGAGACATTAGGTAGTGACCACTTAATTATTAAGATTTATATTTCTTATAGTAACAATAACTCGCCATTTATTCAGAGGAGAAACTTTAAAAATGCTAACTGGGATGGTTATCGTAAGTATATTAAAGATAATCTCTCAAATTATAACCTGCTTGTTGATGACCCGCAAACAAGTTACGATTTGTTCCTTAGCATAATTAACGAAGCCGCTGATGTTCACATTCCTTTGTATAGATTTAGCCAAGACCCCTCTCAACATTTTACTCCCAAACGCTATTGGAATCCTAAGCTATCAAAAGCTGTTGCAGAAAGACGGCTAGCACTTACGTTGTTTCGAAAGAATCCCACCCCTGGTAATTTGAACAAATTGAAAGATAAAATCAGAATTTCACAATTATTACTACGACAGGCTAAAAATAAATCATTCTCTAATTTTTGTTCTTCAATTGATGAGGCTACTTCTGTAACAGAAATGTGACGCAAGATGAAGTGGTTAAAGGGTTATAGATCATTTAATACTTTTATTGATGAAGTAACGGCTAATAAGCTTTTACATAATTTAACACCAGATTTTGTCTGTCCAAAGTACCCCATTTTTTCGTCTTGTAATATAAAACTTGAGGCTCCATTTTCATTATGTGAACTAAAAAGATGCGTTAAAGCAAAAGATACTTCACCCGGAGGCGACAATATTTCGTACTCAATGATTAAATATTTACCGGATAACGCTACAAATATTTTACTTAATCTTTACAATTTATTTTACACTCTCAGTTTTGTCCCCTCGCAATGGCGTGAAATTCTTGTTATACCTATACCTAAACCAGGTCGGGATCCAACTTCAATAGCAGCTTTAAGACCAATCTCTGTCATGTCTTGTTTATGTAAAATATTACACGCTATGTTGAAGAATAAATTAGAGTGGTTAGTTGAGAAAAAAAACCTCTTTCACGAAGAGACCACCGGGTTTAGAAAAACCAAGTCTTGTCTTGATAACCTTAGCAATTTAGTTTCTAGAATTCATCTGGGATTTTCGAAAGATCAATTAACGGTAGGATGCTTCATTGACATTGAAAACGCTTATAACAACGTGGATATTAGAGCCTTACTTTTAAATTTAGATCGCCTAGGCGCTGGTGCAAAAATCTGTAAATACTTATGGACATTTTTAAAGGAAAGACAACTAAGCATAAAAGTTGATAAAAAAATAATTTGTAGATCTACAGGTCGTGGCCTGGCCCAAGGAGACTCTCTCTCACCTATATTATTTAATATTGCTACTCTCCATATATGTAAACAAGTTTCTAATGTTATGATTTCTCAATATGCTGACGATTACGCTTTATATTTAACTAGTAAAAATGTCAACGACACATCCGAAGAACTGCAAATAGCATTGAATAAAATAAGCAACATGCTTATTGATCTGGGTTTGGACATTTCAACAACCAAAACAAAGGTATGTGTCTTCAAGAAAGGCGTCAATAGACAACAGATATCGCTAAATATTAATAATAATGTAATAGAGGTAGTCAGTGCTGTAAAGTATTTGGGGATGTGGTTGGACCGCTCTTTAAAATTGAATAAACACATTAGGGGGAATACGCAATGAAACGGACGCGTTATGAAACGGACACTTACGATATCTCGAAAATTTTTAACGAAAATATTCATTTCATTTGTTTGTTGGCAGCACTGATGACCATAGACAAACCCACAATAATGACAGCTACCGGCGGCCATTATTTTGTTTACTTTTTTCGCGTGTTCTTCAACACTTGAGTTTTGTAAAAAATAACGTATATTTGCCAAATGGTTTAAAATTCGATAATAACTTGGGTCACTATTGTGATAATCGTATTTGTTGTGATATATTCTCAAAAATACATGGAACGGTGAGTTATAATCTTATTAATACTTATTTTATGGAATTTGGTTATATATGTATTTAAGGTTAGATTTGCAATGAATTGGACAGGTACAGTCGTGTTGAAACGGACGTCCAATTCAATGCGTCAGTGCCTGTCCGATTCATTACTCCTGTATACCTAGTCTCTTAAATTGGTTTTCTTTGTTCATAAGATGCCACCAAAGAAGAGAGTTCGTCCAGAGAAAGCGGCAATAGAGTCTGCTGTGAAAGAAGTATTAAATAAAGGCCAATCCATTCGCTCAGTAGCTTCAGCATATAAGATATCGAAGTCTTATTTGGCGGATATCGTTAAAAAAGCTAAAGAGTCTTCAACTACGTTCACTCATAATCCCAATATTGGAAATAGAAGAATTTTTTCTCAGGAACAAGAAGAACTATTAGCCGATTATTTAAAAAGATCTTCAAAGATGTGCTATGGGCTCACTACAATCCAGGTGAAGGAGCTTGCTTATCAATTTGCAGTTGCAAATAATATAGCGCCCGAAAAGTGGATTGAGCGACAAAAGGCTACGAAGGATTGGTTTCG
The DNA here is from genome assembly GCA_907164705.1 of Parnassius apollo. NCBI lineage: Eukaryota > Metazoa > Arthropoda > Insecta > Lepidoptera > Papilionidae > Parnassius > Parnassius apollo. The sequence goes on from CAJQZP010000566.1 coordinate 772,126, forward strand.
TGGTTTCATGAAAAGGAATCCATCTTTATCAGTACGTAAACCAGAAAATACTTCTCTGTCCAGGGCTACATCTTTTAACCAAGAAAACGTTGGTAAGTTTTACGAAAATCTTGCAAATATATTGAATAAGAAGAAAATTGAACCTCATATGATATGGAACCTTGACGAAACTGGATGTTCGACAATGACTAACCCACCAAAAGTAGTTGCAACGCGAGGCTGTAAACAAGTTGGACAGGTGACATCGGCAGAGAGAGGACAGTTAATCACAATGCTTGGATTCATTAATGCTTCAGGTGGCACCGTACCTCCGGTATTTGTGTTTCCTAGAGTCCATTTCAAGGAATTCATGTTACAAGGCGGTCCAAAAGGGTCACTCGGCTTAGCCAACCCAAGTGGTTGGATAACAGAAGAGAGTTTCTACAAAGCCATGATACACTTCATCAAATTCGTAAAGCCGTCTGAGGAAAACCCCTGTTTGATACTATGTGACAATCACTCTAGCCACATAACAATCGACGTTGTCACATTGGCTAGAGATAATTATATAACAATCTTAACGTTTCCACCTCACTGTAGCCATCGCCTCCAACCGCTTGATGTTTCTGTTTATGGACCATTTAAAGCTCGGTATAGGGAGGCCATGAATGCATGGATGTTATCTAATCCCGGAAAGACAGTATCGATTTACGAAGTGGCTCAATTTGCCAATACAGCGTATACTGTCGCATTTTCTATGGAAAATGCTATCGCAGGATTTCAAAAAACTGGTATTCATCCATTTAATAGAAATACGTTTACTGAGGATGATTTTTTGACATCTTTTGTCACTGACAGACCTGCAGCTGAGCTCCCTAATGCTGAAGTATCAACTGATAATGCTCCTGGAACTTCTGCTGAAATACTATCTACTGTCGATGCTCCCGATACCTCTGCTGCTATCTCTTCTAGCTTCACTCCACAAATAACATACTCAGAATCGAATCCATCAACCATGGTTTTATCTCCTGAATGTATCCGACCTTATCCAAAGGCATTGCCTAGAAAGAAAACTCAGAACCAACCTAGGAAGATGAAAAGCACGGTTATAACTGACACGCCTGAGAAGGACGCATTAATTGAAAAACCTTTTGCTAAAAAAAAATTCAAAAAAAGGAAGCAAGAGATGAAAACTTCCAAAAACATGAAAAATCTAATACAGACATTTTCAGAGTCGTCAGATTCCGATTTTTTCACTCCGAGAATCAGATGATTCGGATATTACGTCTGATGGCTCTACATATAATCTATCATCTTCATCTACATCTAAGGCTAAGAGAAAATGCAAGGCGAAAAGCACCGCAAAAAAAAGCAACAAAAATGATGACTATTGCACTGTTTGTAATGGGGCTTATTTATGCAGCAGTGTCGACTGGTTAATGTGTACTATTTGTAAGAAATGGGCACACGAGACATGTGGTCTGAAGGGTATGAACAATTATTTTTGTAATAATTGCAATTAATACTCCAACTTGGTAACGGGAGGACTGATTACTTTTAATGTATGGGTATAAAATTATAGGATATAAGTAAACAGTTTATGATTTTTAGTTAGTCCTAATATTATTAAGGAATATTTTTGATACCTACTTATATTGTTTTACCATAATGAAGCCAGGATCTCATTTTTGTTAGAAGATTAAGAAGAGTCTAATTATTTAATGTCGTTTTTTTTGTAATTGTTAAATTTTTTGATCTCATTTTGTTTTGTACCAAAGTGTTTGATTTGTTTAAATAAGGGTTATAATGTAAAATAAAATAATTTGTGAAACCTTGCGTATTTATATAGCAAAAAGTATAACATTGGTTCCTAGTCCGTTTCAAGACACCCTTTGTCCTGTTCAATGCTTCTGTGTCATGAAACGGACAATTAGCGAGTTAAAAAAAAACCTAAAATATTTCTTAAAATAAATTTCATTTTCATAAAAGATGTTGTATTACTAATACTATAATACCTCCGAATTTTTTAAGGACAGATAACGAGTTTCTAAGATTTTAATTACAGTATCTAATAATACTCCAAAGTTAAACGTCCGTTTCATTGCGTATCTCCCCTACTGAGTTAGTTGATAAAACTTCCAGATACTTAAATATTTTTAAACTTCTTGCTGGGACAGGGTGGGGAATACACCCTAAACATTTGAAAAGGTTATATATTGCTATTATAAGGAGTAGATTTGATTACGGAAGTTTTTTATACGACAACAGCTGTCAAAATTATGTAAGTAAGCTAGATAAAGTGCAAAATCAAGCGCTGAGAGTAATGGGAGGTTTTATTAAAACAACTCCTATACATGCAATGGAGAGCGAACTTGGTCTCCCTCCATTGCACGTGCGGAGAACGTATTTAGGAGGTAAATTTATATTAAAAGCTAGGTCATGAGAAAACAATATTACAATTAAAATATTACGAGAATTGTCGACATGTAAAGACAACAGATATTGGCGGAATAAAAAGAAGCCACTATTGTTAACTATGTTTGATTGTCTTTCTAATGTTTATATTCATGCCAGCCGACAACTAGAAATGTTTTCAATGAATACCTGGGTTACCAACATAGATTTGGATGATGTAATTCACTGTAATATCCCGAATCTTGTTAAAAAAAGCGAAGCTACAGTAATTTTAATTTAAAATTATTATGCTTGGATTTTATCAACCAGCGATATAAAAATTATTATAAACTCTATACTGATGGATCTAAGGATGGGAGTGGAATTGGTTCAGCATTTTATGACCCACAATGCAACATTAGTCTACAATTAAAAATAGACAATGACATAATATGCATTATGGAGGCGGAACTAATAGCAATCTGAGGCTTTGTCTTACGCAATATCGTTACCACAAGACAATATAGTGATATTCACAGACTCTAAAAGCGCACTCCAACACTTGGCTCGGTGCACCTCGGGCCTACGAGGCACTCCGATAGCCTACTCAGTCCTGGACTGTATTTTAAATCTGACCTCCAATTCTAAATCTATAAAGTTACAGTGGATTCCGTCACACTGTGGCGTTGAATATAATGAAAGGGTAGACGTCTTGGCTAGACAAGCTATTACTGAGGGAATTGAATATAATGTACTTCCTTATTATACAGATTGCATTTGGTTAATCAAAACACAATGCTACAAATTATGAAAGGAATATTTTGATTTACGCTCTAAAGAAAAAGGTATCTGGTATAAAACGGTTCAGCCACATCCTCTCAGAATTCCATGGATTGATAGTCACATATCACCAAGAAAGGACGCAGTAGTGATTATGAGGCTGCGTTCTGGACACATTCCATGCAAGAATTTTGCTTTTCTTATGAATAAAGTCCCGTCACCGAACTGTGAACAATGCGGTGTTCCCGAGGACTTAATGCATGTCTTGATGGAGTGTGCCCGCAATGCTGCCTTTCGAATAGCTAAGTGTAAAAATATTTTAAAGGAATTTGCTGATTGTAACATTATTTTATCCAATCCTCATTCCGATGAAACAAAATTATTGGCTAAATTATATAACATATTTTCCTCAGATCAGTCAATTAGATAGTACTTGTTTTCATTTTCATTTTTGTTTGCTTGCTAAATGGAATGTTATTTAGTTCTAAATGATGTCAAATAGAGCGACATAATCGCATTTTGATTAAGCTCTTAAATAAAGATTTAAAAAAAAAAGAGGCGACTATGGGTTTGCCAGAAAAATCTTATGGCTTAGTATAGTACAACCACCTCTTTTACTTCAGATGTAAAATAACTAAACCGGCGACGGGCAACATTGTCAGTAGTGCTCACGTCTGGTTCTGTTTTCCTCAACCTATGCCAAGCGTGATGATTGAGACAAATTGTCCCAACATCGGGAGAGTTCCATCCATGTCCACCCATAATATTGTTATATTACAATTTTAACCCTACCTAGCCGTCAACTAGGAATGTCCACTTAAAAAACATTGGATCCCAGCAGCGATATTTATCGATATATCGTTAGAAAACATCGATATTTTTTCACTATCGAATACTTTCAACGTAAGTTTAATATTACCTTTTTCTAGTAAAACTCACAAAGTTTGTGGTCCTTTATTTTGTATGTGTGAATGTAGAATCAGAGACCAGAGTAACATAGCTAAGCTGGTAGTGTAATAATAGAGTGTTACTTGAATAGTTTAACAAATATACCTGAGATACAGGTTTATACTAGTTCAGGTGCCTGTTATTGTTGTTTACGTGGTAGAGCCATGCTGCCGTTATATTAGTAGTATAGTTGTAGCACGAATGGGTCGGCTCGACCGGGCAAGGATCACGCTCTCACAGAATACCAGCGTTAAATAGTAGCTTAATGTTGCCAAAAAGTGTTCGTATGGTGAGTGCAGAGAACCGGAGACCCTTATTACTGGAAACGAGGCATTCCACCTACGTCCTCACGGATGACAACGCATCTGCATTTTGATTCGTAATCGAGGATAGATGTAGATGTCTATGGGTCACAGCAACCACTTACCATCAGGTGGACTGTATGCTCGTTTATCACCCTATCCTATAAAAAAAACATTTCTTAAATTAAGACACTATTTAAATTATTTGTACAGTTTACTGATATAAAAATCATGATTATTATTGATAATCGTTAAAATGCAAGGTGGTAGAAAAAAACAGTTATTTTAATAACACTAATCGTTGCTTGTATTGATTGAATTTTTAATTTTGGTTTTGTGTTTAGGTATTTTCATGATTATTTTTATGAAATTATCGTTTCATTTAACTGTACTAACACGATGGAGCGCGAATAAAGCTAATTAAACGTTGTAAAAAATGATTCTTTTTTCATCGGGATCGATATTCTTTTTGCCCTGTAATAGTGGAGATGAACGGTCCACTATTAACAGACTCCGAGAGGTTTAAGGTGGAGAAATGAAACTACTGTTTAAAAGCCGAGTGGAGTATGAATATGGAATGGAATGGAATATATTTGCATCAACCTTGCCTATATTTATATGGCCGGCTACGTTTTTGGTTTACCAATGGTAACCATTTTTATTTTACCTAGCCAATTATAATGCTTATATTATGACCAATGAAAATTATTCAAAATATACAACTATTATCTACGTTTCCTTTCCCGGCGTGAGACTTGTTTTTTGTTCACGAAGCTACGTCGATGGATCGGGCTATAAAAGACATGCAGATCGGTGCGCGCGCGTAGTCGGTGAGCGGCGGCGGCGTGGAATACAGCTCCGGAACAGCAAGAAGAAACGAACTGCGGCGTTGAAGAAACGGCTCACCATTGGTCGACGGATACGTGACGATAGCGGCGTGTGAAGTCGCTGTGGCGCTGAATGATATTTGCGCCTGCTTCTTGTTTCTTTATAAGAACGTCAAATTATCTATATGCAGTCCGCAGTATCTCAGTAGCCAAGGATAGTTAGGAAATAAATGTTTTTTTATCCTCGCCTTCCGCGTTATGGTAGCAGCAGAGTATATATTATTTATTGCCGTTTAGGGTTGATTAGTCTGGCTGCTACATCACTCTCCCCCTAGCGAAAGCGTACCGGAGGCTTGACGACTCGCCCGTATCTCGTTGTTTTTAAAATAGGTTTCAACTGGGTTGATGTAGATGATGGAGTTTCAAGCTTCCTCGCTGATGGTTTTGATGATGATGATGAATCCTCTGAAGTATCCTCGTTAATAATATAGGCAGGCTTTAGTCGGTCGATCAATATAATCGTAGATTTCCTTCCGGGTATTTGTAGTTTAAAAGTCTTGCTATTTCTCTCTAATACTTTATACGGTCCATCGTAGGTAGGTTGAAATTGTTTTTTCATTGCGTCGTTTCTTACAAAAACTTGCTTGCATGTTTTCAAATCTTGGTGAATGAATACTGATTTATTATTTCTGTGTGATTGCATTTCGGTGCATTTCAACGATAAGGCTTTGTTGATTGATTCTCGAAGTTGAGTTACGAAATCGTAATCCATTTCTTGTTTGTTTGACGCTGCTGAACTGAAGAAGTCACACGGCAGTCTTATGCTGCAGCCGTAGGTTAGCTGAGTGGCGCTAAGACTAGTGTCTGCACGCGGTGTTGCTCGTAGTCCGAGTAGCACTGTAGGTAGCTCATCAATCCACTTTGTATGTTGAGATAAACGAGTTTTGAGTGCGGTCTTTAATGTAGGTTGCCATCGTTCGATTATTCCGTTTGACTGAGGATGGTATGCTGTTGTACGTGTCTTCTGTATTCCCATAGTTTGAAGAAGTTTGAGGAATAGGCTGCTTTCGAAATTTCTTCCTTGATCCGTTGTGATGGTTTTAGGTGATCCGAAACAGTAATCCAATTTTCATAAATTATCTTCGCGACGGATTCGGCTGAAGTATCATCGGTAGGTATTGCTTCCGGCCATCTTGTTGTTCTGTCGACCATTGTTACGAGATAACGATGTCCTTGCGGTGAAGTAGGTAATGGTCCAACGATGTCAACGTGCAGGTGTTCGAATCTCTCCGTGGGTGGAAATGTAGCTAGGCTACTTGATGTATGCCTTTGTACTTTGCATTTTTGGCATTGAATGCATTGCTTCGCCCAGTTGCCAACATCCACTTGCATTGAAGGCCAAAAGAATTTTTCAGTGATGAGTTTTCTTGTTGTTCTAACACCTGGATGACTGATGTTGTGCAGTGCATTGAAGACTTCGCGACGACATTCTTCTAGTAGGTATGGTCGCATGGTTGTCGTTGAGGCTTCACAGTATATATGTAGATGCGTCATTGGCATTGTAACTTGCTTGATGGACAAGTTACCTTGCTTCGATAGATGTTTTATGTTGTCACTATCTCTGTCTTGTGCTGCGGCGATCTTATGATAGTCGATTGATCACACACACACACACACGCACACACGCACGCGCACGCACGCGCACACGCACACGCACACGCACACGCACACACACACACACACACACACACACAGAGAGAGAGAGAGAGAGAGAGAGAGAGAGATTTTAACCATAGCTTAAAAAAACTGTTTTACCAAAACTTTGAGATAAAATTTAAAATCTGTATGTGAAATGGTATGGGAAGGTACTGATATCCTACGATACAGGATTTATCCTAGTTTAGGAATCAGTGCAACATTGGGTTTGTAACTCCTTAAATTTTTCAATAAAGATTATTATTATTATTAATTTTTCTAATCAGAATTTGTGGAAATGGAAGCTTTGTAAAATAGTAGTATGTGACATGAATTGAGAAGCGTGTATGTTACGCAAATGCGAGATGTGTCAGACTAAAGTTCAGAAAATAAACGAATTTGACGACTCGACTTAGACATCATAGAAATCATGGACAGTAAAAACAGAAACTGGATTGATACATGGCAATGAAATAGAAATACGTAGAATTGTCAAAGCTGAAGTGAATATATGTAAAAACCCTGCCATTAAAGTTTCTTGAAGCCTTGGTTAAATTTTTGGTACACTAATTTTACATAACTCTACAATACACGGCTACTATCTCCCTAAAGAGCCACCTCAAAGTAGGAGAAATATTCATGCAAGTAGACTTCTCAGAAAATTACTGCTGCAAATATTCCAACGATATACAAGCAGTACATTTCGGAACGTCGAAGCAGCAGATAACTCTACATACCGGCGTATATCACTACAAGTGCCTTCATACCCAAGAGTTGAAGAGTTAATCTTTTTGCACGGTTTCGGACTGTTTGCGACATGACGCCTGTGCAGTTTTTGCTCACATGCAGAAAATTCTGGATCAAGTACATTTGTCACACCCTATGGACACATGGACACTCAGATATGTGTCCTACGGACACATAGTCGCTCAAGGTAAAGATATACCCAACGTTGTTGCCTTAATTAAATCTATTGAAACAAGTGTAACTAATGTCATAATTTCTGTCGTGAATGAGACACAGATAAAGGACATAGACAAACTATTATCTGCAATTTCTGATCAAGAAAAGAGCATTCCCGAAACTGAAAATTCATTAGGTTACCTGAAACAAAATGAACCCAAAGAGGATTTATTTGAGAAAGTTGACTTAATAATCATTAAGAAGGTAAATGATAATGATAAAACTGTAACTCAACTCCTATAGATTTGATTATAGTAAAGAATTCTTGGGTAGATATCAATTAAGACTGAATCTACAAGTTGATTTGGGTTTTTGTTTATTATGAAAGTAAAGTGAATGAAAATAAATATAATTGATTTTGTAGTAATGCAAAGGTACACATTATTTCTAAGAAGTGTCACCCCCTTGTAGTATGTCACGCCCATGGATAACATTAATGTAGGAAATGTCACTTCCGCTGATATGAGGTTGCTACTATGGAGGACATTTTTTTCTTGGAGGTTTGCAAGCTCGGTGAATATTTTTCCCTTGCTGAAGAAGACCAAGCCTAAGAGAACTATGATTCATAAAAGATAGCTTTATCTCTGCAACAGCTGTCAATAAAAATCACGCCTATGAAGTCCTGAATTTCTTAGTAGTACAGACAGCACCTGTCAATGTCATACTTTATGGGCATGCACTAATTAGATCGGCATGTACTGTCTGTACTACTAAGAAATTCAGGACTTCATAGGCGTGATTTTACTGACAGCTGTCGCAGAGCTCAAGCTATCTTTTATGAGCTATACAATAACAATGACAAAGGAGTTATGAGTATTTACCAAATTATTTAGTTCAAATTTCCTTGTTCTTGACGCTTGGATAATTCCACTGAAGGGTGTTTTATTTTAATTTTATGAAATTTTTGAAGACCACATCAAGTGTATTTCCCATTTTAAATGGTAGGTGTATGTTGCCAAATTTATCCATTATATCAAAGATGGAGGACATAAGGTTTTCCAGGTGATTATCATTAGATAATAAATTAGCTTGAAGAGCATAACCATTTGGAAGGGAGGAAGTAGGAGTTGTTATAATATTGTTGTACGCTACGATATCATAGTCTACATAATTCGGAACAGGTCTAGTTGGGTTAATTCAGAAAACTGTCTTCCTATAAGATTAAGAAGCAGAAGGGACAGGGGAATACTTGATAACTGTTGAGATGAAAGGTCTCCTAACTGCAGGGAAGCAAGCAGATGCCTCTAGATATGAAACATTTTCGTGGAACATCACAAATTAAATGCCTTTTTATTTTGAATGTTCACGGCAACTTTTATTAGTTGCCAAGTGACTATCAGAGCAGAACAGGTATGTTGCGATATCCTTAACACAATTATCTCCAGTGTGCTCTTTTGAGCATTTGAAGCAGCGTGGCTTGATCAGTACTTAGCTTTTACATATCCAAAGCGACAACACTTCAAACACTGTATGGAACCGAGTAAGTAGTTTTATACAGGAATTGATGAGTAAAAGCAGTATAAGTGAGAAGGAAGCTCTTGGCCTGAAATATTTAAGGACAATAGTTTGGGTAACCACCCAATCAATATCATCCTTTCTTTACTTTTCAATGTAATCTGATGATGAAGCGACAGTAGCCTAACGGCTGGGCGCGGATCGCGAACTCAAAAAGGTCATGGGTTCGAATCCGCCATTCGACTACTGGCGTGGACCAGTCGTAACACAAGCAATCTAAGCTTACCACGAGTGGTTAAGGGGAATATTAGTAATGTTTGTAGCATTGTTAATATTCTTTTTCAAAAAAAAAATCTAGCCTTTATAAATTCTCTACCAAGGAGTAGTACCAACTCAGACACTAACTCCTCCATGGAAATATCAGATGGTATACCTTTAACAACACCCATTCTGGTAACATTGAAGGTTGGAATGACTGCTGATAGTTTGTATTTAGCATGAAAAGATGATTTAATAAAGTTATTGGCATCTGAAGCAGTTTTAAATCTATTGAGCGCGTATCTATTGATCTATTGATATTTTACAACCTAAATTTGTTATGCTTAGTTTTTCATATTTGGAAACCTTATTTTGGAATAGAATATGGCCGATCTTGACAGGATTGTATAAGCAAATGAAGGATCGGGTTCTATACACTTAAGGTGGATTATAAAAAGCTCTTTATCACTATCTGTGTATTTTTCTCTTCTAAGATACCAAGGCGGGTGTAAATATTTTGATATAGTGCTGATAGCGTATCTTCACGACCAACTTTTTTTTAATGAATGCTTGGTGTTAAGTCTGTACATTTTCGTTTAAAGGGACCAAAACCAGATGGATTGTCATTATATCGTGGTTCTTAATCTACCCTATGTTAATGGTATTAGTTAAGTATACATAAATTAATTAACTACCGCTACTTACCAACTAATAAGTAATGAACAACACAACACAAATATAAACGACAAAATAGAAGACGGCAAAAGTATAACGGGGCTCACACAAATTATTAATCGAGGAAACACGTGTTTTTCTCCATGCTTATCTTTTAAATAAGTATTTAGTTAGTAATTTTTTCTCCTTAAGAGTGCTTTTTATACGCACTTTGAATTTAGGCAAAGGCAAATCAGTAAATCAGTATATTGCATATGAAGCCCTCTTTATTTATGTTCATAGTAGTACTACAGTATCCACTTGGCATTAGGTAAACTGTACCTTACTTTAATATCTCAAAATGTATGTATCCTTACCTGTTTCATGATACCCATTTTCTTCAAATTTTAAATTCTCATTTTCAAAATTCATTTCCTCAACTTTAACAGATTCAAGGCTAAAAATTTCGTCCTTACATTCATTTTCTGTATCACACTCAACTGGCCTGATATCTATATGATGAATTGGTGTGAATTGAATCTCATATCTAGCCTCATGCGGGTTTGGTATTGACTGAAACCAAATTATTTTTTAAATAAGGAAAAGCCAGTGGTGGCGTGGGAGAATCCATACTACCCCACAGCATCCCGCAGATGTGGTAAAAAGGGACAGAGGAAAACTGAATCAGGAGATGGGCAGCAGCATCTTCCTGACGACAACTCCAAGTAATAATAAAAACCGGACAAAAGTGAGGGTTGTATGAGAATGTAGGTATGTAGTTCATCCATCCCAAGAATCGAGACTCAACAATTTTTCAAAACAGATTCCCAAATATCGTAAATTGACAAAGATCAATTGCTGTTTATGGAGTAATATTACCCATAGATAATAATTCGTATAGGTATATATATAGGTATATAGATACATAACAGTATAAGCCGTTAGGTAATTATTTTTGTGAAAATAAGTACTTAACTTACCAAAATTCATAAAATATAGCCTATTGCTCTAACGAAAAAGTAAGTTGGATTAAAGGATAAACTAAACTTTGCAGTACAAAAAAGATTCACCCATATAGCAACGGGAAACAGCATCTAAGGCGCGAGGCAGGTAGTGATCACCAAGGTGCCTGCCAAGTGATGGTTAAGGCAAATACTTCATTATAATGGGAATGACCCATCAAGCAGTGAACTTTTGTTCATAAGAAGTACAATACCATATATAACGGCGGGGGTTAGTCTACTCCTAACTTTTTGATATTATAAATAGGACTAGACTGCTCTCCTGTCCGGCGACCAGTTTGGCGTATGGCTCTGGGGGAGAGCGCAGGTCGTGTTGATCCCCAGGGCAAGTCTCAGTAGTTCTCCTTCACGTGGTTGCCGCCTGTTATTTGGTCTGGTTCAATAGGAAACAGACAGAACAGAAACACTTGGACGATCCTCTTTTTCTTTTCTTTTATCCCTCCCCCTTTTCCTATCCCAACCCAATCCAAGGTGTCAAGCGTACCGTGCCGGTGGATGCATGGCTGGAGGGAGTCTAGTCGCAAACGGTGCCTACCCGAGACCAGGGCGATTCGGCTAGTATTTTAGCCCTTCCCTCGGCATGCGGGGCTCTGCCGGGGGTGACCAAGTATTTCCCTAGCTACTCGTGGGAACAAAATGGATGAAAACCGACATTTTGTAAAAGACAGTGAGAAGTCTCCTTTAATGGAATTAGCTGCAGGTTTAGAAGAGGTCTTTTAGCCTCACCAACACCTTGCAACACTGCGCCCAAACCTGGGACGAGCCGTGAAGTGGAGGGCACGTTTGCAGCCGAACCACAATCGGAAACGAAGCAGGGAGGGGAAAGAAAAAGTTCGCTAGGCCTTATAAGCTTAGTGGAGCTGCGAGGAAAAGGTACCGAAGGCTGATAGCAGCTGAGATTGGAGCCGAAGAGGCCCTCTCTCTCTCTGCCAGAAGCCTTGGGACGAAATTCCTCTGCCCAAGACTCCCCCAGTTCCGAAGGCGAAAAAACGCAGTCGGTCTGAGGAAGAGTCCCCCAAAGACCAGCCCAGGAAGACTGTGAAGCTGGCAACGGAGGAGAAGAAGCACAGCTTCAGTGCCGTAGCTGGCTCCGCGCGTATAGAAATTCGCAATTCGAATCCTATGAGTGTGGAGCAGATGCGGCTGGTCCACCGGGCACTAACACAGGCCATCGCTAAGACGGCCTGTGGGTCGCAACCGGGAATGGGCCCAAAATTTTCCGGTTTCACACACAAGCCAGGTTGGATTCTGGTAACGTGCCTGAATAAGGCAAGCCAGGACTGGATTGTGGGTGAAATCGGAAAACTAAAGCCCTGGCCGGAGGCAGAGCTCTCGGTAATACCCGAGGGCGAACTGCCCAAGCCTACGCTGGGCATTACCTACTTGCCCCGCAGCGAAGCCGACTCTCCAGAGGAGGCGGCTGTGCTGTTGAGGGCACAAAATGAAGGGCTCCATACTGAGCTCTGGAGAATCCTCCACCGTAGGGACGAGGAGAATGGGTTCCTAGTAACCTTTTCTCTGGACGACCCATCGGCGGAGGCTCTTCGGAAGGCAGGCGGTAGAGTCATCCTTGGCTTTAAGATGATAACTTTTAAAGTCAGGGGAGGCTCTGACGCGGCAATGGAGCCCGAACCGCTCCAACCTCAATCCCCTCAGCCCTCCACCTCTCGGGGTGAGGCTGGAACGCCACCGGTGAGAGTGACGAAGACCCAAGGCGCAGATTTCGCCTCGGTCCGACGGCCTCCGTTGGTGTCGCCCAGGCGGGGGGGGGGAGGGCGGAGAGGTGGGAGCGGTTCGAAGAAAGGTAAGGCGGGGGTCAAGTTCGCAGGAAAAGGACCTCCTCGTCCTCAACAGGCGGAAAAGACCCCTGCCCCCCACGCCCATAAATGGCTAAACCCAAGGGTAAGACGAGGGTCCTCCAAGCAAATCTTCACCATGCAGCAGCTGCTTCTGCAGTGGTGGAGGTTTGCTTTGCAGAGGACAACATTGACCTCGCCCTTATACAAGAGCCTTGGGTGGCCAACGCTCAAGTTCTGGGATTGGCGGCTGCCGGTAAGATTCTTGTCAATACCAAAGGCAGTAGACCCGGAGCTTGTATAATTTATAATAAAATTTTTGAACTTTTAGCTGTTCCAGAGTACTGCAACGATGACCTGGTTACAGCCTTCATAAATCTCAAGGGATGCACAGGGGCCAGAGTAATCATTTGCTCAGCCTATCTTCCCGGCGAGAACGCAGATCCTACCATCGAGTTAGAGCGAGTGGCAGAGTTCGCCCGAAAACACAACGCCGAACTTGTGGTGGGTTGTGATGCTAATGCTCACCACACAGCCTGGGGAAGCACCAACATCAACGAAAGAGGTGAGTTACTTTATGATTTTCTCATCTCCAACCGCCTGGTAAGCCTAAACTTTGGTTGTACACCAACCTTTGTAACGCGTGCTAGGCAAGAAGTGTTAGACATAACCTTTGCTACCAATAACATATCCAGGCGGATAAATGACTGGCATGTTAGTAGCGAAAACTCGATGTCTGATCACAAGCACATTAAGTTTGTGATTGGAGCATCACCATCCTTTGAAACCGTTACTTTTAGGGATCCGAAAGCGACCTCCTGGGGTATCTATAGAGATAGCCTAAGGAGGAATTTGGAAACGTTTCCTAAAAGCACCAAAACAATTGAAGGTTGTCCCGTCAAAACTAAGACCTCAACACGAAAAGTTTCTTGGTGAAATTCTAAGCTGAAAGACCTTAGGGAAAAGACCAGGAAACTATTTAATAGGGCTAAGAAAACCAGAGAGTGGGATATTTATAGTGCAGCCCTAACTGAATATAATAAAGAAATTAGGAAAGCCAAGAGAGCATCGTGGAGGAAGCTATGCGAGGAATTTGAGTCTTTGCCTCGCAGTGCAAGACTACACAAGATGCCATCGAAAGCTAAACTTAATCAGATCGGGCTTCTTAAAAAGCCGGATGGTAACTTCACTAACAGTGAAACAGAAACATTGGAGTTACTAGCGTCAACCCATTTTCCAGGGTCATACAAGACTTCAGCCTTGAATTCTTTCAGAGCCCTACGAAGGCCTTGCAATGAGGACTGGCGTAGAGCTGCAAAGATAGTAAGGCCAAACCTGGTGCAGTGGGCTGTTGACTCCTTTGAACCATTTAAATCAAGCGGGGAGGATGGAATAATTCCCATCCAACTACAGAGGGGTATCGACATCCTTCTTCCTTATCTGGTGAAAATCTTCAGAGCAAGTTCTGCATGGGGATATATTCCAGAACGATGGACATTTGTCAAGGTTCTATTTATACCTAAGGCTTGTAGAAAGGACTACGCTTTACCAAAGTCCTTTAGACCTATAAGCCTATCTTCCTTTCTCCTTAAGACATCGGAAAACGTTATAGATAGATATATAAGGGATGTAGCTCTAGCTACGAGGCCCATACATTACAACCAGCATGCTTACAGCAGAGGAAAATCTACGGAAACAGCCCTGATCAGTGTCATTGACAGGGTCGAAAAAGCACTGGAGGATAAAGAAATAGCTCTTTGTGCCTTTCTAGATATTGAGGGCGACTTCGACAGTAGCACCCACATCACTGCTGATTGGGGGCCTAACATATAAAAATGTTGACCCCACAACCATCAGATGGGTGAAGTCGATGCTCTCATACAGAAAGGCAAAAATAGCGCTGTTTCAAACTTCGATTGAGGTTGCAACCACAAGAGGCTGCCCACAAAGAGGTGTTTTGTCACCCCTTCTTTGGACTCTTGCGGTTGACCAACTATTGTACAAAATGGCAGACCTACGCATTGACACATTGGGTTATGCTGATGACCTTGTGATCATTGCAAGGGGCTTTTGCCAAAGTACTTTATCGTCAATAATACAAAGAGCCCTAAACACCATAAATAACTGGTGTAGGAATGATAACAGTTTATCAGTTAATTCTGATAAAACTGTTATAATACCCTTTACCAAAAAGAGACGGTTGGACAAATTAGTCCAACCAAAACTTAATGGCAAAGAAGTACCATTTTCCACGGAAGTTAAGTACTTGGGCGTAACAATCGATCAAAAACTAACGTGGAACTCTCACCTAAGCAACGTATGCCATAAGGCAAAAATTGCTTTAGGTACATGCAGTCGTTTGGTCGGGAACAACTGGGGCTTGCGTCCCAGTATGGTCCTATGGCTGTACAGCAGCATAGTGAGGCCGATTCTCACCTACGCCTCTATTGTCTGGTGTAACAAGGCCAACCAAAAGACGACTGCGGACAGACTAAATAGTCTACAAAGGACTGCCTGCCTAATGGCAACTGGAGCTATGCGATCATCACCTGGCACGGCTCTTAATGCACTTCTATGCCTAACGCCCCTTGATCTCTATCTAGACAAGGAGGCGAGGGCTAGTTTGTATAGAATTAACGCCCAGAGCGGTCTGAGCTTGCTCTCCTACAGATTGAGATCCATGCTCGACTCAATTAAGGAATCACCAGTCTTATGCATGATCTCAGATATCATGCGTCCTCTATCCCCTCGTCTACCGGCCGGTCATTTTGCAAATATGTCGCGTCTGCTAGGGCCTTAGGAGGTAATTTCGCGATATCGGCGCGTGGCGATTAAATTAGTAATTTCTCTAAAATATTGTATGGAAGCTATGTATAAAACTTATGTCATGTGAATTGTTATATTATTTGCTATTACTCTGTAGATATCTTACTTGAATACAACTTAATAGATTTTATTAAGCCAATTTCAAAGTTGGAAAACCAAATTTTTAATAGTATTTTGTGCATAATTTGTGAAAATTAAACAAAAAAATCATTCTTTTATAAAATAAATGTAATTTATTTTAATCAATATACACTAATTTATAATAAAAAAGCAAAAAACCCACACATTCCTATATATTTTTACCCCAAAAGTTTTTTACAATCTTAATACATTAACGGCAACCCAAGCGTCGCACAAAAAAATAGCATATATTGTTAGTTTTATTTTGAGAAATGAGCAAGTCAAGTGGCGTGCAATAATTTTAACATTAAGTATGGCTCAAGTTCTTAATTTAGATAAAGTTTCATTTCTAAAAGGTATGTAATGTATTTTTAATCAACAATAGAGATAAATGTAAGGTAAGTAAGTATAACGACGGTTTATGTTCGATTTTTTTTTTATAAAAAGGATACATATCCCTAAATTATGAATTAAAAACTGTTGGTTATTAACCCTTCCATGTCTAAATAGCACCAAATTTCACTATTTGTTCGATTTACGAATAAAAATAAGGACAAAAACCGGGACGGGTGACCACATAAAAGCGACGTTCGCATGCGACTGCCACACAGGATGTTTATTCGAAATTTCTAAACATGGCAGTACTTTAGTAGCTTTGTATCGCATCCTCTTTCTTTGGTTTATAATTTTCTATAAGTAAAAATGTGATAGAAATCATTGTCGCTGGTTATTTTACCCCCCAAATACGCAGTCACGGATCGGCCAGAATCTGGTCGCTTGCCAGACGCGCGTAATTAACCATCGGCCAGAATCTGGCCGGTTGCCACACAAGGGGCTATACACTTTTGATAAAAAGTATATAGTGGAATTACCCTCCAGAGAAGACTGGCTGTATGGCCAGGTTATAGGTGAGGTCGGTAGCCTCATATGGTATACCGATGGGTCTAAAATGGGCCTCGACGTAGGCTTTGGAATTTACGGGGAACGCCCCAAATTCAAACTTAGTATGAATTTGGGTAGATACACCTCTATCTTCCAGGCAGAAATTTTCGCCATACTACGGTGTGCGGAAATCAATCTGCAAAAACACTACGTCAACCATAAAATTTACATAAACTCTGATAGTCTTGATAGACTCTGATAGCACTGCTAGCGCTGAGATAAAACTTAGTGAACTCAAAGCTAGTTGGAGACTGCGTGAACCGTTTAAACGCCCTGGGTTGTAACAACAGGGTCATTTTAAGATGGGTTCCGGGTCACGTGGGTATTGTGGGCAACGAATTTGCCGACAAACTTGCACGGGAGGGCTCAAAGTGCTCACAATTGGGAATTTGGACACAATTTGGACCCGAGCCATTTTGTTGAATCTCAAGAAGCCTAGCCCGATTGACCCTTGAAACTCTTTATCACAATAAATCACTTAAGATCTGGTCTGACACACCAGGCTTAAAACATTCTAAAACCTTAATCCGGGCTTTTGATCGTAAACTCGCTTCAGAAGCCCTGGGATTAAGTAAAAATAAATTGCGCATTCTGGCAAGAGCCCTAACCGGACACTGTTGTCTTAAAAAGCACATGTCCATCCTGGGACTAAGCAACTCAAGGATGTGTCGGTTCTGTTCCATAACGGAAGAAACGCCTCTACACATCCTAACCGACTGTGGACCCTTAATGCGCAAACGTAACACTCATCTGGGACACTATCTACTCCGCCCAGAAGAAGTGAAATTGCTCACGGCTAAGCAACTCCTTCGATTCATTGAAGACATAGGGCTTAGCAGTGAACTATAGCCATAGGAGCGATCACAATAGATCTTCTAGTCGCATGATATGGTCTCTTTACCTAGACCTGATACGCTCGCCATAATAAAAAAAAAACATGTAATGGCGGTGCAAGAATATCCACTACCCTACACTTATACCTGCCCGCGGGACGGGTGTCGTAAGAGCCGACACAGAGAAACAGAAACAGGAGTTGGGCAGCGGCATCTTCCTGATAACAACACACATTAATATAAACTGCGGTCGCCAACCAAATTTTTCAAAATCCCTCCTACGAAGCAATGTATGAGAGAGGTCTGTGTTCCGCAGTGGACTGTTATAGGTTCTAATGGATGAAATGGATAATACCGTGGACCCGCCTGCAAGCAACTGCTCCTGAACTGCATTCGACTCAACAGCCTGTTGTTGCAATCTCCCGCAATAAATGAGTCTTGCATGACAGGTGAAACAGACAATTATGGGCTCCTCATCCTCAGCCATCTGAAAATATGAAAGTTCGTCATAAATATGGGCAACTACTTAAATACACAAGTTAGTAAAAAAATCTGTTGGCTACCACAATTCTCTTCTACAACATCATTTTTTTATAGCATTGAAGTGGTAAATAAACTTACAATCCACCTCATGGTAAGTAGAATAGAATAGAGTAATTTTTTATTCAATACAGATTACGTGTAATTCTTATTGAAGGACACTTTTTACTTTACCACTGGTTCAGAAAAAATCCACTGTCCTGGGAAGAACCAGCAATACACAAAGCAGGACTTTTTTTTAAATAAATTTAACAATGCGAATGGGTACAAACTACCCATGCTATTCATCTCTTGCTCGCACACTGTTGCTATCTATACACTAACAACACCCGCTTGTAAAGAATGCAAAATGTTAATTTAATAAAATAAAATGTTAATAATTGCGATATGCGGTTTTCGTACTTTTTATAACTTCAGTGCAACTTGAACAAAACTATATTTACGGATTTTATCGCGTTTAATCCTGATAACACTATTGGTCACACTGTGTATAGAAAAAAGACCCATTCCAACTGATATCTAAATGCTGAATCTCACTATTATCCTTCACAGTTAGCTACCCATGGTAGCTATGCCATGGGTAAATTTTGTTTCAGAGTGCACGACGGATCTGTGACAGAAAACATCTGGCCGCCGTGCTTCAGCACGTCAACCAAGCACTGCTAGACAACAAGCTTCGGGTCCCGCGCCTACGTCACAGTGAACGAGTGAAGCCGGCCACAGTCGAGCGCGCGCCTGCTGTACTACCGTATGTCAGAGGAGTCACAGACAAAGTTGGCTACATCTTGAAGCGAGCTTCCATTAAAACATACTACAAGCCACCAAAGAACATAAGTCAATTTTTACCATCCATCAAATGTAATATTCCTCTAAAAGATGCAGGTGTATACAAGCTAGATTGTGAATGTGGTCTCTCTTACATTGGTCAAACAAAAAGATCTATAAAAACCCGCGTGAAGGAACATAGCTGACGTGAAGCACCAACGCTCCGGGAAGTCTACAGTCTGTGAACATGTTCAAGATCTTCCCCACCACTACATTAGATTTAATAAACCACAAATCCCCGCAAAGGAACACCTATTCCTACCAAGGATGATACGCGAGGCTATTGAAATTAAGAAACATCCTAATTTCAATAGAGAAGATGGATGGGTGCTGCCGTCTGCTTGGGATCCTATAATTAACAAAATTAAGCCCAAACCCAAGCATACCACTGCAAGACTTCATGATACTGTAAGCGCGTTTTGTGTAGATTGGACCAAAAATTAATATTTAAAAACTGAAGGTAGCCGGGCTATGACATTGGGACGTCAAATATCTCAGTCCCCCGTGACCATGGGTGTTGTAAAGCACCCGAAACGTCGGGAATTAAAAATAAGTAAAAGTAGTTAATTAAACGCGATAAAATCCGTAAATTTAGTTTTATTAAATGTGTAGTGTTCTTGTAAATTTAAGAAATCATTCAGTGCAACTTGTCTTAAGTCTAAATAACGCCACATTAATAGATCCCACCCAGGAGAAACCAGAGCAGGTCGCTAATTTTAAATTAAATTTAAAATCAAAACACCTATTTTCTCATTAATAAATAATTCCCAATCAACCGAATAATATAACGTTATAACTATACACTGTTATTAGTGATGAGCATTTTGACCGTATGGGCTATATGAGTTGCCATTTGGAACCCCCCCCACCCCCCCCCCCCCCCCTTTTTTATGTATATATTTATTTAAATATATATTTTTTTTTTTATTAAAAAAAAAAAAAAAAAAAAAAAAAAAAAAAAAACTTCTTTAAAAAAAATAAAAAAAAAAATTTTAATCCCATTCTTTATCTGCACAGACTATACTAAATTTATTTTAGAAACAGCTTGGAAGCAACCACTTCATTCCCAGGGGTTATTATCAACCATGTATTTATATTATAACAAACCTTTTATATAGTTTTTGTTTAATTAAATATTTAAAGTGGAACCTGTAGTCCATGGCCACCTGTAACAAACTTCAAGCAAAAATACAGATGGAGTGTCACCTTTGAGAACGAAGATATAAGTGGTAGAGCCACCCTGCAGTTATATTAGTAGTTTAGTTGTAGCATGAAATGGTCAGCTAGACGGGGCAAGGACCACCCTCTCACAGAATACCAGCGTTAAATAGTAGCTTAATGCCAAAAAGTAGTATGGTGAGAGCAAAGAACCGGAGACAGAGAAACGAGGAATTCCATCGTAGTCCTCACGAGTGACAATGCATCTGCATTTTGATTCGTAATCGAGGTTACATATAGATGTCTATGGGCCACAGCAACCACTCATCATCAGCTGGATTGTGTGCTCGTTGTACATACCCTGTACCAAAAAAAAAGGATGTAATACTTTACAGCCTGTTATTATACTGGCTCTCAATGTCCTTCAGACAGAAGCACTTACTGCTGCTCTGTAGCAGAAATAGGTAAGAGGAAGATAACCACCCAGACAGACTACTGGGCACACAAAGCTCCTACCACACAGTGAATCATCGTCACTGCAACAACACAGTCCTAAGCCACCTACATACATCGACTTACTGTCTTACCAGATTGCCACTATCTAGTGGGGGCCCACTCCATAATTTTCTTATCAGTATGAGGCTACCACTCGAGAATTGTTTTCCCATCTGTCGTTAGTTCAGCAAGCTATAAGTACACAATACTCTAGAAGTCTGTAGGAATCTCCGTGAGATTAGAAGATATAATGTTAAAAACAGTAGATTCAGAGGTATTTTCAAGTTTTGGCTTTCAAAATTCATTCTTACTAAACCTACTTTCAATTTTTAACATTTAAATGCTAGCATCACTATTAACATTACAAATACTTCTCTTACTTGCCTCAGGTAAACCGAAAATGCATGCGCTAGGATTAATTTACAACAATTGACAAATAGCAGATTTAACTACACGAGTTTGCATCTGCACCCTTAACTACCACTAAAAACAAAACATCCCCTTTTAAATTTATAAACCAGTAATTATTTATTTATTTATTATATGGACAACAAAACAGATAACAATCAAAATACATTAAAAATTATACATAATTATATATAACAGTTTTGTGCCAGATTGTTTTCCTAAGTATGTTGACACATCATTTTCATATTTTACTATAGGGGAGATCAAATCTACGCTTCACAATATTAATGCCATACAACACACAAGAACAACAAACATAATACAAAGAAACAAATTTTACAAACAACAAATTTAAAATCTATGTGATATGGGAATGAGTGTGTATGACTGTAAGCTCTTTTGAATATCCTTGAACTTGGGTCAAAAATATCCAAGCCTGAGTCTTTCATGGATATCTCGTTGTAAAGTCAACACATTCTTATTATCGGGTTGTAAAAAGAAGTATTATTCTTGTACGTCTGCAGGTAAAATGTCTTGCTAGGAATTCGGGGATTGCGCTTTGTAATTAAGTTTAATTTACTTAAATGAATTGATCTCATTATGTAGAATTTTATATAAATATACAGAATGGGGTCCCACATATATGCAATAAATGAAACCACAAGTAATACTCCTAGAAGTTTAGAAAAATTTAAATTAAAACCCGTAAAATAAAAAAGTGAAATTTTCAAACAAAATAAATATTAAAAAAATATAAAAAAAATCTGCAACTTTCCTACTTTTCTATCAATTAAATTCAGTAAAAGTGAACACTCTGTTTAGACAATGTACCTTGACCCCTTGGAAGGAAAGGGAAAACTTATCCACTGCGTGGCAACTCTTTTTAATGTTCAAGGATTCAAGTTCATTGAATCATTGACTTAGTGACCCAATTCTATAGAGTTCAAATTTGCTTAAAATTAAAACTCACTTTGACCTAATTACTGGACCGATATGTTCATTTTTTGTATATCTCAGAGCATAACAAGTATATGGTTTCATTTATTGCATATATGTGGGACCCATTCTGTATAAGGTCATATTTCTTACTGCGAATAAGTAAAGAGGTCATTTTAGATTTGTCAAGTCTCTCACTGTAACGGACAAGACTGAAGTAAGTTCCAGGTAAGTTTGGACATCTAACAAATAGATTTTATCTTATAAGGATATGGGCTACATCATTTTCCTCATAACAGGTCAGAATAATAATACCACAAATGATACTAAAATATATAATACATGTTTTCAACCTATTTTAGAGTATGCATTTCAAATTATATTGAGTTGCTGGAGAAACTTCAACATAGATATTCAAGTTTCTAGATCAGAAAACTTTTTTTATGCAATTGGGGTGACAACCGAGCACACAGTTCACTTGATGGCAAGTGAACGCCCATAGACATCTAAATTTATCTCCAATTAAGAATAAAAAGTAGATTGTACATCTCGCCTTAATAAAAAGGGTGTCCCATGCTTTACACTCACCATTCAAATACCTTTTTATGGCACAGACTCAGTAAGTTGCTGATGCCTGCGGGCTCTAACGCGTGTTGCAAACAACGCAAAAGCAAGGTTTCAGGCTGTCAGGTTATGGTTGCATTTGTCACTATATTTAAAGCTGCAACTTAGTCTAGCCACGATTGATTATATCAGGCAAGTTATAATGTATTTCTCCGGTAATAATAACAAATTACCGCAACTTTAATTAACAATAATAAGAAATTTTAACAAACTTACAAAGGTATTCGTCAATGTTTTGTACAAATTTTGGAGACCAGTCTTCTTTAGTACTAACAGGCGTACATTAACGCTTAAACAAATTCTACAAACTGCACTTGAGGCCATCCTGTTTCCTATAGCTTTAATATAATTGAGTTCTCCTTTTCATCGATAAACTGGAGTTTTCAAATAAAATAAAACAAAATGTATGGTGCGCTGCGTTGGCACATTCGTACATAGATTACTGACTGATTCGTACCAACGCACCATAGATAAATAGATACTTCTACTAGACTAGGGCGTTATTTCACGTCACTAGATACAGTAACTGGCTACGTGGCATGTAACCGAATCACTAGTTTCGAGTCATGTTACAAGTAGTGATTTTTGTAAATGCGTGATTATGATTACTGTTAATCATGATTATTGCGGGAGTCGACTGTCGGTCGGTCGAACGCATAGAAATATTAAAGTAATTTCTGTTTGTAAATAATTTCAACGGCTTGCGATTCCGGGAAGCGAGTCACATTGAATTTAACGAAAATAATTTTTAAAACATTTTTGACGGAGTCATGAGCTCGTTTATTCATAAAATTAAAATAAAACTAAAAAATGTGTATAAAAATTTAAAATTTTTAATGTTTATAATATTATAAAACTTAAAAACTGTGTGTAAATAGCCAAACAAACAAACAAATTAATTGTAAAGTGTAAATAAAAGTGCAAAAACAAATGATAGTGAAAACGTTGAAAAAATGTAAATAAACTGTAAATATCAATAATCATTGTATATACAATCAAATTGACTTGTAAATATGCCTGCATTAATAATTTCATGAAAATCTTAGTGTTGTCGACGCGCCTATAAGAATGTTTCAATTTATTAAGTTAACCGATTACGAATAGCTTCTAAAAAGCAAATTATCCAGTAGCAATATTCTAATAAGAAAATGCTTAGTTGAATCTTAAAGAAATATCGAATTAATGATATGAAGGTCTTGGGTTCGACTCCCAGGCCGGAATAGTTTATCGTTTTCTTAAGTAATATCTCTTAATAAATTCATATAGGGAATTTTAAGATATAAATTATGTTACCGGATTTGTTCCCCGGTTGAAATCATCTTTCCAATGATGTAAATTTAAAGGAATATTAAAATAAAGTTAGAGATCGGATTTGTTCCCCGGTCGAGATGATCACTTTGTGAGTAAATAGAATTAATGGAAATTAATTGCATAAGTGTTGTCTTATATGAGTTTGATATGTTTTGTATGAAAACAAATGCCTATTTTCTATGATTGATTTATGGAAACATTCACTTATATTGTTTGATAAGAAACATGTTAACTGATAAGAATCTGATTAGAAATAGTTTCCTACAGTTTGAGAATTGTGTAAAAGCATTGATTCACCTTAGTATTGTCGATATTGGTGTATATTAGACTTTTCATTTTTTCTGATAGTCGATAGCCGTGCAAAGTTGGTTGTTCAAATAGTGTGAGTTCACGGACGCACGCTAGCCACGTACTTAGGAGGCCAAATATGTAAAAATTTAAATATTTGTAATTTCAGCAATTTATGTAAAAATGACTTGTGAAACATTTCAGGTTGATTGTACGTGCAAAAAAGGTGAATTCTGTGTTATTTTTATGTGAAAATTCCTGTGAATAAGTGAAATAATGATAGTTTTGTATAAGAAATTTAAAAGTGTTTTAATAGTGAAATAAATAGAGAAAATGTAAATTAAACTATTGTATTGGTTAACATTTATGTATAATTTCAAGTGGGAAACATTGTTTTAACTTTCTATGTTAAATATTTAAGAAATTCCAACTTTGAACATGTGAGTAAAATAGGCATATTTTGTTAAATAAATAAAAGGTTTTTTGTGATATGAAAATGTAATGTATATCGTATTATAGATATTGTTTTGTGCTATCTATACAAGTAAATTGTGTTAATATATGACTTATGCAAATAAAGTTATTAAGTAAACCGTGAGAGAGTGATAGAACAAATTGGTGTAATTAAGTTGCGCAAGCGCGCGAATGGCGCGGCTCACTTTCGCGTATAGCTCTGGGGTAGCTCAGTAAACGAGTTTTCTTGCAATTCGTTCGGGAAAAAAGTTCGGGAATCCTTCGGGAAAAGTGCAAGACCAGCAGTCAATAAGAAGAAAAAGTGTAGGGAAGTGATAGGGAAAAGTGATTACTCTCTCACGGAACGGTTTGAAAATAATTGCTGTTTCTCAAAGAATTCATCCCTCAAAGTTATACAGTCCACATCGAAGAATTAAGGCGTTGGGACAGGGACGACTTCGGAAGACCTGTAATTCCCGTCTGAACCTATTTGCTGAAAAGGAAGAGGTTATCGCCCTTGTGTGTTACTCCGTTGCGGAGATCACATACGTTGTTCCCGAACCCAACGTAGGCATTATAGGAGGCCGGATCGAGAGAAGCCTCGATTCCTCCCTTCTGTTTCTTAGTTGAACGTTTATGCACGCTGTGTGTCCTTTTCACTTAGTGTCATAGTAAACGCAAATCAATCATAAATACATTTAATGCAGTCAGTCCTAAACCTGAATAAAGTATGAAGGGTAGTTAATTTATTCATATAACAAACACAGATTGTGATTAAATTTATTTTCGTTTCGTGTGTAACGGTATAGTTGGTGGTGATATTTATGCAAACAATCACAGTAGACGAAAAAAATAGCCAGTTACAAAAATCACTAGTTTTGAAACAGGTGACGCCGATCAAGTCACTGGTTTCGTTACGTTTCTTGAAAATGACGTAACGACCCACGTCTAACTTCTACCATAGATAAATAAATATGTAGCAAGCTACTTCTACTTGATAGATACTTTCTGATTATTCAAAGTACTCTGTGATATTGTAGCAAGCCACAGACTACTAAGAGAATACTACGCATAGGCATGAGCAAGCTAACCGCAACTAGGCATGGACAGATATATCAAAACGATAATATCAAAGTTATGTTATCAAAATATCATATCATATCGATAAACTTAAGTTTATCAGGAGCGCTCGATATAAATCGATATTTCATAAAATATCGAACCGATCCAATATTATCGAATCATCTGATATCGATAACGGCATCGATATATTTAATCCGATATATCGTACAAAATTAAAAGTACCTACATCTTTTCACATTTACTCTGATCATAATTTCTTTATAATATACAATTGCCGTTCTGAAGTACTGTGGCCATTTTAAAGCAAAATAATTTTTGTTTGGTTAACAATTCTAATCAATTTTATTTTATTATAATAAGAGAAAATTGATTTACAAAAACATTTTATAAAAACATGCAATTCTTTTTTCAAAATTAGTCATTTGTTTATTGACTATCGTTATGTTTCATCACATTTGAATCTTTTTCGTAATCATG
This sequence comes from Parnassius apollo, assembly GCA_907164705.1. Classification (NCBI taxonomy): domain Eukaryota; kingdom Metazoa; phylum Arthropoda; class Insecta; order Lepidoptera; family Papilionidae; genus Parnassius; species Parnassius apollo. Next base: position 798,518 of record CAJQZP010000566.1, read on the forward strand.
GATACTTTAAAATTCGACTAATTTTGCAATATGAATTCCGACGTGGCAGCAGCGCGGCACAAGCGGCACGCAACACCAGCAACGATTACAGAGCGAATACTATAAACGAACAGTTATACGGGACCTCGTAATTTAGGTTTAAAAAAAACACTTTTATTTCACAATAAGAAATAGTAATATTTAAAAATATAAAATTAAGAAATAGTAAAAGTTACAATATTTAATTGGCCCGGAGTCGAAACTGGCAGACACGCGAGGATACAGAGAGAGATGTTAGGGATTCAGCGGCTGGGCAGAGACTAACTGCTCACCGGGAGCGGGAAGCAGAGCTGCCTTTAGATGATGTAATGACTAATTAGTGAAAATCTATATAATCAATAATTATCCAAGACTAAGGGTTTTCACTAGCATTGGGAAACCGTAACAGCCCCCCGATTTAGAGTAAACTACACCTTTAAAAGTGGAGTTTATGTTAATGAAGTGTGAACTAGCAGATTCGAAGAGAGGGTACCGTGTTAACGTTTGAGGGGTTAATGTCATCTAATTCAGTGTCATTATTTTCAGGAGTTTTATTTGTTCTAGATTTCATTATTTTCTTGTATACGCCAGTTTCATACATCTTATAAATGATAAAGTAAATAATAAAAATTACAATTACAATTGTGATACCTGAATAATATGTTTGATATAGAACAATATTTTTGAATTATATACTGTTAAGGATTTTTAGGATTTCAGGATCATCATAAGCTAATGAATCTAAGTTAACATTCTTAAGATTAACTACAGGTAAGTTTCATACAATATTATTATACGCTATAATATTACAACAGGAATCATTTAAAATATTAAAATTAGGTACAATGGTTTTCAGTTGAATTTCATGATTTTCATGTGGTGTTAAACGAGTGTCCCTACAGTAGGCGATATATTCAGGAGGTAAGTACAATATACCGTTTCCACTAAATTCAATTTCAGTAATTTGGGAGTTATTACATTCAATACTTATTTTAGTTTTTTCAGACATTACAAATAACCATCTATTATAACGTAGTGGCTGCCAGATGCTTACGTGACCGTGAATGAATTTGGTTTCACAAATCGAAGGGATTGAGGTAAGTACTTTTGTAATAATTTCGGTTTCACAAGAAGGCGTCGCGGAAGAGGAAGATAGTATTGGTGTTTGACAAAGGTAATGATCATTTTTGATCACTTTACAATAGTCTAGATTGTCTAACTTACAATACATTGATCTATCTCTGCTTATACCAATATATTTAGAGGATGGGATGATGGTCGAATACGACTCGGGGTTATTTTTATCATGAGGGACTAGTGACGGTAAGTTATGATATATGTTTAAATGTATAGGATTAATGAGAGGGATTATTACTGCAAACACTATTTTTTCTTTATTGAAGTAACTAGAAATTTCTGATATATTTAAAATAATGTGCATGTTGTCGAGATTTCAAGGAATTGGAAACTGTTTGGATTCGGGTAAGAATCTGTAGTTTTCGACTAATTCGGTGTACAGTTCTTTAGGTGTTAGGATAGTGGGATATAGAATATTAGATTTGCTAGATTCAGAATATGTGGATTAATAAAGGATATATCGTATGGGATAACTACACTAAGATAACTATCAACTAAACTTAAGGAACCTAAGGGGTCGAAGTATGTACCAGGACTGTTCGCTAAGGACGTAATGAACTCTTGCCCCAGCGCGGAATAACTGTAATAGAATATAATTAAAATTAATATTATGTATATAACTAGGGTTACGTTTCAGATCTAGAAGCTAGTTTAACTTCGTCATAGTGATGTGTCACATGACGTCTATTTATGAGTAATGTCAAGGTGTTTCTGCCATTGATTTTTACAACCTTATACGTATGATAAGAAATCATTATGTTAACCTTATACGGTCCTTTCCAAATAGGCGAGAGGGCTTTACGCAGACGCACATGATTTTTGAGATAAACGTAATCTCAGACTTTATACTGGACAGGCCGTGAACGGTTGTCGTAATATTGTTTAGATCTTTGTATATTTTCTAAGGCTTTTTCGCGTGAAAGTTTTAGACGATGGTGTAAGGATTTGAGATATTCCGCATAAGTAAGGTCAGTTTGTAGTTCGTAGACGGAGTCCGGGATAAAAGGCTTCTGACCGAAAAGGAGTTCGTATGGTGTGAAGTTAGTAGTGGAATGGGTAGAGGTGTTATACGCCAACATAGCGGTGTATACATACTTGTGCCAATCGGAATAATTTTCGTTGACATAGGACTTAAGGTATTCCTTAAGCGTGGAGTGGCTGCGTTCAAGTGCACCTTGAGTCTGAGGATGGTATGGGGAAGACCAGATTTGTTTAATTTTCAGGAAGTTGCAAGTTCTTTTGAATAATTCTGCGGTGAAGTTTGTGCCTTGGTCGGTTAAAATAGACTTTGGGATGCCGAAAACAGAAATAAAGTGCACTAGACATTCACATGTCTCTCCTGCAGTTGCATTAGCGATAGGATAAGCGAGGGAATATTTGGTGGGGTCGTCCTGTAACGTAACAATAAATTTAAGTTTATTAAGACCAGCTTCTGGAAGTGGACCTACAAGGTCGAGGCTGATACGTTCAAATAGCTTGGTAGAAGTGGTAGTTATTTGCATCGGTGATTTCTTAATTTGTCTTAGGGCTTTATTACTTTGGCATTGGGAGCAATTCTTTACGTAAGTTTCGATATCTGTTCGCATATTTTTCCAAAAATACCTCTCTTTTACTCGATTGTACATTCACGTAGTACCTAAATGTACGGCAATTGGAAAGTCGTGGTTTTCGCGGAGTATTTTAGGTATCTCGGAGGGTGTAGGGTAGATTATAGTGTTGTGATAAATATGAACTGATATTTGAGTGTTGTTAAAGATATAGCAGAACACGTTGTATATTTTCGTCCAGATGTATCTGTCGAAAGGATTTTGGAAATCAGTAATGGCTAAATTTAGGTTGGAATCAGTGGAATTACGTAATATTTCGCATCGAAGATTTAGTAGGCTTTTATAAATGTCTTCATAAGAGCTATTATGAAAGTGGTATACTTTGGTGAATAGGAAATATATGGTTTTTCCCTTGTGATCAAATGAGATGAAGGAGTAAAGAGTTCTTTCCCTGTCTAAGAGTTCTTGAGAATTTTCTAGGTTGCTTAGGATTTCTTCTACATGAAGGTTGGAGTCGTCGAGGTCGATGGAGGTAGGCACAGAGTACATTATATATACCTGGAATAGAGTTGCTAGTCGATTCCGTGGTACAGAGACATCTATAGTGGAGTTGTCGAACTAAACGGACGATATATCTATCTATAAATATATTCTATATATAGTACAGCCCAGTCCCTGGTGTACTGATTACTTTTAATTAATTTTACAAGATCACATAATTCTGAAACTAACTAGTTTTGTGCATATAGGCACAAAACTAGTTAGTTGCGGAATTATGTAATCTAAGGTAAATCATAAAAAAGAAAACTCAATTTAAAAATAATAATCATCTTTATTCAGGTAATTTACACCCATAACCAGTATTAAGAATTAAACAATCTACACAATTTCAGAAATAAATAAATAAATGTCGATCAATCAATATACTTCATCAAAGTAACAATTTTAAATTAATAAATCCAACAGTAATTATAAGTAGGCAGTAATGACAGTATACAAAGTCGAAATAAAATAACATAAAATTTAGTTTATTTACCTAAGATCTTGGTATTTAAAATAACAAAGCAACTTATCTACTACACAAAAGTTATAAGAAAAATAAAATAAGATGCACAAATTACAAAAAAAAAATAGTACAATAGACTAAAAGTTGACAATTTTTATAAAAAAAAACTTAAATATCCAATATCTTGAAAACGGTTAGGTTTGATGATGTCTGGTTTTCATCAAAAACCAGTGTACACAATTTATCATTGGCTTTCATTTTAGATAGATGCTTGCTTCTAAAGCTGGTAAAATATGTTTTCATTTATACCAGGCTTAATATTGGCCTTAGATAGCATCCTGCTTAAGGTGAAAGGTGATGGCAGATCAAATATCTTTTGCAGCATCCTGTAGGCTCTTGGCCCATGTTAAAAAAATGTAATGCCATTACTTTTTCATCAGGTGTGAATTGTCTGTCCCTTTTGTGTTTACCACATTCTCTAAATTGTAGCATCGTAACAACTGTTGCCATTGAAGTAACACTTTTAAATGCTTAATTATTTCTTAAATTTACGCGAACACTACACATTGAATAAAACTAAATTTACGGATTCTATCTCGTTTATTTAACTGATTTTACTTATTTTTAATTCCCGACGTTTCAGTTCACGACGTTACAGTCCACCCCGTGACCATGGGTGCTGTAAAGGACCCGAACCGTCGGGAATTAAAAATAAGTAAAATCAGTTAAATAAACGCGATAGAATCTGTAAATTTAGTTTTATTCAACTTTTAAATGCTTTCAAGAAAGTAGTATTTTCTAATAGATTCATTTTCTTCTTCAGTCTTTTTGTTCTTTCTTCATACTTTCTTATTTCTCATTTGCTATATTCAAGCTTTTAAGTTTCTTTTTTAACATTGTAATTCTTGTACTAATTTGAGTCCTTTTGGGCTTAGTCACCTTCAAGCCTGAAATTAAAATGAAAAAACATTATATTTATATAGACCTAGAAAATTTGTACTATAGTTTAGTAAAATAAATTTAATTGTAGCAAGTTGATTGCATTTTGAATCATAATTTGGAACACAGATATAGTAGATAAATATTGAAATATACAATATGATAGGGTTACAGGTTAAGTCGACTTAGATCATTTAGGGGGTTGTAGTTTGCATCATTACCGACTTTTTCGACTATGAAACACCATACACGAAACGTAACCGTTTTCAAGATATTGTATATTTTAGTAATGCAATAGTGGAGTACTTGTGCAGGCGAAACATGATGAAATATAATGGCAAAAGTGATAAAATATGTTTACTTATTAAAGTAATTATTAAAGTTAACATTTTGGTGTTTTATTTGGTACAAGAGCGAGCAAAGCAAGCTCGGGACTTGGGGCACACCAACTCAGATAGGTTTGGTTAGAAAGATTTGTGGTTATTTTTTCATAAACCACCCAGAAATAACGGGGGCTCCATCAACTAAACTTTGGTACTGCTTCGGTGAAGAGGGGTCACGCCCCCTCCCCGACTACCTGTTAAGGTGATTTTTTTTATAAATTATTTTATAAAATTTTGATCTTTAACATTTAATATAAAAACACCATGCATCTCATGGTGGGGGGACAGGTGGGGGGCGAATCTATCCCTCTCCACCTCCCTTCCCCCCGCCCCACAACCCCCTATTAAAGCAACTTGATATTAAAGCTTTACCAGAACCAGCACAAAACCCAGTGGGACTTTTTTTAAATAAAGTTAATTTACAATATATTATCCTCAATTTAATTTATACAATAAAATCAATTTTAACTTACTGGATGTTTGAGCAGTAGGTGTGTCTTGCACATAACTTGATGTTGAAGCAATTTCTTGTGTATAACGTGTTTTAAGAGTATTATTTTCATTTGTAACTTCAGCTAAGGGTGATAGCAACAGCACCTGCAAAATCAATATATACAATGAATGATTATATTGTACTTGAAATATATTGACAACTGAACAATAGTACAAAGAGAAATGTGAACTGACGGCTCTAATAAAAATTCTAACCTGCTTGGGTTTATTAATTGCAAAGATTAATTCCTCTACTACCAATCAGCAAAAAATTACAGCATACACATATTAGCCATGTAGAATTTGAACGACTAAGACTGAAGGACTACCAACATCTTCCAACAGACAATATCAAACAACAAATACCACAAGTAGCATAACAAAATAAAACAAATAAAAATGAAGCTAGAAGTTACACATTCCATTTTATTAAAATGGAAGTTTATTATTAGTATTAGTTGTACAATAGAACACCTGTGAAAAATATGCATACTATAATGTAAATTATGGATCTAACAGCAATGTCGAATTTTACAAAGACTGAGGCAAAGCAAGTAACTTATCTTGTGATTAATTAGTTTTGGTAATAAGACTAAATGAAATACTAACTTTTTTGTTCTTAAGCAAATGAATACTGCACAAATTTGGGCATCTAAACTTTCAATATGATATTCTAAGATTGAACGAAATGAAAGAATGGGATATCAAATGAAATCTCTAACTAAAAACAAAAAAAAATTAAAAAATAATTAAACATTAAACATATTCTACAATATAGTATGTTGGTGCAATATATATTCTCATTAGTACTGGAAAATATCTTTAGATCACTATATATTTGTTATTACAACATAAACTCATGTTTCTTCCCAGTTGTACCCTGAGCAAGTTTAATATTTATAAAGTGGTGTAGATTTTGATATTCATATGAGCTTTGAAAAAGCCTCAATTTATAAGCTTTTTATTATCATTTGAATCAAACTGTTAATAAGAAAGAACAAACTTTCCATAAAATTGCTTTGCATGTCATACATAATATTTTGTCAACATGGAAGTTGAAAATTAGTATTGCAGAACATAGTTTAACAATGATTCAAAATTTATACATTCAATTATTCATGTTTGATAGTAAAATTAATTATTTGAGGAACAACCTTCCATATTAACTTTAACATTCATAATATTAAGAATAGATCATTACAATGTTAATGCAAATTTTTACTAACCTTTCATATGCAATGCTGGTATTGCAATATTTCTTAACATTTTACTCCGGTCCAGTACTTGGATACAAAGAGTGTATGACAAATTCTTCGGTACTTAAACACATACATATCATCTAAGCACAGAAAGTTTCCACCAACTGCTTGAACCCGTGTACAAAAGCGTGTTGGATCTTTTGTAGAATTTGGAAATTCGTGAAGTATAAAGCCATCTTCACCTACAAAAAAAATTAATATTTTAGAAGTGTTTTTGAAAAGTGTAATGACAGTAGTATAAGTAGTAGTGTTATAAGTATACATAGCAAGGTATTGGCTCTAAGGGTGGAAAAGTGATGCAGAACTCTTGGGCTACCTGCGTCTGCGCTAGGTATCACATTGTTGCCCAAGGTGACACTGACTTATATATAAAATAGAAAGAAGAAATAATATATTGACTGGTAAAACCTGTAAATAATTAGATTTACTCACAGCTCTTAGTACATCCTGAAACACAGCAAATTTTATCCGCGGCCATCACTAAACTATACGAACTATGTCCGAAGGAAAGATAATCGAAGTCCCTTTCACGTGCATGGGCCACTATATTAAGCAAAAATAATAGAAGGTCAAGAATAGCCAAGTCCTAAGAAAATATAGGAAAAATATCAAAAATTCAAAACATTCAAAGCACAATCGTTACGCCAGAAAAACAAAACGCCAATGTCAAATTCAAAAACAAAACAAACAAAATGGTGGTATAGCATTAAAACACCTTACAAAACAACTAAAAAAAAATAAAAAAAAAACTCTGTCTACGTGGTAGAGGGTGGTCACGTTTAGAAATTAAAACACCAATATTCCATCTTCCAATTAAACGAATAAACTGGACTTCAAGCAGCTAAATCTTAATAAAATTAGTTGTTTAACTCATTTTCTGGTGAAAATATCTAAATTCACATTATTAACACGTCGATTTAGTCAATGTGATACGAACATTTAATTTGATTTAAATAACTAAAACAACGCACTTCCGAACGTAAACTTACTCCAGCGCCGTCCTTTGGAGAGTTGTGGAACTAAATATGCAATGCCAGTTTCTATAGAACAGAAAAATGTTCTAACTACAAAGGCCCTGGAGGTAGGTATGACAATGATCTTGCAGTTAGTTTTTAGGATGCTTTCGTTATGTTCAAGAATGTTAGCGTTACTATTAAAGTCTTTGTTACTCATTGTTTTTAGGAATTTGCTATAATTATCGTCGCGAGAAGGATTTGGTGTGAGATCTTGTGATTTGTTGGATGTGGTAGGTGTAGGAGGATCGTCGATTCCTGGTAGTGAATCATCGTTTTCTAAGAGGTCTACAGAAGGTAGTTTATCATCAAGGTCTAAGGAATCAGTGGGTAATTGGATATCAAGATCGTCGAGAGTCAGAGGGCTAAATTGAGGTGTGGAATTATCTTCGTTTTGATTAGAAGTGGATGGAATAGGATCAGAGTCTGATGGCTGAATTGGGTTTACAGGATATCGGGATAGGGCGTTAGCAGCGGCATTGAGTTTTCCTTTTTGGTATTCGATTTCATATTCATATTCCATTAGTTTTAAGCGCCATCTTTGTAGTTTGCTACTAGGATCTTTACGATTGAACAACCACTTTAGTGGTCTATGGTCAGTAATGATTTTGAATTTTCGTCTATAGAGATATGGGCGAAAGGTTTTACAACCGAATAAAATAGCAAGGAGTTCCTTTTCAGTAGTGTTGTAGTTACATTCGCTTTTGTTGAGGGTTCGAGAAGCAAAGCTATTGGCCTATCCTTGTCAATTGAACCTTGACTGAGTACAGCGCCGATAGCATAATTCGAGGCATCACACGTTAGTATGAAAGGGATGGAGAAATCTGGATAAATGAGGATGGGAGCAGAGGTAAGTTTGTGCTTCAATTCGTCGAAGGCGACTTGTTGTTGGTTTTCCCATAGGAAGGGGACATCCTTTTTTAGGAGTTGGGTTAAGGGTTTAGCAATTTTAGAGAAATTAGCAATGAAACGGCGATAATAGGATACAAGACTGAGGAATGACTTAATGTCCTTTGGGGACTTGGGAGTAGGAAATTGAGTTACCACTTTAACTTTTTCAGGGTTAGGTTTTACACCATCTTTAGTAATCTGATGGCCAAGATATGCGACTTCACGTCGGAGAAACGTTCGAAGCCGTTGGAATACTGACGAAAGGTAATCGATGTGAGAGTTCAAGTCATGAGAATATATGACGATGTCGTTAAGGGAGACAAAACACCGTATGCCTTGGAGACCTGTGAGAGCGGTGTTCATCAGTCGCTGGAAAGTGGCAGGAGCATTTTTTAAGCCGAATGGCATCCTGGTGAATTGGTAGTGTCCTTGTGGTACACTAAAGGCTGTTTTAGAAGCGTCTTCCTCATTGATTAGAATTTGGTGAAATTCTGACGCAAGATCAAGGGTTGAGAAGTATTTGCTCTGTCCTAGCTGATCTAAAATTTCGGATATCTGCGGTATGGGATAGCTGTCACCAACAGTGATGTCATTTAGTTTCCGATAGTCGATAACTATACGCCATTTATGTTGTCCGGATGCATCGATCTTTTTTGGGACAATCCAGATTGGTGAAGACCATGGAGACTGAGTGTTTTATGATTCCCTGGTCGAGCATTTGGTCAATTTGTTTTTGGACTTCTTGTTTATGTACTTCTGGGAACCGATAAGATTTTACGTTTATGGGATTTTGATCGCTAGTTTTTATATTATGTTTTAGAGCATTTGTATGAGAAAGCTTATCGCCAAGAATAAAGAATATATCCGAGTATTCAGAGCAAACATCGTGAAGGGCGTTTGCCTCTTCAGGATTGAGGTGGGAGATTCTAAGTAGGTTTAATAAGAAGTATATTGTGTTCGCAGATAGGAATCTGTGTTTTTTAAATGACAAACTGTGTAAGTGTTTACTGGGTCGAAAGGTTTGGTTAAAGAATTTAAGGGAATTAGTGTAATATCGAGATTTGATTGAAGGGTTATAGGAGTTTCAGAGGTATTAATTACTGATAAATTAATTCTTTTATTTTCTTTGACTGCGACTAAGCAATTGGCGATAAGTAAATCTTCATGATAGTATTGATCTAGTACGAGCCCTTCTTTTACTTCAGGGTTGGAAACAGAGCATTCTATGACGGTTTCAGATCTCTCTCTTTCATTTCAGATCAGATCAGGGAGGAATTACATAAGTAGGTTCATTAAAATACAATTTTATTTCATTTTTGCCTATTTTCAAAATTTCACGAGTGTAGTCAATTGTGCAGCCGAAAGCGATTAGCATATCGGTGCCAACTATACCATCATAAGGTAAGTTTATTTGAGGTATTATATGGAATCTGTGTGTGATACAATTTTTGTAGTTTATTTTTATCCTAAGTGGGAAATGGCCCATTGTAGGTGAAGCTTGATCGATACCTTTTAGAAATATTACTTCCGTTGCGATGGTTTTTGTATAGAGGATCGTTTAGTACGCTAACAGTTGCAGCAGAGTCTATAAGGAGAGATAAGGTTGTGTCTGAGAACAAGACCACCACACTTCTTTTGCACGCCTCCGGAGTAGTGCCACCATGGAGGACGGAAATGAAGAGCTTCTGAAGGACTTTAAGTACCAGTTTTCTGTCATTCGGTGATCGCTGTGATGGGTGAAAACTATGTGAAAACTATATACCCATGCGATTACTGAGATATTACTGAACAGTTACCGCCTAGTCGTCATAATGATGTCAATCTCATTTTTGTCGAACCGTATGGGCTCGACCAGTTCCACTTTCTGTGGGGCCGCTTCTGGAAGAGTCAATCATAAAGAGTCCCTCTTTCTCCATGAAGTCGGCCAGCTGCTGACCCCTTGGATTCTGTTGCCCTATTCCAAATTTCCCTACCTTCATCTCACCATTATTTCTTGTGCCTAGTTTTGAATTGAAGTTTCCCATTAACATCGTATAGTGTGTTTTGGTGGAATGCATGACCATAGAAATATCTTTATTTATTTCCTCCACCTCTTCATCGGGATGTGCCGAGGTTGGTGCGTAAACCTGTATGACCTTCAGCGAAAACCGTTTGGTGATTCTGAGTATAAGATACGCAACCCTCGTCGAGACACTCCCAATATTTACAACGTTATTAACGAGACTTGTAGACGGTAAATCCAACACCTCCTTGGGACAGATCCTCTCAACCCAAATAAATGATCCGAAACAGATAAAATTCGAGTCACTATATACACCTATTACAATACACTGAATCAGGGCCCTGAATTGAGGGTGGGCGTGGCCCTAATTTGGGACGGCAGTTATTACACTACACTGATTTTACGCCCTTACTCAGTAATATGACATGGGCAATTGAAAAATCGTTTCTTGAACCGAAATATCCAAAAACTACTTATATCAGACATTTCACTTATACATTACATGCACATTTACCTATGTTTCATTACTAAAATATCTATAGATTTGGGTAAAATATTAAACAACTATACATTACGCCGATGGAAGTGCGCCGCATTGAATGGCTTAACCGGCTACAGTTAGATGCAGCCGATCGCGGTTGGTTGGTTAAACTAAGGTGGATTCGATTAATGACTAAAATTAGCTATGGTCGGTTGCTTCTGAGTAAAACGAGATATTTTTGTGATTTGCATAAACACTTGTATTAATTTCACAATATTTACTTTAAATTATTAAAATACTAGCTTCTAGCTACTACTATTCCACTCTACCACTCTACTACTCCTAGCTAGTATTACGGCGTCATCAGGGACAAACTAAATATTGTAAAGTCCAAATAATAATTAAAGTAACCGTGTAGTGGCGGTCAAAGACCTATATGGTCCCGTGGGTGGCCGAAGAAGGGACGAAGAAAAATAAACCAGGTGATAGGCAGCTGCGTCTTCCCAATAACAACTAAAAATAAAAATAAACTACACACGTTTCAAGTAACGTTTATAAATACATTTATATTCACAGATATCACACGAAAAAGGTTTTTCTCCGGTATGTATTTCCATATGAGTTTGCAAATGATATTTTCTAATTTATTTATATTCACAGATCACACGAAAAAAGATTTTCTCCCGTATGTATTTTAATATGTGTTTTCAAGTACCTTTTATAAATACTTTTATATTCACAGATATTACACGAAAAAGGTTTTTCTCCAGTATGTATTTTCATATGTGTTTGCAAATGACTTTTTTGAATACATTTATATTCACAAATATTACACGAAAAAGGTTTTTCTCCGGTATGTAATTTCATATGTCTTTGCAAATCACAATTTCGAATACTTCTATATTCACAGACATTACATGAAAAAGGTTTTTCTCCGGTATGTATTTTCATATGACTTTGCAAAGCACCTTTTCGAATACACTTATATTCACAGATATTACACGAAAAAAGTTTTTCTCCGGTATGTATTTTCAAATGAGTTTGCAAATGATATTTTCTAATACATTTATATTCACATATATTACACGAAAAAAGATTTTCTCCGGTATGTATTTTCATATGTGTTTGCAATTTACTTTTTTGAATACATTTATATTCACAGATATTACACGAAAACGGTTTTTCTCCGGTATGTAATTTCATATGTCTTTGCAAAACACATTTTCGAATACTTTTATATTCACAGACATTACACGAAAAACGTTTTTCTCCGGTATGTATTTTCATATGCCTTTGCAAAACACCTTTTCGAATACACTCATATTCACAGATATTATACGAAAACGGTTTTTCTCCGGTATGTATTTTCATATGAGTTTGCAAATGATATTTTCTATTACATTTATATTCACAAATATTACATGAAAAGGGTTTTTCTCCGGTATGTAATTTCATATGTGTTTGAAAATCACATTTTCGAATACATTTATATTCACAGATATTACAAGAAAAAGGGTTTTCTCCGGTATGTTTTTTAATATGGTATAATAATTTTTTTTTAATTGTACTTTTATAATCACAATAATTACAACAGAACACTTGTTTAGCGACGTGCGCTCTAAGATGGGCCAAAATGCAACGTTTACGAGATGTTTTAAATTCGCAAATATCACAATTAAATATTTTCGTTCGTTGTAGTACTGGAGTTTGTTCCACTTCAGTCCGAACTGCAGCGATGTCCAAGGTCTTTTGCGTCTTATGACTGTGTGAAATGTGTTTGACAAGAATATCTTTTGTTGAACATTTTTTGCTACAATGATCACATTTAAAATTATATTTTGTTGATGCCCCTGATAATTTTTTCGTAAGTATATTTTTACTCTTTTGTTTCAAAATTTTCTTTTTCATAATCTGTGCAAGATGATTCCTTTTTTTAATAACTGGTCGACTATCTTTTTTCAGGTTTTCTTTACGAACATCATTTATGTTACAATCGGTAGAATTAGATTTATTTGTTAGTATGCGGTGTTGTTCTGAAATACACAGGAATTGAATATTTTATTTATTGTAACACATTGTACCTTTATTGTAAGACACCTTAGACGGTTTACAATGGGCGGAGTTTATACCTTATGGCGTTTTATATCGGTGAAACCAAGAAGTAATAGAGAAATTATAATAATTTACATAATTATACTCATATAATGTTGCTAGATATAAAGTATTGTAGCCAATTACTCTGGATAATGTCTCTCATATTTATTTTTGGGAGGAAAGATTGGTAAGGAAATTAAATTCGAATGATAATGATTACGTTCTTCTGACTATGTTATAAATATATTAATCTAATTATCGCTGTTTCGAACCCCCACACGGGAAGTGTTACATACATACATTTTGACCAGTATTTTTAAGAATATAGTCGAAGTTGTCGTGTAGGTGCGGCGTAAGAGAATTCATCGACATATTTTGTCCCGTGGGTTTCGTAAGAGGCGACTATGGGTTTGCCAGAAAAATCTTATGGCTTAGTATAGTATAACCACCTCGTTTACTTCAGATATAAAATAATCAAACCAACGACAGACAACAATTGTCAGAGGTGCTGACGTCTGGTTCTGCGATCCTCAATCCTATGCCAAGCGTGACGATTAAGGCAAATTGTCCCTACATCGAGAGAGGTTCATCCATGTTCAGCACTGGAAGTTTACGGGACGATTAAGATGGAGCCATTACAAGACACAGAAATATCTCTGTCAGCTCAGATGCTAGGCGTCTGCCGTCAAAAATACTACTACTACTATAGTACTACTCGGGTACTATACCCGGGTTCCATTTCCACTTGAATCCTTAATATTGTTCACAAAACAGGATTTAATTAAAGTTAGCCTTGCAAATTTTTTGCCGAGTGAGGCCATTTTGGATGGTTTCGCGAAAAATTTCCGAAAGAGAATCATGCCTTTGTGTTGTTCAAGAAAATTTAATAATTAATTTTCGAAATACTAAAAATATATGGACGTTATTTCTAATCAGAATTGTGGGAGCTTTGTAAAACAGTAGTGTGTGAGATGAATTAAAAAGCGTGTGTATTACGCAAATGCGAGATTTGTAAGACTAAAGTTCAGAAAATAAATAAATTTGACGACTCGACTGAGAAAACATACAAATTACGGACAGTAAAACGAGATTGGCTCTTGGCTTGGATGGCAAGATTGATACTGCAAATATTTTATCGAAATACAAGCAGTACATTTTGGAGCGTCGAGGCAGCAGATAACATACCGGCGTATATTACTACAAGTGCCCTCATACCTAAGAGTTGAAGAGTTATTCTTTTTGCACGTTTTCGGACTGTTTGCGACATGACGTCTGTGCAGTTTTTGCTCACATGCAGAAAATTCTGGATCAAGTACATTTGTCACATCCTATGGACACAATGCATGTCTTGAGCGATGGACCAACAGCACAGTATAGAAATACAAAGGCATTTTATTTGTTTACACAACACTTAACGCAGCGATATGGGCTACGAGTTGCGACATGGAATTTTAGCAAGGTTGGGAATGGAAAGCGGTCTGTTGATGGTGTCGGAGAGGTGGTAGACGCACAGCTGATCACATAGTCACTCACGGCAAAGATATACCCAACCTTGTTGCCCTAATTAAATCACTAGAAACAAGTGTAACCAACGTCATAATTTTTGTCGTGAATGAGACACAGATAAAGGACAGACAAACTATTATTTGATCAAGAAATGAGCATTCCCGAAACTTTGAAAACTCATCAGGTTACCTGACTGACACAATGAACCCAAAGCAGGATTTATTAGAAAAAGACTTGTGTTACATGTAAACATGGTGATATGTGTCCCCATTATCCATTAAAGAAAAGCTTTTTTGATTTCACTGCTACGTAGATACTTCAATAATTTACACGCTCAACTTTGGAAAAATTTTGTAGACTGTAGACAAGCTAGGGAGGCCCTGCCTGAAATAAACAGTTGTCTAACCAAGGTTCTAATGAGACTGAACAAGCCACAGATCAGGATTGTAACAAGTGCTATCACAGGACATGGCTCTTTTAACAAACATTTGTTCACCACAAGGTGTTACTGATAGCCCCTATGCAAGGCATGAATGGGAGAAGAAGAAACGGCGGCTCACGTGTTGCTGACACGTTCAGTAGTCGCTTCATACAGGGCTAAACATCTCGGCACGCCGGGATCGCTCCCCGAAGTTGCTTGCAACATCAAGGGACTGTTGAACTTCTTCGGGAAAATATCATGGCTCGAATAACTACATTATTCCTGCCCACACGCAAAATACGCGCTTAGACGTGGAGTTGCGGAAAACAGCCCGTCGTAAACTAAACTAATCAGATAGAATGTCATTATATCATGGTTCTGAATCTACCCCGTCTACATTCATCGTACTACCGCTACTTACCATCTAATAAGTAATGAACAACACAACAGAAATTTATATAACGACAAACATAGAAGACGGCAAAAGTATTAACTAGACTCAACACAAAGTAGTTAAAACATATCCGAAAATTGTTGAAACACGTGTTTTTCTCCATGCTTATCTTTTAAATAATTATTTAGTTTGTAATTTTTTTTCTCCTTAAGAGCACTTTGAATTTAGGCAAAGGCAAATCAGCAAATCAGTACATTGCATATGAAGCCCTCTTTATTTATGTTTATGGGCTACAGTATATATCACTTGGCATTAGGTAAACTGTAGCTTATTTTAATATCACAAAATGTATATATCCTTACCGGTTTCATGATTCCCATTTTCTTCAAATTTTGAATTCTCCTTTTCAAAATTCTCTTCCTCAACTTTAACAGATTCAAGGCTACAAATTTCGTCCTTACATTCATTTTCTGTATCACACTCAACTGGCCTGATATCTATATGATGAATTGGTGTGAATTGAATCTCATATCTAGCCTCATGCGGGTTTGGTATTGACTGAAACCAAATTATTTTTAAATAAGGAAAAGCCAGTGGCGGTGCAGGAGAATCCATACTACCCCATAGCATCCCGCAGATGTGGTAAAAAGGGACAGAGGAAAACTGAATCAGGAGATGGGCAGCAGCATCTTCCTGACGACAACTCAAAGTAATAATAAAAACCGGACTAAAGTGAGGGTTCCGAAAAACTTAAATAAGAATGTAGGTAGTGCATCCATCCCAAGAATCGAGACTCAACAATTTTTCAAAACAGATTCCCAAATGCCGGAAATTATTACGTTTATTTAGCAAGATTACCCATAGATAATATTTAGTATAGATATATACAATAGGGTAATATATAACATTATAAGCAGTTAGGTAATTATTTTTGTAAAAAAATAAATACATATCTTACTAAAATTCATAAAATATAGTCTATTGCTCTAACGAAAAAGTAAGTTGGGTTAAAGGATAAACTTAACTTTGCAGTAGAAAAATCATTCACCCGTATGGCAACGGGAAACAGAATCGAAGGTGCGAGACAGGTAGTGATCATCAAGGTGCCTGCCAAGTGATAGTTAAGGCAAATACTTCATTATAATCGGAATGACCCATCAAGCAGTGAACTTTTTTTCATAAAAAGTATAATACCGTTGATTGTGTAATGGCGGTGCAAAAATATCCACTGCCCTATACTTATACCTACCCACGTGACGGATGTCGTAAGAGGCGACACAGGGAAACAGAAACAGGAGTTGGGCAGCGGCATCTTCCTGATAACAACTCACATTAATATAAACTGCGGTCGCCAACCAAATTTGTCAAAATCCCTCCTACGAAGCAATGTATGAGAGAGGTCTGTGTTCAGCAGTGGACTGTTATAGGTTCTAATGGATGGAATGGATAATACCGTGGACCCGCCTGCAAGCAACTGCTCCTGAACTGCATTCGACTCAACAGCCTGTTGTTGCAATCTCCCGCAACGAACGAGTCTTGCATGACAGGTGAAACAGATAATTATGGGCTCCTCATCCTCAGCCATCTGAAAATATGAAAGTTCGTCATAAATATGGGCAACTACTTATATGTACGAGTTTGTAATAAAATCTATTGGCTACCACAATTCCCTTCTACAACATCATTTTTTTATAGCCTTGAAGTGGTAAACAGACTTACAATCCACCTCATGGTAAGTAGAATAGAATAGAATATTTTTTTATTCAATACAGATTATGTGTAAATCTTATTAAAAGACACTTTTTACTTTACCACTGGTTCAGAAAAAATCCACTGTCCTGGGAAGAACCAGAAAGACACAAAGCAGGACTTTTTTTAAATAAATTTAACAATGCGAATGGGTACAAACTACCCATGCTATTCATCTCTTGCTCGCACACTGTTGCTATCTATACACTACACAACACCCGTTGGTAAATAATGCAAAAAAAAGTTGCGATATGCGGTTTTCGTACTTTTTATAACTTCAGTGCAACTTGAACAAAACTATATTTACGGATTTTATCGCGTTTAATCACTGCGTTTAATCCTGATAACACTATTGGTCACACTGTGTATAGAAAAAAGACCCATTCCAACCGATATCTAAATGGTGAATCTCACTATCATCCTTCACAGTTAGCTACCATGGGTAAATCTTTGTTTCAGAGAGCACGACATCTGTGACAGAAAACATCTGGCCGCCGAGCTTCAGCACGTCAAGCAAGCACTGCTAGACAACAAGCTTCGGGTCCCGCGCCTACGTTACAGTGAATGAGTGAAGCCGGCCATAGTCGAGCGCGCGCCTGCTGTACTACCGTATGTCAGAGGAGTCACAGACAAAGTTGGCTACATCTTTAAGCGAGCTACCATTAAAACATACTATAAGCCACCGAAGAAGATAAGTCAATTTTTACCATCCATCAAATGTAATATTCCTCTATAAGATGCAGGTGTATACAAGCTAAATTGTGAATGTGGTCTCTCTTACATAGGTCAATCAAAAAGATCTATAAAAACCCGCGTGAAGGAACATATAGCTGACGTGAAGCACCGACGCTCCGGGAAGTCTACAGTCTGTGAACATGTTCAAGATCGTCCCCACCACTACATTAGATTTGATAAACCACAAATCCCCGCAAAAGAACACCTATTCCTACCAAGGATGATACGCGAGGCTATTGAAATTAAGAAACATCCTAATTTCAATAGAGAAGATGGATGGGTGCTGCCATCTGCTTGGGATCCTATAACTAACAAAATGAAGCCCAAACCCAAGCATACCACTGCAAGACTTCATGATACTGTAAGCTCGTAATGTGTAGATTGGACCAAAAACTAATATTTAAAAACTGAAGGTAGCCGGGCTAACTATGACATTGGGACGTCAAACATCTCAGTCCCCCGTAACCATGGGTGTTGTAAAGCACCCGAAACGTCGGGAATTAAAAATAAGTAAAAGTAGTTAATTAAACGCGATAAAATCCGTAAATTTAGTTTTATTCAATGTGTAGTGTTCGCGTAAATTTAAGAAATTATTATGTGAACCACATAAATCACTTATGCATTAGAGTCCGTAAACTAATGTTTGTTTTTAAAAAGATTCGTTCTTTTAATGATAATTTTAGTAAAGCAAGTATATTTCGCATTATGTCAGTCTATTTCACAACTATTGTATAACCTCATGGAGAGGAGCTGTATTAAAAGTCGCAACATTCCTCCCTACCCTATTCCAGTCCCATCTCTTACAAAAACAAAGGGGGGGCCCCCCCCCCCCCCCCGACCCCCCCCCCTTTTTTTTTTTTTTATTTATTTTTAATTTTTTCCTTTTAAAAAAAATTTTTTCTAAATCCCTCCCCCCCCCCCCCCAAAAAAAACCTAAAAAAAAAAAAAAAAAAAAAAAAAAAAAAAAAAGCTTTTTTATTATAAATCCTATAATGTCCTCTCAGTGCGCCAGTTATTCGTTATGGGTTTGTTACTAAAACAGCACTTAAAATTGGCCCACAGAAGAGAGGTCACTGATAAAAGACACAAAGATAAAGCAATTGAAACTAACATTATAGTAAGGCGTTCCTTCATGCATAGATTTTTTACATTCCTTGGCCCTTTTCTGTATAATCAAGTCAAATAGCTCAGTACTTCCCCCCCCCCCGTGACCATGGTTGCTGTAAAGCACCCGAAAAATCGGGAAAATAAAACAAATAAGTTAAAACAGTTGATTAAACGCGATAAAATCCATAAACATAGTTTTATTCAATGTGTAGTGTTCATGTAAAGTTAAGAAATCATTCAGTGCAACTTGTCTTACGTCTAAATAACGCCACATTAATAGATCCAACACAGGATTTCTCCTGGGTGGGATCTATTAATGTGGTACCAGAGCAGGTCGCTAATTTTAAATTAAATTTAAAATCAAAACACCTATTTTCTCATTAATAAATTAATAAATAATACCCAATCAACGGAATAATGTAACGTTATAACTATACACTGTTATTAGTGATGAGCATTTTGACCGTATGGGCTATATGAGTTGCCATTTTTAATCCCATTCTTTATCTGTACAGACTATACGAAATTTATTTTAGAAACAGCTTGGAAGCAACCACTTCATTCCCAGGGGTTATTATCAACTATGTATTTATTTATATTATAACAAACCTTTTATATAGTTTTTGTTTAATTAAATATTTAAAGTGAAACCTGTAGTCCATGGCCACCTGAAACAAACTTCAAGCAAAAATACAGATGCAGTGTCACCTTTGAGAACTAAGATACATGTGGTAGAGCCACCCTGCAGTTATATTAGTAGTTTAGTTGTAGCATGAAATGGTCAGCTAGAGCGGGCAAGGACCACCCTCTCACAGAATACCAGCGTTAAAAAGTAGCTTAATGCCAAAAAGTGGTATGGTGAGTGCAGAGAACCGGAGACAGAGAAACGAGGCATTCCATCATAGTCCTCACAAGTGACAATGCATCTGCATTTTGATTCGTAATCAAGGTTACATATAGATGTCTATGGGCCACAGCAACCACTTATCATCAGCTGGATTGTGTGCTCGTTGTACACCCTACCCTATACCAAAAAAAAAGGATGTAATACTTCACAGCCTGTTATTACACTGGCTCTCAATGTCCTTCAGACTGAAGCACTTACTGCTGCTCTGTAGCAGAAATAGGTAAGAGGAAGATAACCACCCAGACAGACTCCTGGGCACACAAAGCTCCTACCACACAGTGAATCATCGTCACTGCAACAACACAGCCCTAAGCCACCTACATACATCGACTTACTGTCTTACCAGATCGCCACTATCTAGTGGAGGCCCACTCCATAACTTTCTTATCAGTATGAGGCTACCACTCGAGAATTGTTTCCACATCTGTCGTTAGTTCAGCAAGCTATAAGTACACAATACTCTAGAAGCCTGTAGTAAAAAACAGTAGATTCAGAGGTATTTTCAAGTTTTGGCTTCCAAAATTCATTCTTACTAAACCTACTTTCAATTTTTAACATTTAACTGCTAGCATCACTATTAACATTACAAATACTTCTTTTACATGCCTCAGGTAAACCGAAAATGCTTGCGCTAGAAGTAATTTACAACAATTGACAAATAAACAATTAACAATGAACAATGAACTTACTACTTTCTTGAGTTTGCAATCTGCACCCTTAACTATTAGGCCACTGTTACTTTAGTTTCAAATGCAACAACAACAACTATATACATCCCCTAGCAGTTTTGACCTCTTTAAATTTATGAACAAGTATTTATTTATTATATGGACAACAAAACAGATAACAATCAAAATACATTAAAAATTATACATAAAAAAATATATATATAACAGTTTTGTGCCAGATTGTTTTCCTAAGTATGTATACAAATCATTTTCATATTTTACTATAGGGGAGATCAAATCTACGCTTAACAATATTAATGCCGTACAACACACAAGAACAACAAACATAATACAAAGAAATAAATTTTACTAACAACAAATTTAAAATCTATGTGATATGGGAATGAGTGTGTATGTGACGACTGTAAGCTCTTTTACTGCTCTTTTGAATATCCTTGAACTTGGGTCAAAAATATCCAAGCCGGAGTCTTTCAAGGATATCTCTTTGTAAAGTTGACACATTCTTATTATCGGGTTGTAAAAAGAAGTATTGTTCTTGTAAGTCTTCAGGTAATATGTCTTGCTAGGAATTCGGGGATTGCGCTTTGTAATTAAGTTTAATTTACTTAAGAGGACCAAAAATTAATATTCAAAAACTGAAGGTAGCCGGACTACCTATGACATTGGGACGTCAAACATCTCAGTCCCCCCGTGACCATGGTTGCTGTAAAGCACCCGAAATGTCGGGAATTAAAAATAAGTAAAAGTAGTGAAATAAATGCGATAAAATCCGTAAATTTAGTTTTATTCAATGTGTAGTGTTCGCGTAATTAAGTTTAATTTACTTAAGAGGTAACCGGAATCGATCTCACTATGTAGAATTTTATACAAATATATAAGGTCATATTCCTTACGGCGAATAAGTAAAGAGGTCATTTTAAATTTGTCAAGTCTCTCACTATAACGGACAAGACTGAAGTAAGTTCCAGGTAAGTTTGGACATCTAACAAATAGATTACTTTATCTTATAAGGATATGGGCTACATCATTTTCCTCACAACAGGTCAGAATAATAATACCACAAATGATACTAAAACATATAAAACATGTTTTCAACCTATTTTAGAGTATGCATTTCAAATTATATTGAGTTGCTGGAGAAACTTCAACATAGATATTCAAGTTTCTAGATCAGAAAACTTTTTTTTATGCAATTGGGGTGACAACCGAGCACACAGTTCACTTGATGGCAAGTGAATGCCCATAGACATCTAAATTTATCTCCAATTAAGAATAAAAAGCAGATGTGCCGTCACCCCTGAAGAACAAGATGGTACATCTCGCCTTAATAAAAAGGGTGTCCCGTGCTTTACACTCACCATTCAAATACCTTTTTATGGCACCGACTCAGTAAGTTGCTGTTGCCTGCGGGCTCTAACGCGTGTTGCAAACAACTAAGTATTAGTGTCCCTTCTAGTACGTGGCAAGGTTTCAGGCTAACTGTCAGGTTATGGTTGCATTTGTCACTATATTTTAAAGCTGCAACTTAGTCTAGCCACGATTGATTATATCAGGCAAGTTATAATGTATTTCTCCGGTAATAATAACAAACTACCGCAACTTTAATTAACAATAATAAGAAATGTTAACAAACTTACAAAGGTATTCGTCAATGTTTTGTACAAATTTTGGAGAACGGTCTTCTTTAGTACTAACAGGCGTACATTAACGCTTAAACAAATTCTACAAACTCCACTTGAGGCCATTCTGTTTCCTATAGCTTTAACTTTAATATAACTGAGATATTCTGATCTAGATCTGGATTCTCCTTTTCATCGATAAACTGGAGTTTTCAAATAAAATAAAAGAACAATCGTACCAACGCACCATAGATAAATAGATACTTCTACTTGATAGATACTTAGCAACATAGATAAATAAATATGTAGCAAGCTTAGCAAGCTAACCGAACTAGGCATGAGACCAATATATCAAAACGTAACTATCAAAGTTATGTTAACAAAATATCATATCATATCGATAAACTTAAGTTTATCAGGAGCGCTCGATATAAATCGATATTTCATAAAATATCGATATATCGAGCCGCTCCAATATTATCGAATCATCTGATATCGATAACGGCATCGATATATTTAATCCGATATATCGTACAAAATTAAAAGTACCTACATCTTTTCACATTTACTCTGATCATAATTTCTTTATAATATACAATTGCTGTTCTGAAGTACTGTGGCCATTTTAAGAGGGCATATGCGTTTCGCGTCGAAAACTACATGTTTTATGGTTTTTCCAAAGGCGATATCGTAACGACGTGAGGAGATTATTTGCTGAAAATTAGGGCTTTAGAAAGATGAAGTCTTTATTTATTACATAGCAGTGCAAAATCATAGTTTTTAATGACGGTTTTTTAGGGCGAAGACAATCCCTTCACAGCGTTTTACGAAAATATGCGTCAGAGTTATCTTTCAGGTTGAATACAACCATTATTATAAGCTTAAATACTTTATTTTAAGCGTTATTATAATGGAATATATAGTCTTTTAGTGTATAGCAAAACCTAAATTACGAAAATATTTCGATTTAATATTATAAAATAATATTATAAAATCACCAAAACTGTCTACTTCAATGTAATTTTTTCCATGTTATGTTATGTTATGCTTATAAACATATCTATTTTAATTTTTTTTATCAAAATACATGTAATGTTAAATATCCAAAAAAAAATTTAGCTCGTTTTATTTTGTCAATTATTTTATATAATTATTTTAAAAATACTATAAAACATCATGCGCAGGCACCAGTGTTGCCACCTTAGTGGATTTTCCACTAAATCTGGTGGTTTGGAACCCCCTTTTTAGTGGCAAATTTTTGCTTTTAGTGGCTAGTGGTTTTTTTAGCGGATTAGGAATTTTATAATAAATTATAAGAAACGAGTCGTTTCATATAAATAGTCGTTTCAAACGTCTATTTAGCCATATTTTATACTTTCAAATATAAACCTATATATTTTTAGGAGTATATTTTACTACGCAGGCAACACCAATCCACGCATTCACGGGGGTTCCCCGTTAAATATATTTAGTATAAGGCAACTAATATAAAACGATGGAATGCAAGGGCGAGATCTATCTGTATCTCGCTCTCCGGAATACTAAATAGTTGAGAGGGATATAATTTCCGCTTTCTATTCTATTTGACAGCATTTTACAATACTTAGTCCAATGTTTTTGAACTCGGTCACGCACGATCACTCGGATTCAGTGCCTCAATGTGCGTTGTTGTTTGTTTTTGTTTCGTTTTGCGATTACACATTTTTAAATAAAAATATTATTCATACGACGTCATGCCGAAACCTCAATATTCCCAAAAATTTAGGGATTCTTGGCTTCAAGATCCCGATTTAAAAGAATGGCTTCAAGCAGTTGAAAGTACCACTGACCAAGTAGCAAAATGCAAGTTTTGTGGAACGATATTAAGAAGTCACTACGGAGATTTAAAAACACATGCTCTTTCGAAAAAGCACCAACAAAATAGAAAGGTAAATTATAGCTTTGTCTTTGTTATTTATAACGGTTCGAACTTGGTCAATTAATGAGGTTGCATTTAAATTTTTCTTATATATTTCATTATTTGTTTATAGGTTATCACCAAACAACCTAAGCTGACATTCAAAAAAGGAATCTACTGATAATAAAAAGAAAGATGAAGCCAGAGTTGCCTTATTTACAGCAATGCATACAAGTATACGAACAGTTGATCATTTAGGAGAAGTTATTAACCATAGCCATGAAAAAGAAATAAATAAAATGCAGATGCACCGAACTAAGTGCACGTATGTAATAAAAAATATTTTAGCATCTCATTTTACAGAACTTATAAAAAACGACATTAAAGATCAACCATACAGTTTATTAATAGATGAATCCACAGATATTGCTGTACAAAAATATTTGGGTTTAGTTATAATTTATTACAGCACTACACATGAAAAAATAGTTTCAACTTATTTGGACCTTGCTGAACTCGACGCATGTAATGCTGAAGGTATTGTTTCTGCCATAAAGCGGACGCTTAAACATTTCGACTTGCGAATTGAAAACTTAATGGGTATTGGCACAGATAATGCTTCGGTGATGGTTGGCGTAAATAATGGAGTTTTTTCCCGATTGAAACAAGAAATACCGCACTTAGTTTTGGTACGTTGTTTATGCCACTCCTTGCAACTGGCTGTTTCAGCAGCAGCAAAGGAATTTCTTCCGCGAAATCTTGAATTTTTAATTAGAGAGACATATGATTGGTTTGCTCGCTCGTCTTCCAGACAAGTTATCTATAAAGAGCTATACAAATCCATCAACGATGGACAGAAGCCTCTTAAAATTGTTCAAGCCTGTCAGACTAGATGGTTATCCATAGAGTCTGCTGTGTCGAGAATTTATACGCAATGGCTGGAGCTTAAAACTCATTTTTCGATTGCTAAGTTGCACGAAAGGTGCCACACGTCAGAGCTATTGCACTCTATGTATGCGAATGATATAAACTATGCATATGTATCATTTATTTATCCAATTTTGATTGATATAAACAGAGTTAATAAAATGTTTGAGTCAAAAAATACGGACCACACCTTATTGTGCGGTGAATTAACAAACTTGATTGATACGCTTGTCACCAAAGTAACGTTGCCTACACATAAGATAGATATCTTTACTCAAAATATTCGTGACTATTTGGACCAAAGATGCTACCTGGGATTCCGATTCGAAAAACATATTCAAGAAATGAAAGAGAAAGGTTTTCCCCGGGAAGAGGAAGAAGTATTGCGGAATAGGTGCATACAGTTTATAGTTTGTCTCATTGACGAAATAAAAAACAGATTGCCGGAAAATATTACTCTCATGAAACAAATATCCCGTATAAGTGTCGAAAAAGCCCTGCATCACAACAAAGAAAATCTGGTTGATATAATGGCTCGGTTCGTATCAAGTACAGAATTAATTGCAAAAATTGACGATCAATGGCAGCGAATTCATTTACTGAGATGGAATGAAACAAAAGATACAAAAAAAATTTTGGAGCGAAGTCTTGAAATTCAAAGATGCACAAGGTGTTGCTCGATTTCAAGAATTAGCAACATTTGCGATTACACTTTTGGTATTGCCACATTCGAATGCCGATGTGGAAAGACTTTTTAGTAGCATGAATATTATAAAAAACAAGCAGCGAAACAGAATGAAGCTAACTCTTTTGAAATCAATTCTAAAAATACGCTGCGGTATGCAGTTAATGGGAAAGTGCTACAACAATTATGAAATTCCTTTAAATCTTATAAAACAAATTGGGACGAAGGAGTCATATCAGTCCGATAAGGATAACAGTAAGGCTGAAAATGAAAGTGCAGATTCATCTGAAGACGATTTATTAATGTAAATAATATCTTAAGCAACTTTATGTTTTTAATTACTAAAAGTAAAAAAATTATATTGACAACAATGAGATTTTTAATAATAAACGCACTTTTACTTTTTTTTTGCTTTAATCATATTCATATATCTTAGTGGAAATTTTAGTGGTTTTCAGAGGGGGACATCTTTTTGTTAGTGATTTTCTGGTGGTTTGAGGAGCCTTGTCTGGCGGATTGCTATTTCATCCGTTGGCAACACTGGCAGACGCAGTTCGATTCAGTACGCTCCGGGTAATCCCAACGACAGGACGTATCACTTTTTCTCACCGACACCGCGCGATCGCGTTGATACACCGATAGGGCTATACTACACTATACTATAACTAGATACCTATAGCACCATCGAGCATTTTAAACGATTGACACTTTTATAAGCGATATTTTTGGTAGTAAGTAATTTTGAAATATGTTTATGATTGTAATATTTAAATATTAAATGATGTAATGGTGGCAAATTTTCATTTCATACACATTTTTTTTAGAAATGAGTAACTGAACGTAAGCAATTCGGAAAAAAAAAATCTTGCTTCCTCAATAAGAAAATTGATTACTACAAATAATTGTTCCAGGTCTGATGTTTTCCTTTGAAATAATGTATTTAAACTGCCCCAACGATGTACTTAGGAAAAATTCCTAGTGCGGAGATAACGTTATGATACAAAGACATGCCATCAAAAACATAACTTGTAAAATAACCAAGTCTCGCAATGATGATACGGCCGTGCCGCTGTTTTGCTCGACTTGGCGGGGGCACTACCGTGCCCCCAGACATAAAACATATGAGCCGTGCTTGAGTTGAGTAGCTCAATGGCGTAGTGCTCGCCGTAAACGCGAACAATCCGGGCTCGATCCCCGCTAGTGTTGCCAGGTGTCCCGATTTGCGCGGGACGTCCCGATTTTCAAGGGTCTAGTGACTCCGATTCACCCTTGATCGGACGCCAAATGTCCCCATTTTCACTGACCTTCTTATTCTATACTTTAATCCATAATTTTGACAGCAAAAATGATTATATCTGTTAGCTACTACCACATTAAAATATTTTTACTACGACATTGTCTCACCAGTCGAAAAAAAAACCACAAAAGTTTTAAACAGAATTATATTAAAATGAGTGATTTGAAAAATTCAAGGACTGCAAAAAAAAAAACAAGTAGTTCAAAAATGTTTTAATTTGCCTAAAATGAAAAAAAAATCAGTTTTTACGATGTTTGGATAAAAAGTTATTCGTTTATGAGATCAGACCCGAATAATAATTATAAAGCACAAAAAAAAGTAAAGTTACAGTCACAATTTCTCGCATTACTCGCATTACAGCATCGATATTGAATACACTTTACAGTTAGCGTTGACCATCTGAGCTACCACGGCTCTCAATAAAGCACAAAAAGGCTACAAAGAAACCTATATTTTGTAGTCATTGTAGTTGTCCGGATATGAAAACCAAATCCCAGATTATTTTTACCTTCCGTCCCGAAATTTTACTTGCTAGACCTGGCAACACTAATCCCCGCCGACACTCATGAAATTGTTAGTTTGTGATGAATTATGTTTACATTATGAAACAGAATAAAAGTTTATCAAATGATATATATTTTATACAATACATATTTTTCAATTAGAACATATACATATTATAATATACTCAATAGGGTGAAAATGTAAAGCCGCAAAAAATAAAACAATTTCCACAATTAGCCCGATTTCTATACACTATATAATACCATTATATGGAAATTATTTTTTTATTATTTTAGTTCCAACAGTATCAAAGACAGGTATATAATCAAAGGTCAAAGTGATTCGTAGTCGTCGTTAGGCAACTATTATAGCCTCACGCTCGGCCTGACACGCACACAGAGATAACATTGTAGTGTGCGTCAATATTACGCCGTTCCAAAGCGATCGCGTAGATTTCGACTTGGACATATTTGAATATGCGCTCTAAAGCAAAATATATTTTGTTTGGCTAACAATTCTAATCAATTTTATTTTATTATAATAAGAGAAAATTGATTTATAAAAACATTTTATAAAAACATGCAATTCTTTTTTCAAAATTAGTCATTTGTTTATTGACCATCGCTATGTTTCATCACATTTGAATCTTTTTCGTAATCATGGATACTTTAAAATTCGACTAATTTTGGAATGTGAATTCCGTCGTGGCAGCAGCGCGGCACAAGCGGCACGCAACACCAGCAATGATTGCGGAGCGAATACTATAAACGAACGCACCACCTGTTATTGGTTTGCCCGCTTCCGTTCTGGAAGTTTCAAGCTGAATAATAAACCCTGTGGTCGTGCGAAAACTTTTATCGATAATAACGAATTAAAGGCGATTGTGGAAGCTGATGATACTCAATCTACGGCTGAATTAGTAGCAGCTTTCAACGTTAGCTTCAAAACTATTATTGGTCCATTAGCGTCAAATTAGCACGATAAAAAAGCTTGACAAATGGGTGCCCCTAGAACTCAATGATTGCCAGCGCGAAATAGCCCCAGAAAGTTTGAACTGCATTATAACCTGCGAAGAAAAATGGATTCTATTTGACTACAGCAAGCGCTCAGCAAGTCGGTTGGATCCTAGCTAAGCACCTAAACAATGCCTAAAACTAAAATTTACCCCTAGAACAGTGATGATAACTGTTTTGGTGGTCTAGCACTGAGATTCATCACAGCTTCTTACCAAACGGGATGATGAAAGATTTTAATTAAATTATATATTGTAACTTCAGGCTCAGAAGGGCTAGAACCCAAAGCCGTAAAGCCAGTTAATAAAAAAATGTGGAGTAGAAGAGCATTGAGCACAGAGTACTTTTTGGTATTTCTGAAATCGCCTGAAATAGATGAGATTGAAATTTGAAAACAGCGGTTTATTGATGAATAAGAGAGCAGTTCTCACCAAAATTGTACCGCCTTAAATTTAGATGTCCTTTAAGTTAGTGTTTATTTTGTGACTATATAAGACACCATAGTTATCTGATTTTTTTAAATCTTTTAAAGTCATATCTATAGATACAATTAATCACAAATAAAATACTACCAGAAGCGTTTAAAAATAATAAAATATTTATTTTCTGAAACCTGTTTATTTTTTTGTATGGATTATAGATTGTACTATCCCCTATCACATGATTTGAAAATTGATTTTACCAAAAAATAAAATTTTAGGAGTACATCTTTCCATTTTGATTAATCACATCACTATTTATTTACACAATGATGCCTTTGAACATGTATTTACTTATTTAGTTTATTAATGTTTTCAATTTATTTGTTGTCCTAAATTTAACTCAATTTTGATTATCAACATTGTTACCATGATACTTCACATATTTTGTAAAAATTACTACTTTTTTGGTGTTGGATGTTTTTAATGCTGTGTAAACATTTTTCTCCATGTCTAAGTCCTTTCATCTTAAATTGGTAGGCTGACATGTATTCTGTGTCAAACAATCCTTGCACGTGTCGTGGGTACCGATTAAACTCAAATTTGTTACTGGACTTTAAACGGTAAGTACATACTTTATTAAAAGAAAATTTTTCTAATGATTTCTATGTGCATTCACTCTTGGTTTCACTATTTTTTACAACGTTAGCTAATAAAATAATATTTTTAGGCGGTAAAGAATCCCATAACCTCAAATTTTGTTACCTCAATTTCGTTACTTTTGAGTAGGTAACGTATATGTTGATCTCATTGGTAACAAAATTGATATCATTAAGGGACGAATACATTAGCCTACTGCCAACGAATAGAAAATATTAGAATATGAAATGTATGTTTAACGTTAGGTAAGTATTTGTTTTTCGCTCTCGTATAATCTGCTGAATATATTTAATTGAAATCCAGAACGAATTTCATGTTGGCGATGCCATACATAGTTTTTAGCCATGATTTATTTTAAACAGACTTCCAAAAAAAAAAATCACCACACAATTCGACCACGAATGTTTTGGCTTTTATTTAACTTGCACTGTTCGTATGTAAGTAAAAAATTCAATGTTGGTATCCGATTGAGTGAAAATTTTGCAAGCACTTTTAGTTTTTATGACAAAGCAGTTTTTTAACAGATTTAACCTGATGTCACAGACAGGAGCGTCTCCTCATGAAGGAACTGCTTAATAGTTAATAGCAACTGAATGAAATTTAGTATGCGTATAAAAACTTGTCTGCAAAAAGTATTGTTATATTTAAAACTTATTTTGTTTGTGTTGCATGACCGATTTTCATAATTCCTTTTTTAGTAATAGGATATTCCATTCTAACTTTTTATTAAATAAATCACTAAAGTAAATTAAAATTATAATATAGAAAGTTTTTTTAAATGAAAAATGGTGAAACAAATGTTCAAATAAACGAAAAACAAACTTTAACGAAGTAATCCTCTTCTCCTTAACTTTCAAAAGCAAAGATTTCATTGAAGTCGTGTTTTTGTTTATTTGAACAGTTTTTTATGGAGATGTTATTGTGCTGAATGAAATCTCAAATAAATGATTTTAATTTTAAGGTTATCGTACAAAATATCGTAAAAAACAACGCTAACTGCCACGGACGAAATGGAACGCTATCGAAATAAGCCAGAATAAACCAGAAAAGTTACAAGAATCAAGACGTAAAAATTTATAAAGGCTGAAGGTTAAACATAAAAAGTATTGGACATATAAGCAAAAAAGAATGCAGTGCAAAATGGAAATCAAAATCAACAAAAATCATAAAACGTCAATCATTCATTGGAAGAGACAGAAGCGGCAAAGAATCAAGAAAATAAAAAAGATAAAAAGGGAGCGCGACAAGACATTGAAATATTACAGCAAATTGTTACATAAACTACAAAAATTACTTGAAGAAAACGAAAAAAATTCAACGAAATGTAAATCTTACGGAGCACTAAATAAAAGATTGTACAGTATAAAACTGAAAATGATTCTAAAGTAAAAAAAAAGAAACTAGAAAACAGCAATAAATAGCTCTGGTTATTAAACCTTAAATAAATAAATTAAGCCTTAGAAGCATCATTACAACAAATTTATAAAGATTTGAAATGGACATGTATATATTTAGCATTTTTAGAAATTACTTTTTCAGTTCCGTTTGCGCGCCGCCCCCGAGCGGTCGTGCATACAGTTCTTTCGCGCTCCGACCCCTCGGTAGCGCAACCGCTCGCCCGCGCGCCCCGCTCTCCCCGGCTAACACCGGCCGAGCAGACGCCGTTGGTGAGTCACTTTGTTTTTCGCATCGTTTTTGCCCCCTTGCTCCGGCGGGGAGGCTTGAGCGCGCTTTGCTTTGTTTTGTTTCATTTTTAATTTTTCTGTTGTTTTTGTTATACTGTTACTTGTTGTATATACTGTTCTTAGAAGATCGTCTCTTGCTCCCAAGGCGTTGACCTTGACAGTTTCTCGATAAATCTTACCCCCCCGTGCCCCTAAGGCATGCCTCCCCCCACCCGCCGTCGCGGCATTCCTCGCGACCAAAGCGGCTGCCCCGCAGACCGACTCGCCCGCGTACCCCGACTCCGATATGGAGCACTCGGACACCACGTCCGTTACCTCCTCCTCCCGGAAAAGGTCCGCCCTCAGCTCCACCGGCCCCTCGGATTCATCTGACTCCGAAGGAACTATAACCGACACAGCCCAATTCACGCTAGTGAAATTTAAGTACGGCCCGAAACGCTCCGCGACTTCCCGCACCCCCCCGCCCCAGCGGCCGCCGCCGCCGCCCGCACTCCCTCCGCCGCTGCCTCTACCTCCGCAGCTTCCATCGTTGCCCCTACTCCCGCAGCCCCAAACGCTGCCGCCTCTCGGTCGAAAGACACTACCGCCAAGCCAGCAACCCGCTGCGCTCCCAAAATGCCTAAAACCAAGTCCCGCCCCCTGTCTTTCTCAGAGACAAGGCTAAATTCACTCAATTATCCAAAACCCTTTACGATAAGAGTTTCAAATATGACCATGCCACCAATGTCGGCGAGGCAATCAAAATAGTGCCGGCGTCTATAGAAGACTTCCGGAATATAACCCGCCTATTCACGGCCGAGCGTGTGTCCTATCACACATACGCCCTTGCCGAAGAAAGCGGAGTTCCCTATAAACTAGCAAACGAGGATATTCTGGAACACCTTAAGTCTCAGGGCTTCCCCATAGAGGCTGTGCACAAAATGCACAGCAGCAGGGGCGAAAGATTTAACCTCGCCCTCCTCGTTCTCACCAATGTGCCGGAGGCGAAGGCCATCTTCCGCGAGGTACGCACTGTATGCGGCCTGTCGCGTGTAAAGGTCGAAGCCCCACACCGGCGCGGTTACCCAGCGCAGTGCCACCGCTGCCAACTCTATGGGCACGCGGCAGCCAACTGCTCAGCTCCACCCAGGTGCGTTAAGTGCCTAGAACCCCATCACTCGAAAGAGTGCCCTCGGCCCAAAAACGCCGAATCCCCACCCTCATGTGTCCTTTGCGGACAAACAGGCCATCCGGCCAATTTTAGAGGTTGCCCTCGCGCTCCTCGCCCACCTCTGAGCCGCAAAGCTCCACCCCAGGTCAATGACCGAACCTTCCCGGCTCTTGTAAGCCGCAAGCCCCACCAGGGCCAGCCCCTACCTCAGTCCCCTCAGGGCTCATCTCAGCCAACACAGGGCATCTACCGGCCCCCACAGGGCCCATATCGGCCACCTCAGGGCCCTCCTCGGCACCTTATGAGCCTTCCGCTCTCCCAGCCTGCACCGCTTCCAATAAACCCTTGGTTCCCAAAGGAATCAATAACCCGCGACCCTCCGCCGACCCACAAAAACAGGCAACTCTGTAGTAGAATCTCTAAACCTAGTGTATAACACTATGAATAGGATCAATTTAGAGGAAATCCTTATCCTTGCGCGTAAACTGCGCACCGCTCAGTCCCCTCAGGACCGTCTCCTTGCTCTTACTGAGCACATCAACCTACTAAGGTCTTTGTAATTACACTATGCCGGAGCCCTCTGCTCCCGCAATATCTCACGGTCGTATCAAACCAAAGGGTTTGTCGCTTGTTTCATTCAATATCCGCGGTTTGCGAAGTAACCTCCCAGAGCTTAGGCTTTTTCTTCGAGATCGCGAAGCCGACCTCCCTCCTCCTTCAGGAGACTGCGTTCAGGAGACTGCAGGAGTATGCGTTATAGCGTCTATCCGGAGGGCTCTCGCCATCTGGTAGTACGCTGTGTGGGAGGGAGAGATTTTCTCCATGAGATTGCCCCTTTCGTGGTCTCTGTAATCTTGGAGGCGGTAACGGAGTTTGCGTTGAAGGCGGTGGGCCGCGAGTCTATATTCGGGAGTGGGATAGCGTGCAGCTCTACGGAGGGCAGCTTTTTTGGCTTTTAGCAGGTTGCTAATATCTAGGGGAATACTAGTTTTAGCAACCGAGACAACTTTTTCACTCTCTTTAAGAGAGGATGTTATAAGTGAGGTGAGATTTTCGACCGCGGTGTCTATTTTCCCCGTACTGTCGAGGGCGTCGGAAGAAAGGGTTATGGGAGGGTCCGGAGAGTCTATAGCCGAGGCTGGAGACTTCTTGAAGCCCTTCCAGTTGGTGTAGGTTTTGGAAGGGGGAGTTGGAGATGGCTGATGGCCAAGAAGGAGGGATACAGAACGGTGGTCGGATCCTAGATCATCGAGAGACTCGATTGCTCTAAGGTTAAGGGAGACTCCTTTAACTAGAGCAAAATCTAGCACGTCAGGAGCGTAGTTAACAATGTCGGGATAGTGGGTGACAGCGAGGGGGGCTGTAGACAGTCAGGTCGAGAGACTGAGTGATATTGAGCAGCACCCTGCCACTACTGGTAGTAGTGCGGCAGGTCCATTCAGCTTGCTTGGAGTTACAGTCTCCAAACATAATGACTGAGTCGCCTAAAGCAAGGATGGCTTCGAAATTCCACCCACTCTTAACGGGGAGGGTTCCGCTAGGGATATAGCAAGAGGCTATAATGATTGACTTTGTGTCCAGTCATGGCTAATCTGGTGATAGTGACTTCCATACTGGTAAGCGTCGGAGTAGATATGTGGGAGCAATGAAGGGACTTTTTGTAATAGATGGCAGTACCGCCGCCTTTGCGGTCGGGTCTGTCGTTCCGTAGAAGTGAATAATTTTTAATAGAAAGGCCCTTAGAGACCTTGGGGCTGAGGTGGGTCTCCTGAAGGAGGAGGAGGTCGGCTTCGCGATCTCGAAGAAATAGCCTAAGCTCTGGGAGGTTACTTCGCAAACCGCGGATATTGAATGAAACAAGCGACAAACCCTTTGGTTTGATACGACCGTGAGATATTGCGGGAGCAGAGGGCTCCGGCATAGTGTAATTACAAAGACCTTAGTAGGTTGATGTGCTCAGTAAGAGCAAGGAGACGGTCCTGAGGGGACTGAGCGGTGCGCAGTTTACGCGCAAGGATAAGGATTTCCTCTAAATTGATCCTATTCATAGTGTTATACACTAGGTTTAGAGATTCTACTACAGAGTTGCCTGTTTTTGTGGGTCGGCGGAGGGTCGCGGGTTATTGATTCCTTTGGGAACCAAGGGTTTATTGGAAGCGGTGCAGGCTGGGAGAGCGGAAGGCTCATAAGGTGCCGAGGAGGGCCCTGAGGTGGCCGATATGGGCCCTGTGGGGGCCGGTAGATGCCCTGTGTTGGCTGAGATGAGCCCTGAGGGGACTGAGGTAGGGGGCTGGCCCTGGTGGGGCTTGCGGCTTACAAGAGCCGGGAAGGTTCGGTCATTGACCTGGGGTGGAGCTTTGCGTCTCAGAGGTGGGCGAGGAGCGCGAGGGCAACCTCTTCAATTGGCCGGATGGCCTGCTTGTCCGCAAAGGACACATGAGGGTGGGGATTCGGCGTTTTTGGGCCGAGGGCACTCTTTCGAGTGATGGGGTTCTAGGCACTTAACGCACCTGGGTGGAGCTGAGCAGTGAGCTGAGCTGCCGCGTGCCCATAGAGTTGGCAGCGGTGGCACTGCGCTGGGTAACCGCGCCGGTGTGGGGCTTCGACCTTTACACGCGACAGGCCGTACACAGTGCGTACCTCGCGGAAGATGGCCTTCGCCTCCGGCACATTGGTGAGAACAAGGAGGGCAAGGTTAAATCTTTCACCCCTGCTGCTGTGCATTTTGTGCACAGCCTCTATGGGGAAGCCCTGAGACTTAAGGTCTTCCAGAATATCCTCGTTTGCTAGTTCATAGGGAACTCCGCTTTCTTCGGCGAGGGCGTATGTGTGATAGGACACACGCTCGGACGTGAATAGGCGGGTTATATTCCGGAAGTCTTCTATAGACGCCGGCACTATTTTGATTGCCTCGCCGACATTGGTGGCATGGTCATATTTGAAACTCTTATCGTAAAGGGTTTTGGATAATTGAGTGAATTTAGCCTTGTCTCTGAGAAAGACAGGGGACGGGACTTGGTTTTTAGGCAATTTGGGAGCGCAGCGGGTTGCTGGCTTGGCGGTGAGAGGCGGCAGCGTTTGGGGCTGCGGGAGTAGGGGCAACGATGGAAGCTACGGAGATAGAGGCAGCGGCGGAGGGAGTGCGGGCGGCGGCGGCGGCCGCTGGGGCGGGGGGAGTGCGGGAAGTCGCGGAGCGTTTCGGGCCGCGCTTAGATTTCACTAGCGTGAATTAGGCTGTGTCGGTTATAGTTCCTTCGGAGTCAGATGAATCCGAGGGGCCGGTGGAGCTGAGGGCGGACCTTTTCCGTGAGGAGGAGGTAACGGACGTGGTGTCCGAGTGCTCCATATCGGAGTCGGGGTACGCGGACGAGTCGGTCTGCGGGGCAGCCGCTTTGGTCGCGAGGAATGCCGCGACGGCGGGTGGGGGGAGGCATGCCTTAGGGGCACGGGGGTAAGATTTATCGAGAAACTGTCAAGGTCAACGCCTTGGGTTTTTAAGAATTGATGGAAAAGAGCCAAAATGTGGCTAGCATCCATAGTAGACGTGTTGGGCGGACAGGGGGGTGACGATTTATTCTATGAAACTAGAGGTCCCTGTTCTGAGAAGAACAGGGCCTTGAGGGCAGATGGGGAGGACTAACGTTCTATTCCCAGAAGCTGGGGTCCCTATGTTCTGAAAAGAACAAGGGCTCGCTCTGAAAAGAGCAAGAGACGATCTTCTAAGAACAGTATATACAACAAGTAACAGTATAACAAAAACAACAGAAAAATTAAAAATGAAACAAAACAAAGCAAAGCGCGCTCAAGCCTCCCCGCCGGAGCAAGGGGGCAAAAACGATGCGAAAAACAAAGTGACTCACCAACGGCGTCTGCTCGGCCGGTGTTAGCCGGGGAGAGCGGGGCGCGCGGGCTAGCGGTTGCGCTACCGAGGGGTCGGAGCGCGAAAAAACTGTATGCACGACCGCTCGGGGGCGGCGCGCAAACGGAACTGAAAAAAGTAATTTCTAAAAATGCTAAATATATACATGTCCATTTCAAATCTTTATAAATTTGTTGTAATGATGCTTCTAAGGCTTAATTTATTTATTTAAGGTTTAATAACCAGAGCTATTTATTGCTGTTTTCTAGTTTCTTTTTTTTTACTTTAGAATCATTTTCAGTTTTATACTGTACAATCTTTTATTTAGTGCTCCGTAAGATTTACATTTCGTTGAATTTTTTTCGTTTTCTTCAAGTAATTTTTGTAGTTTATGTAACAATTTGCTGTAATATTTCAATGTCTTGTCGCGCTCCCTTTTTATCTTTTTTATTTTCTTGATTCTTTGCCGCTTCTGTCTCTTCCAATGAATGATTGACGTTTTATGATTTTTGTTGATTTTGATTTCCATTTTGCACTGC
Organism: Parnassius apollo; assembly: GCA_907164705.1. Classification (NCBI taxonomy): domain Eukaryota; kingdom Metazoa; phylum Arthropoda; class Insecta; order Lepidoptera; family Papilionidae; genus Parnassius; species Parnassius apollo. The sequence continues at coordinate 835,542 of CAJQZP010000566.1, forward strand.
ATTCTTTTTGCTTATATGTCCAATACTTTCTTTTTACTCGTTTTTCGTCACTAAGCTCAGATTTTTTTATGTTTAACCTTCATCTTTTATAAATTTTTACTTCTTGATTCTTGTAACTTTTCTGGTTTATTCTGGCTTATTTCGATAGCGTTTCATTTCGTCCGTGGCAGTTAGCGTTGCCATTTTGTACGATAACCTTAAAATTAAAATCATTTATTTGAGATTTCATTCAGCACAATAACATCTCCATAAAAAACTGTTCAAATAAACAAAAACACGACTTCAATGAAATCTTTGCTTTTGAAAGTTAAGGAGAAGAGGATTACTTCGTTAAAGTTTGTTTTTCGTTTATTTGAACATTTGTTTCACGATTTTTCATTTAAAAAAAACTTTCTATATTATAATTTTAATTTACTTTAGTGATTTATTTAATAAAAAGTTAGAATGGAATATCCTATTACTAAAAAAGGAATTATGAAAATCGGTCATGCAACACAAACAAAATAAGTTTTAAATATAACAATACTTTTTGCAGACAAGTTTTTATACGCATACTAAATTTCATTCAGTTGCTATTAACTATTAAGCAGTTCCTTTATGAGGAGACGCTCCCGTCTGTGACATCAGGTTAAATCTGTTAAAAAACTGCTTTGTCATAAAAACTAAAAGTGCTTGCAAAATTTTAGCTCAATCGGATACCAACATTGAATTTTTTACATACATACGAACAGTGCAAGTTAAATAAAAGCAAAAACATTCGTGGTCGAATTGTGTGGTGTTTTTTTTTTTTTTGGAAGTCTGTTTAAAATAAATCATGGCTAAAAACTATGTATGGCATCGCCAACATGAAATTCGTTCTGGATTTCAATTAAATATATTCAGCAGATTATACGAGAGCGAAAAACAAATACTTACCTAACGTTAAACATACATTTCATATTCTAATATTTTCTATTCGTTGGCAGTAGGCTAATGTATTCGTCCCTTAATGATATCAATTTTGTTACCAATGAGATCAACATATACGTTACCTACTCAAAAGTAACAAAATTGAGGTAACAAAATTTGAGGTTATGGGATTCTTTACCGCCTAAAAATATTATTTTATTAGCTAACGTTGTAAAAAATAGTGAAACCAAGAGTGAATGCACATAGAAATCATTAGAGAAATTTTCTTTTTAATAAAGTATGTACTTACCGTTTAAACTCCAGTAACAAATTTGAGTTTAATCGGTACCCACGACACGTGCACGGATTGTTTGACACAGAATACATGTCAGCCTACCAATTTAAGATGAAAGGACTTAGACATGGAGAAAAATGTTTACACAGCATTAAAAACATCCAACACCAAAAAAGTAGTAATTTTTACAAAATATGTGAAGTATCATGGTAACAATGTTGATAATCAAAATTGAGTTAAATTTAGGACAACAAATAAATTGAAAACATTAATAAACTAAATAAATGAATGAGCAACCCCATCCTTCACCTCCTTTATCTCCTTCCCGAGGGTAGCGTGAAGGTCCTTCATGAGGAGCATCTGCTCTTCCAAACGACGGACCTGTTCCTCTTGTCCGCCCCGCAGCTGCTCTTCCAAACGACGGGCCTGTTCCTCCTGCTGCCCTTTCAACAGACGGGCCTGTTCCTCTCGTCCGCGCTGCAGCTGCTCCTGTAGCATCGCCATCAGAGCACCTAAATCAGGTGTTGCAGATGTAGGAGCTACTGACGGGCCTGCAGCCGGCGGCTGGCCCTCCGACGTCTGCGGCGTTGCACCACCAAATCTTCTTTGGTCCGTCTCCTGCTGGCGTTGACTTCTGGTACGGACACCCTCCGTTTCCTCCTTAGGTAAAATCGGCATAATTTTATCCCACTTCTGACACCAATTGTTACGAGCTTGAGGTTCGTGACAATAAAAATTGCCGATAGAATTACCTAAATTAACACTTTAATTTTATTTACACCAATTAAAACTTAAAACACTAACAATTAATCACACTGATTCAATTTACTCCGCTCCGAAGCTTCGCTTGTCTCGCCGAATTCAATACTTCCCCAATCGCGTATTGCAGCGCCTTTATATAGGGCTCTTCCACGAAAACATCCAGAATATTCCAAAATATACAAGTAAATACGCGCGCCAACCGACCAAGCGCAGAAAATTCGAGTGTGCGGCTTCTAGAGAGCTTAATTCTTCATTTAATGTTCGATACTAGATGGCGCTAGTGCCGTCGAATTCGGCGCGTAACAATATTAAGTGCTAATAATCGTTCCTCTCGAGCTTGACCTTCCTGCGAAATAGCTTTCGTAGTTCATGCAAACACTGATGGGACTGCAGATTTTTTTCAAGTAGCGATACTGATGTTCATTACCTAAAAATAATCAAAATTGTTAAGGAATATGTACCTATGTGTGGTGCAAGGTATTTTAAAACAATATCAAAGGAGATACCTGTATAAATACTGTTTTTTTGATAATCAGTTTCTAAAAAATGACTTTTTTTTAGACTTAAAATTTATTCTTCTTATAGCTTTAATCCACATTTTTCTTACTTCTTCGTTTTTAGGGAATTGATGTACACCAATTTCTTTGCAATAAGGTACTTCACACATCTTTGGCATTGTGAAAATAGTAATTATTCAAAATATCTCATACAATTTTAACTTTTTTGGTTAAAGCTATGCTAGCCCCACTTTGACAGTTGCCAACCCCATTAGAATCAATTTTACGTCAATTTATTATTATTTATTACAGTGCATTATAATTATAACATTGCAAACCGTGTGGTCGCGAGTTCTAGTCCCACCAGTAGTTGAGATTTTTTTCCACAATAATATTACTACGATACAGTTATAATAATACTTCAATTGATAATAAAATAAAGAATTAATAGTTTTTACTTTGTTTCTTGATGTAACTTCAAGTTTGTTTATAAATAGTAAACTTGTGAGTTTACTTGAGAGCTAACCTTGTAAGTACTTTTTATTACTTTAGTTATTAAGGATGAGCTTGATATGATGAATATGAGCAATATCATATAATGTGTTGTTACAGATTATTAAGAACTAATAATGCCAAAGAAAGCCAGACAAACATTAGAGCAGAAACGAGAGTGCGATCGATTACAAAAACAAAGAAAGTATGCAGAAATTAAGGAAGATCCTGAAAAGTATGTAATCTGAAGGCAAAAGAAAGAGCAAGATACCTTAAAAGAAAAGAACAGAAAAAATAAGTAGCGCAAAAGATATGACACCTAGACAATTGAGAGTTCAGAGGAAGAAGTGGAGAGTTAATTCAAAACGCCATTATGAAAGAAAAAAGAAAGAGAAAGCTATTCAACAGTTGTTAATAGATAATTCTCCACCAAATAGTGACAATGAAGTACATGCAGCTGAACAAGATCCTCTCACTCAATCAGATCTAAGCCCCATACCTAATACATATCTAAATCGTTTGGATTACGGTAATAGTAATTCTTGTCAAGGGTGCCTAAAGAAAGATATTCCTCTGAGAAAGGTTCAATACCTACATAAAAAAGAAATAGGCATTTTGAAACAAGAAATAGAAAAAACGAAGAAATAGAAAGACGCCATTAGAAAAATGCTGTATAGAATAATGAAAAATAAGAAGAAAAATGAAAATATATCGACTGAAAAAAAAAGTGGAACAATTAGTAGAACATGTTAATACACAAAAGCGTAAAGAAATTAAAGAGAGACTAATGTTTGGTGAAATACTTTCAAGAAGTGTTGGAGAAGAATACCACCTGTATTCTTTCTTGAGGAAAAAGGATAAGAAACAATTCTCTAATGTGATTATGACGGAAAAAAAAAGTTTAAAAAATATAAACTCTTTGACACAAGCATAAATATTTACAGTAAGAGGTAAAAAAGAATATAAGACAGCTAAAAATGAAAACTTGAAAGAGCAACTAATTTTCGAGTTTTTTGATGATGAGGAGGTGACTAGAATTGCAGCTGATAAAAAAGAATATATAACTGGAAACCAAATAAGGAAGCAGAAAAGATACTTAACGGACACATTGACTAATTTGTACAAAAAAATTACGCGTAATTCGAATGTCAAAGTAACGTATCAAAAATTTTGTAAATATCGCCCATTTTGGGTTTTATACCCAAAGGAGCCCAGTAGAAATACGTGTGCTTGCAAAGTTCATATTAATGTCGATTTGTTGATAAAATGTCTTAATACAAATAAAATACTAAAAGAATATAACAGGACGGGTGTTTTAGAAAGCTTATGTTGCACTTAACGACTCAATATCATTCCCCTCCTTGACGTTCTCATTACTGTTTCATTACGATTTTTGATATGATAGTAATTTTATTGTGCATTTTATGTACACTTAGTTAAAGAAATAAAATGCTTTGTATTTGTAATTGCTGTTTAAACTATACTATGATAGCCTTCGATTATAAGGATATATTATTTCATCTTGTGGAAAATAACAAAATATTTACAACTTTATACAATATACTACGAACTACGCTATTTTAAATAGTCCCAAAATAATTTATATAGTAATAAATATTTGCACACTATTTGAAAATATTATAGAACAATATTTTTAAAAGTACATAAGTAATCGCAAAAATTTTAAATTATATAACAGGTCTATATCGATAGTACACAAGACGACACAAGAAGGTGCGCGGGCGACGGGAAACGGGACGATGAAACTACTTGTGAGTAGCGCGTCGCCCGTTGCTATGGTTTCGCTTCCCCGTACCTCACACCTCACCGTGCCGACACCTATTTTTCGGTTCTGCGCACTTCCATCACTCGTGGCGTTACCTAATAGGTACCTAATCGCGCGCATTGAAATGTCATCGGACGGGGAAAGCGATTCGGTGTCAGGCCGCGAATATTTTGTTTTATTTTTGGAGTGTTACAAAGAATGTAGATGGTTATGGAACACTTCGGCAGCAGATTACTCAAATAGAGACTTGAGAACTAAGTCCTATGAAAGACTTTTAAAAGTTTTCAAACAATTTTGCAAAAATGCAACATTGGCTTATATGAAAAAAAATTGATAATTTAAGAACAACGTACAAACGAGAATCAAAAAAGGTGAGTATTTTTTCAAACTGGCGAGGCTAGTGTTTAGGTACTCTTCATGCGTAATGTCTACTAAAAATGAAAAATACAAAGTCCATTACTCATGTCATTCAATTATTTGTTTTAGGTTAGATTCCATGAAAACTGGCTCGGGAGTTCAAGATATTTACTGTCCAAAGCTTTGGTACTACGAATACCTTACATTACTTGATGAAAAAGATCTTTCACAAAGAACTGGTCAGGATAGCTTGGATGATGGTGCTGTCAGTAGTGGAAGTGTAAGTTCATTTTGAAAATATAACCGACAACATTTCCTATTGAAATGAAACTACGCCTTCATTATTAAAATAATTTGTAAATGATTGTCGCACTTCAGTTCCTTGCTCATTGCGCTGATTTTTAAGTGGACGAAGCGATACTAAAGGATGTGTTTCACGCCATTCGACGTTTCTTACGGTTGTCTTTTTACGCCATTGTGCTATGTGTTAATTGTTTTAAGGCATACACTTATTAGTGATGGTACTTTATGTTCTTTCTGACTGTTATCTTTCTTGGTGTGACTTCCTACAACATTTTCTTCACCATTGTGATCAGTATCATTACGAAGCTGTTTTTTTTGTTGCTGCTGGTGTTCTTCCCATCTTGATCATGCCAGACTGTCGAATTTTCCTTTTGGGATTGCATCTTTGTTCAAAGGGCATATGCCCGCTTTCCAGAAGCCATTTTGAATGACAACAGGATTTAAATCATCCCATATATTAGTTATGATTCTGGCAAATTCTTGTTTTGGGAGTTTTGCTCACACATGGAGTCTTTGCCATTTCACAAGTTCGATGTCCCATTTGTCTTTCATAGGTTTCATTGTACTACAGTCTAATGGCTGCAGTATGTGGGATGAGTGAGCCGGCAGTTTAAGAACCGTAATGTTTTCGGCAACTAGAAGGTCTATGACATTCAAATCTACATGTGTTTTATGACCATCATAGACCAATAAGACTGGTCGTTCTGCTCCGATAGCTGGCAAAATATTGTTCGAAAATGGTGGTCTCCATCCACCCTTTTTTACTGACAGCGTAAGCTGTATGAATGTTATCATTTTTAAACAGTCACTCGCTCCACAGATGTTTCCCTTGAAATATTATTAAGTTTGGATCTTTTTGCCAAGTGCATTCCGTCCCCTTAGTAACACTCAAAACGCATAAAAATCGAGATACGTTTTTGTATCTCGATTTTTATGCGTTTTGAGTTAAGTATGCAACTTATCTCAAAATTAAAAGTTACATTTAGTCATAAAGATACGTATCTCAATAACACATAATCTTTAAAATGGCGGTCGACGTATCTGTATTATGCTTCAAACAAATACAAACACAGAAACCTATCTGAAGATACGTCTCTGTGTTACTTGTAACATGCATAAAATAGAAAAAAATATTGAACCCTATCTGAAGATACGTATGTGTGTTACTTAGATTAAGCGATGTATGCACACATAAACAAATTATATAGATGCACGTGGTTGTTTGGCTCAGTCTGAGCTTGGAGCTGCACTTTAGGTCAGTTGCGGTTGGTGAGTGTAGAGATCCGGAGACCCTTTTTACTGGAAACGAGGCATTCTATTTAAGTCCTCAGGGGTGACAACGCATCTGCGTTTTGATTCTTAAGCTAGAATAAATGTAGATGTCTATGAGCCACAGCATCCACTTACCATCAGGTGGACTGTGTGCTCGTTTGTCACCCTTATTCTAAAAAAAAACAAGAGCGGTATGTCACAATGTTAGTGCAAAAAATTGAAGGAAAAGTTAAAACTGCTGGCGAAATTTCCAGATGAAACAAGATGCGACAGTTTTTCTTTTACAAAGATTGCGAAAAAGTTCAAGTATGTCAAGGGTTTTTCCGGCTATCCGAGATATATCTGAAGTATTTTAAAGAAAAGGGACGAAGCGCGTATTGTTGCTCCTAGCATGAGAGAAAAAGCTCCATCCAGATATTACTAGATCAAGCGAAAACAAAGAAATAATAGAGAAACACATTCTGTCCTTTCCTGCAGTGCCGTCCCATTATTGCCAAAAAAAATTAATTATAAGTACTTGCCAGATTTGTCTCTAAGGGATATGCATAATCTATACACCAAATAACGCATGGAGCAAAGGTTGTTCCTGAAAAGTTTTGGCATTTCAGATGAATTTTTAATAATCAAAACTTGAAATTTCATATGCCAATTAAGAACATGTGTGATTCAAGCGTTAAAGTACAAAAATTGCAGTGAGGATGAAAAACCAGCTTTATTTCCATTACACATGCAACATATCCGTCGGAAGGTTGAAGCACGTCAGTACCATGATAATTACAAGGAACCAGCAGAAAAAAAAAGTTTTGAATTTATTGAGATAGACTCGTTTTTTATAATGCGACAGTCTATGATGTTGAATCAAGGCGTGCGTCAAACTTTATGTGGCGTGAAGGTATTGCGTTTCCTGATTGAGGTTCCTACGAGTTTTCTTCCTGTCTTTATAAATATTTATTAGACCACGTCAATGAAAAAAAGTTCGTTATTATGAGTGATACTTGTTGAGACAAATAAAAAAGTTGCAAATATTAGATATTCCTGAAATAGAATAGGGTTACTTTAATACTTGCCATTCTATGATGAAGGTTGATTCTGTGCACGCAATTTTATTTGCAATTGCAATTTTAATTGCAATATCTCTATCTACCTCTCTCTAACATCTAAGGTATGTATGCCCCATTCAAATTCCTAGAAATTGTAACAAGAACACATTTTGGGCATGTAGTAAAAGTGATTACTGACAATTACAATTTAAGGAATTCGGCCCCTGTTTAGAAATAATAGGCCCATATTTTTTTATAACTTGTTTTCCTAGAGCATTGATTTTCAAAGTGGGGGGCGCGCTCCACTAGGGAGGCGCGAAGACATCTACAGGGGGGCGCGGTTGCGGGCGGTGGTTATCACTGCGGACACTCGCGCGCATACGTATCGCACGCTCCTCACTCCCTGCGCCGCTCGCGCCTTGCAAACACGTGTACTTTTGTTTCAAAGCGACTTGCTATTGTGTGTTAGTTAGAGAGTAGTGACAGTGAACGGTTATTTCTTTTGTTTCACCATGAGCTCAGCCAAAAAACGCAAGTATAATGATGATTATACTAAATACGGTTTTGTTTCTATGAATAAATGTGGTATCGACCAGCCGCAGTGTGTTATTTGTTATGAAGTATTGAGCAATGATGCCATGAGACCTTCGCGTCTGGAACGACATTTGTCAACAAAACACAGCGCTTTAAAAGACAAGCCGAAGGAGTTTTTTTGCTTCAAAATCTGCAAGTTTGAAGCGCATGAAATTGGATAGTACTGGATCCTTTGCTCAGTCATCTGAGAAAGTGCTTGAAGCATCATATGAATTGTCGCTACTCATTGCAAAGGCCAAAAAAAGCCATACTATCGGAGAAACACTCGTCAAACCCTGCTTACTGAAAGCAGCTGATATCGTTCTTGGACCAGAAACTAAACAAAAATTTTCACAAATACCTCTTTCTGACAACACTGTTAAACGTCGCATTGATGATATGGCTGAAGATATAAAAAATCAGGTAGTTGAGGCCGTGAAAGAATCATGTTTTTTTGTTGTCCGATACATACAAAACGAAACAATTAAAGACGAATTGCTGTTTTCAACAGAGTTAACGACAACTTCGAAAGCAATTGATATAATGACAGCAATCTCTGAATTCTTTGATAAACATGAACTGTCATGGAAAAAGTTGATAGGCGTATGCACAGACGGCGCTCCGGCAATGCTTGGATCTCGTTCAGGATTCGTACAGTTGGTCAAAGAAAAAAATCTCAACGTAATTACCATTCACTGTTTTATACACCGTCAAGCCTTGGCAGCTAAAACACTTCCAAACGAACTCTATGACGTCTTAAAATTATGCATTAAAGTTGTTAATTATATTAAAAAGAGTGCATTAAACACGCGGCTTTTTGCTGCTCTCTGTGAAGATTTGGGCACAGAACACAAGACATCGTTATTTCATACAGAAGTGCGCTGGCTTTCAAAAGGAAATATGTTGACAAGATTGTTTGAACTGCGAGATGAAGTAATTCAGTTTCTAGACATTCAAAAACAAACTGAATTATTTGTGGAATTTAAAACACCATGGGTCCAAGTAATATTTGCTTATTTATCAGATATTTTTGATTCATTGAACACTTTAAACTTGAAATTACAGGGTGGAGACTCGAACATAATTCATTATCGGGATGCTATCACAGCATACACTGAGAAGTTGCAACTGTGGAAACGCAAAATTTTGGCGTCTAACTATTCCTGCTTTCCTAAATTACTTGCGATCACAGAAGAAGCGTGTTTTAAGGAGATTTTGGATGTAATTGATACCAAGAATCAAATATCAAACCATTTGCAACACCTCACGGACGAATTCAAGCGCTACTTTCCCGACACGTGCAACAATATTATGTACCGATTAGCGACCGATACTTTTCACGTCGACATAGACATGCTGCCAGATACATTACAAGAGCAAGCATTAGAAATCAAAAATGATTCTGATTGAAGATGATTTTGAGATGATGGATAAGACACTATTTTGTATTAAATATCTCAAAGTTTATCCCAGCACTAAAATTATTTCTACTTTCTCAAGCACTTATTTGTGCGAAAAAGCATTTTCAGCAGTTGTAGCAATAAAAACAAAGTATAGAAGCAAATTAAATATTGCTAGTGATCTACGTTGTGCACTTTCTTCTACTGAACCCAGAATTGGAAATCTTGTGAAAACTATGCAAGCTCATCCGTCACATTGATTCTTCTTAATCTGAGGTGTGTAAAAGCCATATTTTTTTTAATAAATAAAACATCTGAAAATGTATTTGTGGACTTTATTTTACTATACAACGTTATTCTTTGTAAAATGTATACTTTTTGACGAAAAATATAACATGGTTTAAAAACTATTTGAATCGATTCTGTAACGGATTCCGAACAAACTACTTTCAGGTTTCACATCAAGTAGCAACAACCTTGTACACTCGTATTATACCCTTATTTTATAAAAAAAAATATTTTACAATTGCATGGCGAACCCACTTGCTGCTACTTGCTGGGCCCTGGGCCGAGGGGAGGCGTGGGCATATTAATTTTAAGCTGTAGGGAGGCGTGATACTTATAAGTTTGGGAACCCCTATCCTAGAGTATTATACCATTTTGGAATGTTGGTTAGTTGCGTCAATTTAAAAAAAAAACTTGCCATACTAGTGTTCATACTTTTTTTTACACCACGATAAGTTAAAGTTGGTTAAAAGTAAGTCTTCAAAAAATTTAGGGAATAAAATAAGTTTCATTAATTTTCGTAATAAAACAAGTTATTCTGGATTTTTTAAGAATTGTGGTAGATAGCAGTGCCATTCAGGTTGCCTATAAAAAAAAGAAACAAATATTAAAAAAATTGTGGTCATGGTAGTGAGAAATATCATAAACGGCCTCAATTTCTGAAGAATTAAATTTTTTTATATAACTTAAAATATGATTGGGATATATTTTTTTCTTTTTTTTCCCCGATTAGTCCGGGGCATATCTATCCTCCGGTGTTGGCTTATCGTTGAATTTTGGGACATGTAGTGCGAAAAATATATATAAAAAAAAAATTATACATGTTATTATAACTACAGATATTATACATATATAATATCTATAGTTATATATATTTGTAGTAGTAGTTAATTAACTAGCTTCCAGGCGGTGCTGTTGTCGGGGCAAATTTTTACGTTAGAGATTCTTATCTATTCCCGTATATATACTCTTATCTATGGTGGGTACTGAGTTGGCGCGAAAGCACAAGTATGTAAGTAAAACAACGAAAGAAACGACGAGCATGCAATAAATATTATCTCACCAGAGAATTCAAATTCCTATAATATTTCTTTGAGTTCAGTTTCCATTTAATTTCTGATTTCGAAGAAATAGAAATATTTATTGCATGCTCGCCGTTTTGATGAACGTAAGCTTTATAGGGTTAAACAGTGAAATATATTTGAAAACTCTCAGATCATTCTAGAATTTTTTATTACATCATAATATACGATGATAATATGACGGCGTCTGTGAACTACTATGAAAAGACATGGCTCACGAACGAAAATTATGTGGCTGTTTGTAATTCATTCGTAGTGCCTCACAGAACTACAAACTCGATACGACTAGATAATTTATTATTTTTTTTAACTTTTTGCTAACACATCTGCAATAACCTTTGTAACTGCAGATGTGTTAGAAAACGATTGCAAATGTACATTAAAAGAGACAAATTTAAACAGAATATACAATTATGTCTACTCAATAATGAAATTAGGGTTGGTCATTTACTGGATATATTGCAGAATTAGAAATTACCTATCATTATTTAAAAACTTTTCATTTAAAAAATTAACTTCCTTGAAGTTTAATTTGGTTTAAATTCAATATATAATATGTTTTTTTTTCGTTTAAGCTTGTGAATATTAAAAATTAATCAATAATATCTTAAAGTATGAATTTATTTTTTGTTGAACTGTATTTGAGCTGAAAAGGCAGAACAATAATCAAAAAGTGAATTCCGATTAGTTAGCAGAAACACAACAGGCCCAAATAAAAAAAACCCATCCATCCCGTCTAGGATGGATAAACGAACACGCGTTTTCGTGTATTCGGTGGTGTATAGGGTGGATTTCTCAGGGTGGATAAACGGAATAACCCAATAAATAAAGCTTAAATTAGCACATAAAGGCAAGCAAATTAGACACGGAAAGGTTCTTCTACTCGTTTTATAATTTCATAAGAAATTTATTAAAAATGTATTTTAAAATGGTACACCTATATTTATAAAAAACACGTTTGCATAATATGTACACATTTTGCCAGATCTCTCACGAAAAAGATTTTTCTCCTATGTGTATTTTCATATGCTTTTGCAAATAACTTTTTGTAATACTTCTATATTCACAGATATTACACGAAAAAGGTTTTTCTCCGGTATGTAATTTCATATGTCTTTGCAAATCACAGTTTCGAATACATTTATATTCACAGATATTACAAGAAAAAGGTTTTTCTCCAGTATGTATTTTCATATGTCTTTCCAAATTAATTTTTTCAATACATTTATATTCACATATACTACAAGAATAAGGTTTTTCTCCAGTATGTATTTTCATGTGTCTTTTCAATTTAGTTTTTTCAATACATTTATATTCACATATATTACACGAAAATTGTTTTTCTCCGGTATGTATTTTCATATGTGTTTGCAAATGACATTTATCAATACATTTATATTCACATATAGTACAAGAATAAGGTTTTTCTCCAGTATGTATTTTCATGTGTCTTTTCAATTTAGTTTTTTCAATACATTTATATTCACATATATTACAAGAAAATGGTTTTTCTCTGGTATGTATTTTCATATGTGTTTGCAAACGAAATTTTTGAATACATTTGTATTCACATATATTACATGAAAAAGGTTTTTCTCCTGTATGTATTTTCATATGTGCTTTCAAGGTACTTTTTTGAATACATTCATATTCACAGATATTACACGAAAACGGTCTTTCTCCAGTATGTATTTTCATATGTCTTTTCAAATTATATTTTTGAATACATTTATATTCACAGAAATCACACGAATAAGGTTTTTCTCCGGTATGTATTTTCATATGTCTTTCCAACTGTCTTTTTTCAATACATTTATATTCACAGATATTACAAGAAAAAGGTTTTTCTCCGGTATGTATTTTCATATGTGTTTGCAAATGACATTTTTCAATACATTTATATTCACATATATTACAAGAATAAGGTTTTTCTCCGGTATGTGTTTTCATATGGTTTAATAAATTTGGTTTGATTATACATTTATAATCACAATTATTACACCAGAACGCTTGTTTAGCCACGTGCGCTCTAAGATGAGCCAAAATGTAACCTTTACGAGATGTTTTAAATTCGCAAATATCACAATTAAACATTTCCGTTAGTTGTAGGACTGGAGTTTGTTCCACTTGTGTCCGAACTGCAGTTATATCTGAGTTCTTTTGCGTCTTATGACTGTGTGAAATGTGTTTGACGAGAATGTCTTTTGTTGAACATTTTTTGCTACAATGATCACATTCAAAATTGTATTTTGTTGATGCCCCTGACAATTTTTTCATAACCACATTTTTATTCTTTTGTTTCAAAATTTTTTTCGTAATCTGTGCATGACGATTCCCTTTTTTAATAACTGTTTGACTATCTTTTTTCAGGATTTCTGTGCGAACATCGTTTATGTTACAATCAGCAGAATTTGATTTATTTGTTAGTATGCGGTGTTGTTCTGAAATCATACGAATTAAACACTTTATTTATTGTAAGAGATTGTACCTTATTTGTAAGACATCCTAGACGGTTTACAATGGCGTTCTATATCATTGAACCTAGGGAGAAATAGAGAAATTATAAGATTTTACATAATTATACTCATATAATGTTGCTAGAGACACCTGAGACGGTTTACAATGGGCAAAGTTTATACCTTGTAGCGTTCTATATCAGTCAATCCAGGAGGAAATAGGGATATTATAATATTTTACATAATTATCCTATACCTTTAAACGAGCAATAAAAAAAAAAAAAAAAATATATATATATATAATCGGGATCTCGGAAACGGCTCCAACGATTTTCATAAAAATTAGTGTCCAGGGAGTTTCGGGGGCAATAAATCGATCTAGCTAGGATTTATTTTTAGAAAATGTACTTTTGTCCGTGTTTTCAGGCAATAAAAAAAATGCTACAATATAAGAAGGTAAATTTTGACGGTTTACCGACCATCGTAATAGCTCAGATGGGATGTTGTTTGGGCGTGATACCGGAGTTCCGTGGTTCGCGTCCCGTCTTGGGTCCGACTTTTTTTCCTTTTTTTTCAAGTTCCCTTCTTTTGTGAGAAAATCTATTATTTCGAGCCCTTTTATTAGTATATATAATATTTATTTATAGAAAATTTTAATTAAACTAATTGCACTCATGATTTTTTATTCAAATAACCAGTTCAGTTTTTTCTATTATGTCAATAAGATCAAAAACTATTATTCATGTAATTTGTATATAAATGTAACTTAAAAAAAACCGAGCAAAGCTCGGTCATCCGGGTACTACTCAATAATGTTGCTAGATATAAAGTATTTTAGCTAATTACTTGGGATAATGTCTCTCATATTCATTTTTGGGGGGAAAGAATGGCAAGGAAACTAAATTCGAATGATAATAATTACGTTCTTCTGACCGTGTTATAATTACATTAATCTAATAATCGCTGTTTCGAACCCCCACATGGAAAAAGTGTTATACATACATACATTTTGACCAGCATTTTTTAAGAATATAGTAGAAGTTGCCGTGTAGGTGCGGCGTAAGAGAATTCATGAACATATTTTGTCCCGTAGGTTTCGTAAGAGGCGACTATGGGTTTGCCAGAAAAATCTTATTAGCTTAGCTTAGTATAGTATAACCACCTCTTTTACTTTAGATGTAAAATAACTAAACCGGCGACGGGCAACATTGTCAGTAGTGCTCACGTCTGGTTCTGTTTTCCTCAACCTATGCCAAGCGTGATGATTGAGACAAATTGTCCCAACATCGGGAGACCATGTTCATCCATAATATTGTTATATCACAATTTTAACCCTACCTAGCCGCCAACTAGAAGTGTCCACTTAAAAAATATATGGATATTTATATTCGAATAAAACATCGGATCCCAGCAGCGATGTTTATCGATATATCGTTAGAAAACATCGATATTTTTTCACTATCGAATACTTTCCACATTTACCTTTTTCCAGTGAAACTCGCAAAGTTTGTGGTCCTTGATTTTGTATGTGTGAATGTAGAATCAGAGACCAGAGTAACATAGCTAAGCTAGTGTAATAATAGTGATTTTCTGAGTGTTACTTGAATAGTTTAGCAAATATACCTGAGATACAGGTTTATACTAGTTCAGGTGCCTGTTATTGTTGTTTACGTGGTAGAGCCATGCTGCCGTTATATTAGTAATATAGTTGTAGCACGAATGGGTCGGCTTGACCGGGCAAGGATCACGCTCTCACAGAATACCAGCGTCAAATAGTAGCTTAATGCTGCTGTTTTTGGTATGGTGAGTGTAGAGAACCGGAGATTCCACCTAAAGTCCTCACGGATGACAACGCATCTGCATTTTGATTCGTAATCGAGGATAGATGTAGATGTGTATGGGCCACACCAACCACTTACCATCAGGTGGACTGTGTGCTCGTTTATCAGCCTATCCTATAAAAAAAACATTACTTAAATTAAGACATTATTTAAATTATTTGTACAGTTTATTGATATAAAATCATGATTATTATTGTTAATAGTTAAAATGCAAGGTGGTAGAAAAAAACAGTTATTTTAATAATACTAATCGTTGCTTGTATTGACTGAATTTTTAATTTTCACTGCTGGTTTTGTGTTTAGGTATTTTCATGATTATTTTTATGAAATTATCGTTTCATTTAACTGTACTAACACGATGGAGCGTGAATAAAGCTAATTAAACGTTGTAAAATGATTATTTTTTCATCGGGATCGATATTCTTTTTGTCCCATCATGAAAGGTATCGTTAGTATTTTTTATGGTTATCGGTTAGTACTATCGTCTGTCTTCGTTTTGGGTAGCGTTTTACAAACTTCCGGTGTATACTGGGTGGCGATTAGGTTATCACGTTTTATAGCACAGCAGTTAATGCAATATGATATATGTCTGTTGAAATAATAAAATAAACAATAATACAAAAAAAAGCTCATCTTTCAAACAAAATTAATTGCTTAAAAATTACACGAAATAAATCATCCTGGATAATATTAGTTTACTGACCTGAAGTGACATAGGTATCAGGTAGGCATCGACATAGGTAATTATAAAACCTACACTTGCCCGTACATAATAAAATAAATAAAATAAAATAAAAAAGCCTTTTATTTCTTGCATTCCATAGTACAATTTCATTAACAGTGCGCATGCAAAATAGATTAGAAATAAATTAAAATTAATGTGATGATTTCTTATATTTACGCGAACACTACACATGATTAAAACTACTTTTACGGATTTTATCGCATTTATTTTTGCTTTTAATTACTTTTATTTTTAATTCCTGACGTTTCGGGCGCTTTCCAGCACCCATGGTCACGGGGGACTGAGATGACTGACGTCCCGATGTCATTGTTAAACCCGGAGTACCTTCAGCTTTTTTACCATAAACAATAATTAAAAAAGCTGAAGGTACTCCGGGTTTAACAATGACATCGGGACGTCAGTCATCTCAGTCCCCCGTGACCATGGATGCTGGAAAGCGCCCGAAACGTCGGGAATTAAAAATAAAAGTAATTGAAAGCAAAAATAAACGCGATAAAATCCGTAAAAGTAGTTTTAATCATAAAATTAATGTGGTTATGATTAACAAATAATTAGATTGCAATTATAATATATTCAAATCTATTTCGTTTTTGTAGTTTAATTTAAAAAATATATAAGTAAAATTAGTTAGTTGTTGATTTAATTTGAAGTTAATGTTGTAATTGACATAACATAGTAACAATATTTAATTTAATGTTTTTTTAACAAGAATCCTCTCCATGAAAGGTAAAGGCCTCCTCCAGAGAAGCCCAGTACTCTCTATTCTCTGCCGCTCGTAACCAATGAGTACCTGCTACTTTTATGATATCGTCTGCCTGTGCCAATCCACTGTTGAAAAATTTCTTCTAAAGCCGGCCTGTTCTATAGGTTGGTATTTTTCTGTGC